>JBBHAA010002243.1:85000-573636 GCA_037953035.1 Aquarana catesbeiana
ACCAGCCAGCTTTAGTCCGTCAGCGTCCGTTGGACTTTTGTAGACGAAAAGTCCGACCGTGTGTACGCGGCATAAGAGATTCATTTATACTGTGAAATAGTGAAAGTAATATATCTTATGTCATATATATAATAATAAATATACCCAGAAGTAGGATACATGGGGATTTTACCTGGAAGACACACATGAAGATACAGTATATGGAAGCACAATACTAGTAAACTTTTACTTTATATAATAGTAATGCCTTCTATTACCTCCAGTCTATCAGCCTCAACCTTCTCTGGGGTCAGATGCTGATCTTCCCTGCACAGAGACCTTAAAGTCATTGTAAATATTGGATTGATTTTTTAACCACTTCCCACCCGGTCTATAGCAGAATGACGGCCGGGCAATGGTTCGGTCATCCTGGGTGTCATATGACGTCCAGCAGGATAACAGCCGCCGCGCACATTGCAGTGATCGGTGGTGCGGTGTGTCAGTCACGAATGATCACAATGTAAACAGGAAGAGCCATTGATGGGCTTTTCCTCATTCGCTGTCTCCTGACAGGGGGGGTCTGTGCTGATTGTTTATTGGTGCAGCCCCCCTCGGATGCCCACCCAGGACCACCAGGGAAATGCTAATCAGTTCCCAGGCAGCTGTCAATCAGTGCCCATCCCCAATGCCTGCCAGTGCCATCAGTGATGCCTATCAGTGCCAACTATCAGTGATGCATATCAGTGCCGCCTACAAAGTATAGTATAGAGGTCCCCTATAGGAAGCTGCAAAGTATAGTATAGAGTTCTCTTATAGGAAGCCACAGAGTATAGTATAGAGTGCCCCTATATGAAGCCACAAAGTATAGTATAGAGTTCCCCTATAGGAAGGTACAAAGTATAGTATAGAGTTCCCCTATAGGAAGATACAACGTATAGTATAGAGTTCCCCTATAGGAAGGTACAAAGTATAGTATAGAGTTCTCCTAAAGGAAGCTGCAAAGTATAGTATAGAGTTCCCCTATAGGAAGATACAACGTATAGTATAGAGTTCCCCTATAGGAAGATACAACGTATAGTATAGAGTTCTCCTAAAGGAAGCTGCAAAGTATAGTATAGAGTTCCCCTATAGGAAGCCACAAAGTATAGTATAGAGTTCCCCTATAGGAAGCCACAAAGTATAGTATAGAGTTCCCCTATAGGAAGCCACAAAGTATAGTATAGAGTTCCCCTATAGGAAGCCACAAAGTATAGTATAGAGTTCCCCTATAGGAAGCCACAAAGTATAGTATAGAGTTCCCCTATAGGAAGGTGCAAAGTATAGTATAGAGTTCCCCTATAGGAAAGTACAAAGTATAGTATAGAGTTCCCCTATAGGAAGGTACAACGTATAGTATAGAGTTCTCCTATAGGAAGCTGCAAAGTATAGTATAGAGTTCCCCTATAGGAAGCCACAAAGTATAGTATAGAGTTCCCCTATACAAAACCACAAAGTATAGGATAGAGTTCCCCTATAGGAAGGTACAAAGTATAGTATAGAGTTCCCCATAGCAAGATTTAAAAAATCTTCTGCCTTTAATATCACTTGCTTCCTTCTCTTCCCCAGGACTACATGTCCCATGAGGCATTGCTCCTCACACATTCAAGTTCTCAGGCATTTACTGACATGTATGGATAGTGTACTGAGTTGTATTTTCTGATGTGTAAATAATGCATTCTGCATGCAGGCCAATTAATCGACTGACCAACTAATCGATTATGAAATTAGTTGACAACTATTTTCATAATTGATTAGTTGTTTCAGCCTCACATCTCTGAATCTCCTACCAGTTCATTGCTTTATTCATGGACCTTAGTCAGAAAGTGAGGAAACAACGAGTGACAGTGATGAGGGGATTATAGGACGAGTGTCCCCACCCCCTCTATCACTCATTGTCATCTTCCCAACACAAGAAGTCCTGCACTTCCTTATTTAGTCCATGATTTAGTCATGAATAACAGTGGGGCTGAGTCCCACCAGAGGTCAGAGAGTGAGGATGGGGGGAGAACAACCAAGATGAAGACTGGACTGATTCTGAAGACCACCATCATTGGGTTTTTGACTCCTCCCTCATTATCACTCTCTGTTTAAGGTTCCAAAGTTTGAGGATATTATCACATTATTATCAACATGTAAAAGTCTGTGCTCCAATCACATCATCAGATATAAAATGTGCAGCTGGTAGGAAATGGGTGTAAAAAAGTCAGGACTATGTAATGTACAACTTATTATATAGGATACAACAGTTAGGACTATATGTATCAGAATAATGTAACATACAACATAGAGTATATAGTGCAGGGGTCAGGAGTATGTAATGTACAATATAAATTATACAGTGTAAGGGTCAGGACTCATAATATTGGTATTCAGTAATCAGTGGAAGCTGAAATGTTTACATGAGACAAGTTGCAGAGGTCCCACACCGCTGCCTCCCATCTCCTGAGACTGCACTCAGTGACTTGGGTCTGAGACTATACAGACATATCCCTCCACCCGACACAGCCAGCAGATAACAGAACAAGTAATGCTGGGAGAATTGCTCTGTCAGAGATCTTGCCATACTCTGCTATGGGGCAGAAGACCCAAAGAACATACCCCAGGTGCCTAGGTCTAGTAACGCCTATGGTGAAAATGAACATTTTGCTGCCAGCTGAACCCCAGAATCTCCATAAATCCAGTCTAGATACATAAATTGTGTCTGCAGCACAGAGAAGGAAGAATATCCGAGAGAAATACAGGAATACAGGACGGGGAACACAGCTCAGGAAAGTGACCAGGGGATTACAGGCTGATATCACCCAGTCCCCACCCTACTCTGGACCAATCAGTGAGCAGTATGGGTGGAGGAATGTATTTAGTGTTAATGACCCACCTGTACTGATCTCTGTAGGAGTGTCCTCCTCTATAAATGTCCCCGTTATTCCATCCTCCTCCATAGACTGCTGATCATCCCTCACATACCTCTCTTCTTCTTCTGCTTTAACCTCAAATTCTATATCGATTGGATCTCCACTCTATATCAAGAAAATGAGAGAGAATATCATCTGTAAAATATAAGCTTTATTATTGTGACATCACATATAAAATCCACACATTGGGGGTTATATACGAAATGCAAATCCACTTTGCACTGCAAGTGCAATTGGAAGTGCTTTTGCTGTAGATCTGAGGGGGACATGCAAGGAAAATAAAAAACAGCATTTTAGCTTGAACATGATTGAATGATAAAATCAGCAGAGCCTCCCCTAATTTCAGATCTTCCCCTCAGATCTACAGTGACTGCACTTCCAAGTGCACTTATAGTGCAAAGTGGATTTGCCTTTCGTAAATAACCCCGATTGTCTCTATAAGTGTGTTTTATAGGCTCCGTCCCACCAACCTTGTAACAGTGAGGGATGGTGTGATCTTCCTGTGTGGATTCCCAGGAATACAGAGGACAGGGAGATATCTCTGGTGGGTTCCTGGTATTAGGTGGCTCCATCATATCCTTGTGCCCTTCTGAAAACTCCTCCATCACTCCATACTCTTCATCCTCCTCTTTATACTCTTCTTTAACAATTATATTATCATCCCCGAGGATTCCACTCTGAATATATAATAAAACATTCATTGTAACAAACATGCTATGTATAAATCAGAACTACCAATAATTGGCAATCATCTACCTGATGATGGTGAGGGATGGTGTGATCTTCCTGTGTGGAATCCCGGGAATACAGAGGACGGGGACATCTCTCTGGTGGGTTTCTGTATCTGGATGACTCCACCATGGTGTCCTGGTACAGATCTTTGTGTTCTTTTAGAGACTCTGACTCCTCCATCACCCCATCCTCATCATCCTCCTCTTTTATCTCTTCTTTAACTTCAACTTGAGAATCTCTCAGATTTCCACTCTGAATATATAATAAAAATCACATCAATGGTAACAATGCAGATAATGTACAGATCCTAATGATACTATCAGTGATTGTTCCTCATCTACCTGATGATGGTGAGGGATGGTGTGATCTTCCTGTGTGGAATCCCGGGAATACAGAGGACGGGGACATCTCTCTGGTGGGTTCCCATTACTGGATCCATCTGTAGGAAACACACACACTGACTGAATACATTGTTTCTATGTGTTTATCAGATGATGGGGGATCTAGGTGGAGCCTCCGTACTGCTCTCTCCTTTACAATAAAGTCTCCTCTTACCCGGTGATGTGAGGGGCGGCTGATTGTCCATCATGACGTCCTTGTAGAGATCCTTGTGTCCTTCTAAATACTCCCACTCCTCCATGGAGAAATAGACAGTGACATCCTGACACCTTATAGGAACCTGACACACACAATTATACAGTCACCATCCAGACACATCCCTTGTCTGTTACTGGATAATGTCCCAGAATTCCCAGCACCGCTCACCTCTCCTCGATCATCTCTCTGGTGACTTCTACAATCTTCTTTGTATTTCTATCAGGGAGGGAGGTGGAGGCAATGTGATGGTCATATGATCATCGAACTTCACAGGAGGAAAACTCTAGATCTGAAAACCAATAGAAAAATCAAAAAAAATCCCAGAATCCTCCTCATCATTCAGGTTTCCATTTTATTAAAGCCCTACTTTAATACTGAGGTATAATTTACCCCCACAGGATCCCCACACTATGCAGGTTAAATGCTTGTTACAGGCATTCTGACATTACATACAATGCAGAACCAACAGTCCTACTTTGTAAGTGAGGATGCTAAAAGTCCACCCACATCCTAAGAGTATCAGAAAAAAATAAAAAAGAGCTGGATGGAGGGACATTGGGAGGAGGAGATGTGAGGTCAGTGTGATGTCATAGGACATATAGACTCTGGATGGAGGGACATTGGGAGGAGGAGATGTGAGGTCAGTGTGATGTCATAGGACATATAGACTCTGGATGGAGGTACATTGGGAGGAGGAGTTGTGAGGTCAGTGTGATGTCATAGGACATATAGACTGTGGATGGAGGGACATTGGGAGGAGAAGCTGTGACGTCAGTGTGATGTCATAGGACATATCGACTCTGGATGGAGAGACATTGGGAGGAGGAGCTGTGAGGTCAGTGTGATGTCATAGGACATATAGACTCTGGATGGAGGGACATTGGGAGGAGGAGCTGTGAGGTCAGTGTGATGTCATAGGACATATAGACTCTGGATGGAGGGACACTGGGAGGAGGAGCTGTGAGGTCAGTGTGATGTCATAGGACATATAGACTGTGGGTGAATGGACATTTGGAGGGCGAGATTTGAGGGGCCCTCTATATGAGGCTCCTGTGAAAACCAAATCATTATTTCTGGGTGTGTCCTTCCTCTCCTAAACTGAAGAGTGAACTTTGACCTTTACCATACAGAAATCTGTCAGGAATCTGTGAAAGTAAGCTCTCATGTGATCAGGTGACGTGCGGAGGAACGGAGTGTAAATAGCAGACAATTTTCTCCAGAGCTCCTAATGGTGGGAATGGATTTTGCTGGGACATACTAAAAATAATGACAGAAAGGAATGCCCACAGACTATAACAGGGAGATGGAATGACCAAAGAGAATAATGGAATAAAATGGAATGCCCATAGAAAATATTGAAAACAACATATTTTATACAGGATTTATATAGGGCCAACAGTTTACGCAGTGCTTTACAATATAAAAAGGTGACAATACAGTTATAATACAATAAAATACAAGAGGATTAAGAGGGCCCTGTCCGAAGAGCTAACAATCTAATAGAGTGGGGCAGGTGGTACAAAAGGTTGTAACTGTGGGGAATGAGCTGATGGAAGTGGTAAAAGATTTGTTAGAGACGTCATAGGCTTCCCTGAAGAGATGAGTTTTCAGGCATCGCCTGAAGGTAGCAAGAGTAGGAGATAGTCAGACAGTTTGAGGTAGCGAGTTCCAGAGGATGGGAGAGGCTCTGGAGATATCCTGGAAACGAGGGAGCTTGAGAGTTGGAGGTCTTGAGCGGAGAGGATGGTTTGGGTGATATTTGGAGACAAGGTTGGTGATGTAGCTTGGGGCAGAGTTGTGAATGGCTTTGTATGGTGTGGTTATTATTTTGAACTTAATTCGCTGGGCGATTGGGAGCCAGTGTAGGGATTGGAGGAGAGGGTTGGTGGACACTGATTGGGAGCCAGTGTAGGGATTGGAGGAGAGGATTGGCAGACACTGAGAGGTTGGTAAGCTGGATAAGTCTGGCAGCAGAATTCATGATAGACTGAAGAGGGGAGGAGCCTATGGAGAGGCAGGCCAATGAGAAGGGAGTTGCAATAGTCAAGGCGAGAGATAACAAGGGAGTGAATGAGGAGCTTGATGGTTTCATTTGTTAAAAAGGGGCGAACTTTAGGGATGTTACGGAGGTGAATTCTACAAACTTTTGACAACGATTGGATTTGAGGCTAAAAGGACAAGTCAGAGTCTAGGATTACACCCAGTACCCTGGCATGAGGGCAGGGACTGATGGTTGCATTGTTGATTTTGATGGAAAAGTCATGGAGGGGGGCACGGGCGGAGGGGGGGATAATAGTAGCTTGGTTTTAGAGAGATTTAGTTTAAGGAAGTGGTGTGACATCCATGCTGATATGTCAGTTTGTAAGTTAGTATTGCGAGAGGAGACTGAAGGAGTGAGGTAAGGAGTAGAAAGATAGATTTGGGTGTCATCGGCATTTAACCCCTTCCCGCCGACCGTACGCACATCTGCGTACTCGGCTTTCCGGGGTTATAACAGGATGATGCCTGCAGCTGCAGGCATCATCCCCATACTGTTGTTTCGAGCCGGCCATCGGCTACCCGTATATAACAACTGATGCGGCTAAAAGCCGCTCGGCTGTTATACCGGAGGAGCGGGAGGGGACATCCCCCCTCCCGCCGCTCTTACCGGGCCTCCCTTTGCGATCGGGAAGCCGGTGTCCAATCGGCCACCTTCGGCGGCTGGGGGCGGGCTGGAACGAAGCTGTGGGCGAGTTCGTTCCAGCCTTCTCAATGTAAACGCGGAAGCGACGTCATTACGTCACTTCCCGTTTACTCGGCTGCCAATGGCGCCGGTTTTAAAAAAATATACAGTGTTCAGAATCGCCGTTTTCAGCGATCTGAATACTGTGAAGTGCAAAGAAGGAATTGGGGGTCTTTTACACCCCCAATCCCTCCATAAAGAGTACCTGTCACCACCTATTACTGTCACAAGGGATGTTTACATTCCTTGTGACAGCAATAAAATTAAAAAAAAAAAAAAGTTTTTTTAAACACAATTTACAAGTATAAAAAAAATAAAAAAAATAAATACATTTTTAAAGCGCCCCCGTCCCGGCGAGCTCGCGCAGCGAAGAAAACGCATACGGAAGTCGCGCCCGCATATGTAAACGGTGTTCAAATCACACATGTGAGATATCGCCGTGATCGTCAAAGCGAGAGCAATAATTCTAGCCCTAGACCTCCTCTGTAACTCAAACCTGGTAACCGTAAAAAAAATTTAAAGCGTCGCCTATGGAAATTCATAGGTACCGTAGTTTGTCGCCATTCCACGAGTCCGTGCAATTATAAAGGGTGACATGTTTGGTATCTATTTACTCAGCGTAACATCATCTTTCATATTATACAAAAAAATTGGGGTAACTTTACTGTTTGGATTTTTTAAAATTCATGAAAGTGTCCCTTTTCCAAAAATTTGCGTTTAAAACACAGCTGCACAAATACCGTGTGATATAAAATATTGCAACAATCGCCATTTTATTCTCTAGATTCTCTGCTAAAAAAATATATATAATGTTTGGGAACTCTAAGTAATTTTCTAACAAAAAATACGTATTTTAACTTGTAAACACCACATATAAAAAATAGGCTTAGTCATGAAAGAGATAAGTGGTATTGGAAGTTGTGGCATGGGTGGTTATAAAGTGACCAAGGGAGGAGGTGTAGATAGAGAGGAGAAGGGGGTCCAAGAACAGAGCTATGGGGGACCCCCACAGAAAGGGGCAATGGAGAGGAGGAGACTTGTGTTGGAGTTGTAGTTGTAGGTAACTGAAGGAGCTCTGTGATAAGTAGGCAGAGAACCAGGATAGAGCAGAATCTTGGAGGCCAAGGGAATGGAGTTTATTGAGAAGGAGCGGGTGGTCAACAGTAGGGATGAGCCGAACACCCCCCGTGTCGGTTCGCACCAGAACCTGCGGACGGACCGAAAATTTGCACGAACATTAGAACCCCATTGACGTCTATGGGACTCGAACGTTCAAAATCAAAAGTGCTCATTTTAAAGGCTAATTTGCATGGTATTGTCCTAAAAAGGGTTTGGGGACCCGGGTCCTGCCCCAGGGGACATGTATGCAAAAAAAACTTGTCATTTTTAAAGGAAAAAATGTCATTTAAAACTGCTTGCGGGTTTAATGTAATGTCGGGTCCTGGCAATATGGATGAAAATCAGTGAGACAAACAGCATGGGTACCCCCCAGTCCATTACCAGGCCCTTTTGGCCTTGTATGGATATTAAGGGGAACGCTGCACCCAAATTAAAAAAAAAGGAAAGGTGTGGGGCCACCAGGCCCTATATACTCTGAACAGCAGTATA
Organism: Aquarana catesbeiana; assembly: GCA_037953035.1. Taxonomy (NCBI): domain Eukaryota; kingdom Metazoa; phylum Chordata; class Amphibia; order Anura; family Ranidae; genus Aquarana; species Aquarana catesbeiana. Next base: position 93,590 of record JBBHAA010002243.1, read on the forward strand.
CAGGCGGTGCAAACAAGACAGGGACTGTAGGTTTGTTGTTAAGTAGAATCTGTTTGTAATTTTGAATGGGTAGATTTTTAACGTGTTTAGCTCCAGCCAAAAAATCTTTTTTAAGCTTTTTGGAAAACATAGTTAAGGGTTATCACCCCTGTGACATTTGTTTTGCTGTCTGTGCTCCTCTTCAGAAGATTTCACCTCACTTTTTGTCCCAATGACAAATGTTTTTTGAAAATTTGCATCAGTGGAAAGGAGAAATGTTTTTCCCATATTAACTCTTACAGGAGAGCATTTTTCTATCTAGGGGTAGATTTCATCTCACTTCCTGTTGTCTCCTTCCATTTGCAAGTAGGAGTCGTTTATAAGTTGGATGTTTGAAAGTAGGGGCCTGCCCTATATACTCAGCAGAAATTTGGGCCTTGGGTGTTGTTGTGGCCACAACACTGTAAGCCCTCACAGGGCCCTGCTGTGAAATATTCGATCAAGAATTGTAATTACATGCCCCTGTTGAACAGGGGCAGAAAAATTGGGCATGTGGTGGTGGTGCTGGTGCCACAACACTGTAAGTCCTCACTCACTCTTGGTGGGCGCAGAAATGGGCCCTGCTGTGAAATATTAGATCAAGAATTGTAATTACATGCCCCTGTTGAACAGGGGCTGAAAAATTGGGCCTTTGGTGGTGGTGGTGGTGCCATAACACTGTAATGCCCCGTACACACGGTCGGATTTTCCGATGGAAAATGTGTGATAGGACCTTGTTGTCGGAAATTCCGACCGTGTGTGGGCTCCATCACACATTTTCCATCGGATTTTCCGACACACAAAGTTGGAGAGCAGGAGATAAAATTTTCCGACAACAAAATCCGTTGTCGGAAATTCCGATCGTGTGTACACAAATCCGACGGACAAAGTGCCACGCATGTTCAGAATAAATAAAGAGATGAAAGCTATTGGCCACTGCCCCGTTTATAGTCCCGATGTACGTGTTTTACGTCACCGCGTTTAAAACGATCGGATTTTCCGACAACTTTGTGTGACCGTGTGTATGCAAGACAAGTTTGAGCCAACATCCGTCGGAAAAAATCCTAGGATTTTGTTGTCGGAATGTCTGAACAAAGTCCGACCGTGTGTACGGGGCATAAGTCCTCACTCGCTCTTGGTGGGCGCAGAAATGGGCCCTGCTGTGAAATATTAGATCAAGAATTGTAATTACATGTCCTTGTTGAAAAGGGGCTGAAAAATTGGGCCTTAGGCACTGGTGCTGGTGCCACAACACTGCAACCCCTCACAGATACTCTAGTTGGAACGCAAGAACGAGCCCTGCTGCAAAGTATTGCATCAAAAATTGTAATTACACGCCCCTGTTAAACAGGGGTTGAAAAATTGGGCCTTAGGCACTGGTGACGGCGCCCAGAACCAAAAATGTTCTTACAAGCTATCAGCGTGATCATTGAGGAGGAAGAGGATAATTACTCAGGATAGTCACTCAGCATCAGCATAGGCAGTCTTTGAAGGGATCTGAGATTTCAAAAAAAATTATTCGGTTACATCAGCATCAGGTGCTTGGTAGCTGGTGGTGATCCAAGACTGATTCATTTTTATGAAGGTCAGTCGATCGATCGAGTCGGTGGACAGACGCACCCTGTGATCGGTTACAAAGCCTCCAGCAGCACTGAATGTGCGTTCCGAAAGAACGCTGGATGCAGGACAGGCCAGTAGCTCAATTGCATAGTGTGCAAGCTCTGGCCAGTGATCCATCCTCAAGACCCAGTAAACTAGAGGATTTTCGGTGGGAAAGGTTTCCAAGTCAGATCTTGCCCCTAGGTATTCCTGCACCATGTTAAACAGACGCTGGCGATGGTTGCTGGAACCGATCATACCTTGGGGCTGCGGACTAAAAAATTGTCTGAACGCATTGGTCAGATGGCCACCTTCCCCACCACTCCTTCTTTGACTGACCGAAGCCTAAGCAACACGTTGTCCAGAAACAGGAGTTTGTAACCTCCCAGTCTCTGGGAACGCGTTGCACAAACCTTTCTGCAAGGCCTCCCAAAGATATTTCATCCTCTGCTCCCTCTGCGATGGCAAGATAAGGTCCGCAACCTTACCCTTGTAACGTGGATCAAGGAGGGTTGCCAGCCAGTATTGGTCCTTCTCATTGATACTGTCAGAGAGGTTACCTGGTTGGGCGCCGGTGTGCGCCGGGGCGCATTGGCGTTCGTGTCCCTGTGCGTGCTGGGGCGCGTGTCCCTGGGGGCATCGGCGCGCCTGGGCTGACCGGCCGTGGCATGCGGGGTGGCGTCCGGGCGTTTGCGCGTTCGCGTTGGCGCGCGTTCGCCTGTGGGCGCTGCCTTTGACGTGCCCGGTGGTGTGGGCGTGCGTGCTGGTGTCGGGGGCGCGCTCTGGCGTGCGCGGGTGCGCCTTGGCGAATCGGCGCGCGCACGTGCGTGGCGTTTTGGCGCCAATCTGCCTATTTGAAGCCTGCCTCTGCACTGACCCAGTGCTGCCTGATCAAACAGCTCTGTGTCTTGTCCCGTGATCATCCTGTGTTCCTGTATCTCCGTAGTGTTTACCCGTTGTGACCCGGCTACCTTTGGACCTCCCTTGACTGCTGCCTGAACCCGACCCCGGCTTGTCTGACCTCGCTTCTGCCTACTCCCTTGTACCGTTGCTGCCAGCCCGTTGCCGACCTCTGCCTGTGTGTGACCAAGTCTGATTAACTCCTGCTCAGCATCGGCTCCACCAAGTCTCCAGCTCTACCGGTTGCTTGCCAGACCACTGTGCTCCAGGACTTACTTCAGGCTCTCATACCACTCCGCACTCGCGGGCCTCCTGTCTGCTCTACCAGGGGCCCCGAATCGGACACGTAAGGGAGCCTACCCTCTGCCCACGTGGACTCATCTGTCTGGTAAGTGTGGAACCTGACAGTATCAGGCAGCCATGACTGAGTCCGGGCAGGGGGCCTCCCCCATGGATGAACTGTGCAGGCATCTAGCGGGCCTTACTCAAGCCGTTAAAAGCCTACAGGAAGGCTATACCAGATTGGAAGGACAGGTCCAGGCCCTTTCAGCTTCTCCTCCAGGGGCAGTTTCCGCCAACCCTGCCTCAGCACCTTCTGTAGTGATGCTACCACCAGAGCCCAGGGTGCCTACACCCGAAAAATTCTACGGAGAACGCAGTAAGTTCCGAGCGTTTCGCAACGCATGCGAGCTCTACTTCGCCTTGCAGCCTCGAACATTCTCCCTGGAAGCGACTAAAGTGGGGTTCGTCATATCCCTGTTGATCGGAGAGCCTCAAACCTGGGCCCACCGCTTATTGGAGCAAAAGGCCCAATCTCTTGATTCCCTGGATGCCTTCTTCCTAGCTATGTCTCAGCTGTATGAGGACCCCCAGCTAACAGCCACGGCAGAAGCCGCTTTACATGCCCTTCAACAAGGTCGCAGAGCTGCTGAAGATTACGCCGTGGAGTTTAGGCGTTGGAGCTCGGATACGGACTGGAACGACGCAGCCTTGCGTCACCAATACCGGCTGGGGTTGTCAGATCCGCTAAAAGATGAACTGGCACGAGTGGGGATACCCCAGACACTGGAAGAGTTAATTAATCTGTCCATCCAGATCGACCGCCGCCTCAGGGAGAGACGCTCTGAGAGGTCTGTCAGTCACCCACGCCTTACCTGGATGTTGCCAAGGGCTCCTTGTGCCCCAAACCAAGCTTCGCTGGTCTCTTCTACCCCTGGCCCGGAGGCCCTGGAGCCCATGCAGTTGGGACTGCTCCGTCCCTCTCTGACTTCTGAGGAGAAGACACGCAGGCGCACACTCAATCTGTGCCTGTACTGTGGGGAGCCTGGTCACTTTGCAAGAGCATGCCCAAACAAAAGACGTAAGTGTCTGCCGTCTTCTTCATTGTGTGCACCTGTCCTGCCTAGTGCCGGTAACCATTTAACTTTCTCCATTGTATTGCAGTTACCTGGAAGGAGCATCCCAGCACCGGTCATCATTGACTCTGGAGCTTGTAGTGGTTTCATCGACCGGACCTTTGTCGAAACCCATCATATTCCCACTCAGACTAAAGCTCAAGGACTGGCAGTTTTCTTAGCGGATGGCTCCACCCTCCGCTCCGGACCCGTCACCCAAGAAACGGTTCCTCTGTTGGCCACCATTGGCCCGGAACACCAGGAACTCTTATGCCTAGATGTCATTTCCTCTCCTCTCTTCCCAGTCATCCTAGGAATACCTTGGCTACAGGCCCACAACCCCAGTATCAACTGGTCTACAGGCAAGATTCAGTTTTCCTCGGAATATTGCAGACAACACTGCTTACGGGGAACCCCATTAACTTCCTCCCAATGCCTGCGCATAGATTCTGAAGCTAAGTCTTGCCAAGATCTTCCCGAACCCTACCGGGACTTCCTGGATGTGTTCAGCAAAAAAGGAGCAGAAACCCTTCCAGTACATAGACCCTATGATTGCCCAATAGAACTCTTACCAGGCACCGAAGTCCCCTTTGGGAGGATCTTCCCTCTAACTGAGCAGGAGTTGGGCACCCTGAAAACTTATATAGACGAGAACCTGAAAAAAGGGTTCATCCGTCCTTCCACGTCTCCAGCTGGGGCAGGTATCTTCTTCGTGGAAAAGAAGGATCACTCCTTACGTCCTTGCATTGACTATCGGGAGCTCAATAAAATTACTATTAAGAACAGATACCCGCTACCCCTGGTTCCTGAGCTATTTCAGAGACTGGGATCGGCTACCGTTTTTACCAAGCTAGACCTCCGTGGAGCCTATAATTTGATCCGCATAAGAGAAGGGGACGAGTGGAAGACGGCCTTTCGTACTCGATTCGGACATTACGAGTATCTCGTCATGCCTTTTGGTCTGTGCAATGCACCGGCGACATTCCAGCATTTCATCAACGATGTCTTTCACGACTTATTGGATTTATATGTCATCGTTTACCTGGACGATATCTTGGTTTTCTCTGCCTCCCTGATGGAACACCGTAAGCATGTACGAAATGTACTCTCCCGGCTCAGACAGCATGGACTGTACGCCAAACTCGAAAAATGTGAATTCGAGCTTCAATCTATCCAGTTCCTGGGCCTGATTATTTCCCCCGATGGCATCAAAATGGATCCACAGAAGGTATCCGCTATTCTGGATTGGCCTGCACCGACCGACAAAAAAGGAGTACAACGCTTTATTGGCTTTGCCAATTTCTATAGGAAATTTATTAAAGGATTTTCTTCAATCATAACTCCCATCACAGAGCTTACCAAACAAGGATGCCGATTCCGCTGGACCCCTGAGGCACAAGAAGCCTTTGAAAAACTCAAGGCGCTGTTCACCTCAGCCACTATCCTTAAGCATCCCAACCCCGCCTTGCCATTCGTCCTGGAGGTGGATGCGTCTGAGGTTGCAGTCGGAGCTGTACTTTCACAGAGACAGGGTGCCAAAGCACTTCTGTACCCTGTGGGATTCTTCTCACGCAAACTTTCTCTCTCCGAGAAGAACTACGACGTGGGTGATCGGGAGCTTTTGGCCATTAAAGCGGCTCTGGAAGAATGGCGTTACCTTCTGGAAGGCGCAGCACACCCCATCTTGATCTACACAGACCATAAGAACTTGGAATATCTAAGGACAGCCAAGAGACTGAGACCCCGGCAGGCCAGATGGGCACTTTTTTTTTCCCGATTTATTTTTCACATTACGTTCAGGCCCGGATCCAAGAATGTTAAACCTGATGCTCTCTCCCGGATGTTTCTCGATTCTGAAAGATCTGTGTCCCCAGATACCATCCTTCCCTCTGGAAATTTCCTAATCCTTCAGGAGGATCTAATTTCCCGAATCAGACGCGCCTCCATGGGAATGTCTCCACCTGTTGAGTCTTGTACCAAGGATGGACTGTTCTGGTTCAAGAATAAGATTGTGGTCCCTGAGGAGTTAAAGGTACAGGTGTTAAGTTTATGTCATGATCATAAACTGGCTGGCCACTTCGGCACTCGAAAGACAATAGACCTCGTCCAACGCACCTTTTGGTGGCCGTGTCTTACTAAGGATTGCAAGGACTATGTGGAGTCCTGTAACACGTGTGCCAGAAACAAGACGAACCGAACAAGAGCATGGGGCCTGTTGAGACCATTGCCAGTCCCAGAGAGGCCATGGACCATGATATCAATGGACTTTATTGTTGAGCTTCCACCATCAGAAGGTTTTTCGTCCATTTTTGTTGTGGTTGACAGGCTGTCCAAAATGGCCCACTTTCTCCCCATGAAGGGCACCCCTTCAGCCATGGAGACCGCTTCCATCTTCATAAAGGAGATCGTCAGGCTGCATGGAGTCCCGACCAACATAGTCTCAGACAGGGGCGTCCAGTTCACCTCCAGATTCTGGAAGGCCCTTTGTGGCGCGCTCGAGATCGAGCTGTCATTCTCTTCGGCTTACCACCCTCAGTCAAATGGGCAAACCGAGAGGACGAACCAGACTTTGGAGCAATACATCCGCTGTTTTTCTGCCTTCTCCCAGGATAATTGGGCCTCCCTGCTTCCCATCGCAGAGTTCTCCTACAATAACTCCCTACACTCAGCTACGAATCAGTCTCCGTTTTTCGCCAATTACGGTTTCCATCCATCCTTCTTGCCCGGATCATTCTCCGAATGTCCTGTTCCTGCAGTATCCCAAACTTTGGACTTCTTCGCTAACAACAATAAATTGCTGCAGGAGACCATGACCAAGGCTCAGGAAGATTATAAGAAGATCTTTGACAGGAAGAGACGGGGGGAACTTGTTCTTGAACCTGGCAATTCTGTCTGGCTGTCTACCGCTAATCTCAAGTTGGCCTGCCCATCCAAGAAACTGGGCCCCAAATACCTGGGTCCCTTCCGGATCAAGAGGAAAATCAACAATGTGGCCTACGAACTTGACCTTCCTAATTCTCTGAGGATACATCCAGTGTTCCACGTGTCTCTCCTGAAGCCAGTCACTCCTAATTTCTTTTCTGGTCGCAGCATTGGTCCACCCAAACCTATTGTGGTGAATGGCGAAGAGGAGTTCGAAGTGGAAGCAATTCTAGATTGTAGAAGAAGGCACAATCAGGTGCAATATCTGGTAAAATGGAAAGGCTATGGACCCGAAGATAATTCGTGGGAGCCGGAAAGCAATTTACACGCCAGAGAACTCCTGCAGTCCTTTAAAACTTCTCATGCCTCGAAGATGGCCCAACTGGGCATCCGGAGTCTGCCCTTGAGGAGGGGGCACTGTCAGAGAGGTTACCTGGTTGGGCGCCGGTGTGCGCCGGGGCGCGTTGGCGTTCGTGTCCCTGTGCGTGCTGGGGCGCGTGTCCCTGGGGGCATCGGCGCGCCTGGGCTGACCGGCCGTGGCATGCGGGGTGGCGTCTGGGCGTTTGCGCGTACGCGCGTGCGCCTGTGGGCGCTGCCTTTGACGTGCCCGGTGGTGTGGGCGTGCGTGCTGGTGTCGGGGGCGCGCTCTGGCGTGCGCGGGTGCGCCTTGGCGAATCGGCGCACGCACGTGCGTGGCGTTTTGGCGCCAATCTGCCTATTTGAAGCCTGCCTCTGCACTGACCCAGTGCTGCCTGATCAAACAGCTCTGTGTCTTGTCCCGTGATCATCCTGTGTTCCTGTATCTCCGTAGTGTTTACCCGTTGTGACCCGGCTACCTTTGGACCTCCCTTGACTGCTGCCTGAACCCGACCCCGGCTTGTCTGACCTCGCTTCTGCCTACTCCCTTGTACCGTTGCTGCCAGCCCGTTGCCGACCTCTGCCTGTGTGTGACCAAGTCTGATTAACTCCTGCTCAGCATCGGCTCCACCAAGTCTCCAGCTCTACCGGTTGCTTGCCAGACCACTGTGCTCCAGGACTTACTTCAGGCTCTCATACCACTCCGCACTCGCGGGCCTCCTGTCTGCTCTACCAGGGGCCCCGAATCGGACACGTAAGGGAGCCTACCCTCTGCCCACGTGGACTCATCTGTCTGGTAAGTGTGGAACCTGACAGATACCATGAATACAAGGATCCTTACGCAGGCTTTGCAGGATCAGGGAGGCCATGCAGCGTAGGTTTGCTGAGGCATTCGGTCCGGAGTCCTCTGGGTCACTAAGGATGACATGGTCCGCAGCCACCTCCTCCCAGTCACGTACAAGTACATGTGTTTCTTGGGACTCTAAAATGTGTTTCTTGGGACTCTAAATGATCCCTTAAAGACTGCTGCTGAATGCCAGGCTCCACCTCCATATTGACATAATCCTCCTCCTCCTCCTGTGTTATCGGAGGGCACGCAGGAACACTGTCTGGATAAAGGGGGCCTTGAGAGCTAAGGAAGTCCTCCTCTTCCTGCCTCTGTTCTGCCTCAAGTGCCCTGTCCATTATTCCACACAGCGTGTGCTCCAACAGGTGGACAAGGGGGACAGTGTCACTGATGCATGCACTGTCACTGCTCACCATCCTCGTGGCCTCCTCAAATGGTGACAGAACAGTGCATGCATCCCTGATCATGGCCCACTGGCGTGGGGAAAAAAAACAAGCTCCCCTGACCCTGTCCTGGTGCCATAGTCACACAGGTACTCATTGATGGCCCTCTGCTGCATGTGCAGCTGCTGCAGCATGGCCAACGTTGAGTTCCACCTGGTGGGCATGTCACAGATTAGGCGGTTCTTGGGCAGGTTAAACTCCTTTTGGAGGTCCGCCAGCCGAGCACTGGCATTATATGACCAGCGGAAATGCACACAGTTTCCTGGCCTGCCTCAGGACATCCTGTAAGCCTGGGTACCTGCCCAAGAACCGCTGCACCACCAAGTTAAGAACGTGAGCCAAACAGGGCACATGGGTCATTTGTCCCTGTCGGAGGGCAGAGAGGAGGTTGGTGTCATTGTTGCAAACCACCATTCCTGCCTTAAGTTGGCGTGGCGTCAACCACCTCTGAACCTGCCCCTGCAGAGCTAACAGAACCTCTGCCCCAGTGTGGCTCCTGTCCCCCAAGCACACCAGCTCAAGCACCGCATGGCATCTTTTGGCCTGCGTACATGCGTAGCCCCTTGAACGCCTACGGAGCACCGCTGGTTCTGAGGACAAAGCACAGGAAGAGGCCATGGAGGAAGAAGAAGAGGAGGGGGTGGAGGAGAGAGGTGTGTCACAATCATTAGTAGTGGCATTTTGGAGGCGTGGTGGCGGAACAACCTCCAACACTACTGCACCTTGTCCTGCATCCTTCCCAGCTGCCAGCAGAGTCACCCAATGCGCCGTGAAACTTAGGTAACGTCTCTGTCCATGCCTGCTGGACCATGAGTCAGTGATAATATGCAACTTACCGCTGACCGCCCTGTCCAGCGAGGCATGGACATTGCCTTTCACATGCTGGTAGAGAGCCGGAATCACCTTCCGTGAGAAAAAGTGGCGTTTGGGTACCTGCCACTGAGGAACCACACATTCCACAAACTCATGGAAGGGGGCAGAGTCTACCAACTGAAAAGGCAGCAGTTGAAGTGCTAGCAATTTTGCCAAGCTAGCATTCAACCGCTGGGCATGTGGATGGCTGGGAGCAAACTTCTTTCAGCGGTGCAGCAGCTGGGGCAGGGAAATTTGCCTGGTACAATCTGACGTTGGTGTACCGAAAGCAGATTGCCCACAAGTACTTGGCTGTGACACACCTAATTCTACACCTTCATTCCTCTCAGTGCAGGTCTCAGAGAGGACTGAAGGTATAGTGGGGTTGGAGATCTCAGCTGATGATGAGCAAGGAGGCCCTCTTTGTTCTTTGGTGTGGTTCTTTTAGATACGCTTGCCAACGAACTGCATGGCAGGTCAACATATGTCTGGTCAAGCATGTGGTACCCAAGCGGGAGATGTTTTGGCCACGTGAGATACGCTTGAGACATATGTTGCAAATAGCAGCGGTGCGATCTGATGCACTTGTCTCAAAAAAGGCCCACACCAAAGAACTTTTTGAATAACGCGCAGAGACTGCAGCGCCCTGCACATGTGGAGCTTTGGGGTGTAATGCAGTCAGTGTGCTGCCCTTAGGCTGGCCCCTGGAGGGCATCCTGCCTCGTTGGTGATGTGCCGCCTCCTCCTTCTCTCTCCTATCAGGCACCCACGTTGAGTAAGTGACCTCATCATCCCCTCCCTCCTCATCACTGGAGCAAACCTGGCAGTATGCTGCAGCAGGGGGAGCATGACTGCCAGATTGTTGTCCTTCTTGGGCACCCCCTCTGTCAGTGCTCACGTTACTGCCTTTATCTAGCTCAGTATCATCATCAGAGCCTTCCAAACGCTGGGCATCCTCCTGGAGCATGTACCCAACACTGTGGTCAAACAGTTTGAGGGACTCCTCAGGAGGACATGGTGGGGCTAGGGAAGGAGTCACTGATGACATTGAGCCGAGGGAAGAGGCCGCTGCTTTGCCAGACAAAGTACCCTGAGCATGGGTGAGAGAGGATGAGGATGGCTTGGTCATCCACTCGACCAAGTCTTCCGCATGTTGCGGCTCAACACGGCCAGCTGCCAAAAAAAAGGCCAAGCGTGTCCCACAGCCACGTGCTGATGAGGATGCACCATCTCCACAACCAGCACTAGACACAGAGCCTGCTTGCCCTCTTTTATTGGCTTGTGACTGTCTGCCTCTCCTTGTTGGCCTTCCAGACATACTAATGGCCTGTAGCTGCACTAAGCTGGGATATATATATATATATATATATATATATATATATATATATATATATATATATCCACTGATACTGCAGCTAGCAAAATCAACTGCCTGCCTGTAGTATGAGAACACCACCAACATTCTACAGGTAGCTTTAGCTGAACACTGTGCAGAGCTCGCACAAAAACTAACTTGTAGCTTATTTAGCTGCCTGCGGTAGTGATAGGATCAGGAAAACACCACCAACCTTCTACAGGTAGCTTTAGGTGAACACAGTGCAGAGCTCGCGAAAAAATAACTTATAAGTTTAGCTGAACACTGTGAGGAGGACGCACTACACTAACTTGTAGTTTTAGCTGAACACTGTGAGCAGGACGCACTACACTAACTTGTAGCTTTAGCTGAACACTGTGCAGAGGTCTCACTAAACTAACTTGTAGTTTTAGCTGAACACTGTGAGCAGGAAGCACTACACTAACTTGTAGCTTTAGCTGAACACCGTGCAGAGGTCTCACTACACCAACTTGTAGCTTTAGCTGAACACTGTGAGCAGGACGCACTACACTAACTTGTAGCTTTAGCTGAACACTGTGCAGAGGTCTCACTACACTAACTTGTAGTTTTAGCTGAACACTGTGAGCAGGACGCACTACACTAACTTGTAGCTTTAGCTGAACACTGTGCAGAGGTCTCAGTACACTAACTTGTAGTTTTATCTGAACACTGAGAGCAGGACGCACTACACTAACACTGTGCAGAGGTCTCACTACACTAACTTGTAGTTTTAGCTGAACACTGTGAGCAGGACGCACTACACTAACTTGTAGCCTTAGATGAACACTGTGCAGAGGTCTCACTACACTAACTTGTAGTTTTAGCTGAACACTGTGAGCAGGACGCACTACACTAACTTGTAGCTTTAGCTGAACACTGTGCAGAAGTCTCACTACACTAACTTGTAGTTTTAGCTGAACACTGAGCAGGATGCACTACACTAACTGTAAATAGTCTAGCTGCCTGACTGTGGCACTAATAGGATCAAAAGAACACCAGCAATTTTCTTCAGGTAGCTGTAAATACTGTAACAAGACAAGCCTGCCTGTCAGTAGGAAGATAACAGGAACGGATCTAGCTAAACTGAATACAGTGTATATAATATATATATACACACACAACACCTGGGATGCATATATATATACACAATACACTGTAAGTGCAGCTAACCCACTGACTGTCCTGCCTAATCTAGCTAACTCAAATGAAATGACACTGTCTCTCTGTCTATCTCTCAGCACGCCGGAACACACTACACAGGGCCGCCGTGCAGGCGGCCTTATATAGTGTGGGGCGTGTTCTAAACCCCCTGAGCCATAATTGGCCAAAGCCACCCTGGCTTTGGCCAATTACAGCTCTCTCTACCGACGCCGCTGTGATTGGCCAAGCATGCGGGTCATAGTGCATGATTGGCCAATCATCAGCCAGCAATGCTGCAGTGAATTATGGGCCGTAACGCGCCACACAAATTTGGGCGCAAACGGCCCAGATCGTTTGCAATTCTGCGAACGATCGAACAGCCGATGTTTGAGTCGAACATGGGTTTGACTCGAACATGAAGCTCATCCCTAGTCAACTGTATCAAAGGCCGCAGAGAGGTCAGGTAGTAGAAGTATGGAGTAGTGGCCGATGGTTTTAGCAGTAAATCGTTAGTGAGTTTTAGTAAGGCAGTTTCTGTGGAGTGCTGCGAGCAAACGCCAGACTGTAAGGGGTCAAGAAGGTTATTTTTACTGAGGTAGAAGCTAAGACGGTTGTAGACTAAGCGTTCTAGAAGTTTAGAGGTGAATGGGAGCAATGAGATGGGTCTTAAGTTGTTTAGGTTGGTGGGGTCCAGTGAGGGCTTTTTAAGTATGGGAGTGATCTGCACATGTTTTAGAGGGGAGGGGAAGGTGCCACTAGAGAGGGAGAGATTGAAGATGTGAGTGAGGGAGCATAGGATAGAAGAAGAAGGTGACCATAGTAGTTGTGAGGGAACAGGATCCAGCGGACAATTGGTTAGGTGGGAATCTGAGAAAAGTTTTGTAACCTCCTCAGTAGTAGCCAGTTCAAAAGAGGAGAGTGTTGATTGTGCTGTTAGGCAAGGTATGTTGGGTGCGGAAGACGTACGCACAGTGGAGGTGTCCTCACGAATTGCATCAATCTTGTCTTTGAAGTGATTGGCAATCTCTTCGGCAGTGAGTGACCTAGTGGGTAGAGGGGGTGGGGGTCGAAGCAAAGAGTTAAAGGTTGAGAAGAGCTGACGGGGACTGGATGACAAGGAATTAATAAGAGAGACAAAGTAGGCTTGCTTGGCAGCATGGAGGCATGAATTGTATTTTAGAAGGGCAGATTTATATAGGGTGAAAGTCTTGCATGAATTTGGTTTTACGCCACAGTCGTTCAAGAGCACGGCAATGTCTCTTGAGATTTCTAGTGTTGTCAGTTTACCAGGGTTGTAATGGTCGGGGCCTGATTCTGCATGTGGTTAGAGGAGCAAGTGCATCTAGCGATGATGAGAGTGAACTGTTGTAGACAGAAGTGGTCAGGTCAGGACAGGACAGGGGAGAGATCATGTCATATAGGTGGTCAGTAGCAGAATAGAGAAGAGAATGGTTAAAGTGGCGAAGGTGCCTACAAGTAATCGTTTGCTGCTTGGAGGGATGGGTGGTTGGAGGCGAGGATACAGTGAAGGTAATGAGGTTGTGATCAGAGAGATGAAAGGGGGTGTTGGTGAGGTTGCCAGGGTTACAGAGATGGAAAAATACAAGGTCAAGGGTATTACCGTTGGAGTGAGTGAAAGTATGTGTCCATTGGGTTAGGTCAAAAGATGAGGTTAAATTGAGAAGTTTAGCTGTAGTTGGGCTGTTAACATTGACAGGAATGTTAAAGTCACCAAGAATGATCGTGGGTATTTCAGAGGTGATAAAGTAGGGTAGCCATACAGCAAAGTCATCAAGAAAGTGCGATACTGGTCCAGGAAGCCGATAAATTGCTGCAATCCTCAGCGAAATGGGAGAAAACAGACGAATACAGTGCATCTCGAAACAAGAGAGGGATAGAGAGGGAGGGATAGGAAGGACTTAGAAGGTGCTTTGTGGGGATAGAAGGAAGCCAACTCCACCTCCTTTCTTTCTGTTGGGTCTGGGGGAGTGAGTCCAATGGAGACCACCATGGGAGAGGGCAGCGGGAGAAGCTGAGTCAAAATTTTGAAGCCAGGTTTCTGTTATGGCGAGTATGTTAAAGCCATGAGAGATGAAGGATAAATGAATGAATGATTGATTTGTATAGCGCTGCAAATGCGAACTGAATCGCCTCAAGGCACTAGATCCGTCCTGTGTTGTCCAGCTTCTTAGAAGAGGTAGGTCTTGAGTTTCTTTCTGAAGGCCTGATGGTTTTCTTCCATGCGAATGTGAGTAGGTAGAGCATTCCATAGCCGTGGTCCTTACACTGCGAATCTTCGTTCTCCCTTTGTCTTGTAGCGGGGTTTTGGAATAAGGAGGAGGTTTTGGTTAGAAGATCAAAGAATGCGATTGGGTGTGTAGCGTTTTATTTTCTCGCATAGGTATTGAGGAGCGTTTCCTTGTACACATTTGTGGGTGAGGCAGAGGGTCTTGAAAGTGATTTGATTCTTTACGGTTAGCTAATGTAGGCTCCTCAGGGAAGGGGAGATGGATTCCCAGGTTTTTTTTCCTGTTAACAGTCTTGCCGTCGTGTTTTGGATGAGTTGTAAGCGCGCAAGCTGATATTGGGGTAGTTCTATGTAGAGGGAGTTTGCGTAGTCGAGTCTGTAATTGATGATTGTTCCAACTACTGCTGCTTTGTCGTCTTCTGGGACGAAGGGGATGAGTCTACGTAGCAGGCGGAGGAGATGCGAGATCCGCTGACTACTGATCCTATTTGTGCATCCATTGACATTTCTGAGTCAAAAATTACTCCGAGACTCTTGGCTTTGGTGCTTGGAGAGATGGTCTGTCCAAAGATGGTGGGCGGTGTCCATGGGGTCTTAGTTTTGGAATTTTGGTTTGCGTGTAGGAGAAGAAGCTCTGTTTTTGATCCGTTGAGTTTAAGAGAGCTAGTGGTCATTCAGTCGTCTATTAAAGGGAGCCTTTTTCTAGTCGCTGATGATGGTCTTTTTCTCCGGTGATGGGAAAGAAGAGTTGGGTATCATCAGCGTAAGAGTGGAAGCAGAGGTCCGATTTTCTGATGATTTTGAGGAGTGGGCGGATGTAGATGTTGAAGAGCACTGGTGACAAGGGTGAACCTTGAGGGACTCCACAAGAGATTGCGCGGGTTTCAGAGGTGAATGCTCCTATTTTCACTGTCTGAGAGCGATTTCCTAAGAAGGATGCGAACCATTGTAGGTCTGAATCTGTGACTCCTGCTACTTCTGTGAGGCGGATGAGTAGAGTATTGTGGTCCACTGTATCAAACTCTGCACTGAGGTCCAACAGTACCAGGAGACATGATTCTCCAGCATCAGCTGCTTTGAGGGCGTCGTCCCATATTTCGAGAAGTGCCATTTCTGTGCCATGGCCTGGGCGGAAGCCTGATTGCAGAGGGTCCAGGAGTTTGTGTGTGTCCAGGAGGTGTTGTAGCTGTTGTACTACTGCTTTCTCGATAATCTTGGAGATGGTGTTAAGGCTTGTTAACGGTCTGCGATAGTTAGGGTCCTTAGGGTCGAGGTTGGGTTTCTTTAGGAGGGGTTTGACGATGCCATGTTTGAGGGCGATTGGAACAGTCCTTTCTTTGAACGACTGGTCTATGAGGTGTGTTATAGTAGGAGCCAAGATGTCGGAACATTATTTCAGTATTGTGGGAATGATGTTGTTTGGTGATATGCTGTCTCTGAGGCTTCTGATGATGTTTTTGGTGGTGTCAGTGGTGATTGGGATCAGTGAGAAATTCAGTGCTTTTGTGATGATCGTATCGATTTTTTCTTTTTGCTTTAGTTGAATGAGGTTGATTGTTTTTTTCTGTTGAATTGTTTTCCGGATGTTGAAGACTTTGTCGATAAAAAAATCTGATAACTCATTGCAGAATTCTTGGTTTTCGTTTCCTGGGGGCTCTAGGCAGATAGGGTTCATAATCTTGGTGACTATTTTGAAGAGTTCCCGAGGACGGTTTAAGGCTTTTGAGATGGTGTTTGAGAAATGTTCCTTTTTTGTTTTGAAGATTGCTTTGTGATATTTCTCTGTGAGTTCTTTGTAGTCTGTGTGGTTTTGTAGTGCACATTACTGGTGTGTGATTTTTATTCCAGTGCTGGTAGGAGGACAGCAGGGGGGAGGGGTTTGTTCTCTTGGTCTATTTTGTATCCTGTAACATATTTCTAGAACAGTGAAATGGTGAGGTGAAGGCTTCTTTCACTTGCTGGCAGAAGTTCTTTAAAGAGAAGTATGATTTTTTTTTCTTTCAGATTCATACTTACCTAGGTGGATGCAGCATCGGTCCCCCGGCACCTCTTCACTGAGAACCGAGCGATCTAACATCTGTGATGGCTCGGTTCTCACAGCCCTGCCCCCCGCGCTCACTGGAGCTGTGGAGGGGCGGGGAGTGCCCATCTCAGTCTCTCAGTGGCTCGCTGAGAGGCTGAGATGGACATCAGTCCAGGGACCTGGAAGATCCAGACTTCATTGTGGTGATGGTGCGGTGCCTGGACTGATTCCAGTGATGTCCCCAGAGAGTGGACTTCATCCCGCTCTCTGCTGAAAACAGGTCACAAGAGTGCAAAACGAATTGTACTCCTGTAACCCACAGGAGAAGCCCAGCCAAGAGATCTCAAGCTGGACTTCTCCTTTAAGGAGGTGAGAAAAGTATGTGCAGGTGGGGTGAGAGGACCATCAGAGGCTAACAGCCTGTGTAGTGTAATAATTCTCCTTTGTAGGCCATGTATGGTCAGGATGGTCATTGTCTTGTCTATTTATTGTCAGTGCTGTTTGTTTAGAGGAACATATTACTAGAATTTATCTCCAAAATGAAGAGAATATTCCGGGCCCATAAGTGGGGAAATGTTCTGAACCTTAAGGGGTTAATCGAGGTTTCCACACTATATATGTGAGTATCATCATCTGCTGGAGATAAAAGACATCACAGTGACTATGGAGGAAGAGGACGGACATGACGGGGGTTACTGGGTGTAAATAGAAAATAAGATCTTATTACCTCCTCTACTGCCACTTCCAGCAACTTCTCCTCTCTACTTCCTCCCGACTCAGCTCTCACCCGGAACTTCCTGTCTGTACCTGACATCACTTCCTGTTTTCCATAGATACTTCCTGTCTGGGTAGAAGTAAGATCACCATCTTGTGGAGTTCAGAGGAATTGCAGCCCCAAGAAACTTCTCATAATAACCATTCCTGTATAACAGGGCAAAGTTAAAAACATAACTCCCCGGGGGCGTGGTCAGCCGAGGAAGTGAATGGCTGCACTGTAAGGGAGCTCCTCTGTCACAGACTCTCCTGAGCGGACTTCAAAGCGACTTGTAAGCCCTGAAAGTTATATACCTCCACTGGAGATCAGCGGGAACACGAAGATCATGTCAGCCAAGTGGAAAACGAGAGAGGGACTCCGCAAATTAAATGCTTTCTGTAGCCCGGCCGGTATACAGAGAGACCAAGATGGCACCAGCTGCTCCCCTCCCTGCAACACAGAGAAACATGCTGCAGGCTCAGAACAAGAGGGAGACAAGGACTTTACCCCACAGTGCCACAGCAACACTGATTCCCAGGATGATATTCTGAGCCCAGTGAAACAAAGAAGAAGAATCTCTTCTAATGAAGGTAAAACCACCAAAGCTCCCTCAGACCACAATTACACTCTAGAAAGCAACCCTTATGATGATAAGCTAAATGCCATACCATAGTTGCCAACATTGCAAAAAAAATATGTGGGACACTTTTTTGGCTGTAGGCGGAGCCGTGCAATAATTAGGGGGCGGGGCATTCGTTTGTAGGCATGACCTAGCAAAAAATGGCAAGTGGGGCGCGCGAAGCGTGCCGCGGCGAAAAATGGGCGTGGCTTACGCGTAAAAGTGGGTGTGGCTTAACTGGGCGTGGCTTAAGAGGGTGTGGTTAGAGTCTGAGATGAATGAGGGATGGAGAGGGAAAGGGGGAGAAGGAGAGGGGGAGAGGGGGAATGACGTGACAGCAACCCCAGATCCTACACAATAGAAATATGTGTATTCTAGAAAGTTTAACAATCAGCAGATAAAGATACTCCAAACACCTTGTGTTAACGCTTCAATCATCCCGGCACCATGGTTGTTATGGTGTCAGGATGATTGAAGCGCATTATTTCTATTATTACATTGTAATATAAAATTAAATCATTCAACTCACCATAATGCCGAATTAGTGGGATCCCTGAGCGTGTCACTAGCCACGTCGCCTGCGATCAGCAGAGTCTGTCCTTGCATCAGGTGCCCCCGGCAGAGTTTGTCTTTGCATCAGGTGCCCCCGGTAGAGTCTGTATAGACCCCCTCAGTGCAGACCCCCTCCATCAGTGCAGACCCCCTCCATCAGTGCAGACCCCCTCCATCAGTATAGACCCCCTCCATCAGTGCAGACCCCCTCCATTAGTACAGACCCCCTCCATCAGTGCAGACCCCCTCCATCAGTACAGACCCCCTCCGTCAGTGCAGACCCCTCCATCAGTACAGACCCCCTCCATCAGTGCAGACCCCCTCCATCAGTGCAGACCCCACCTCTATTAGTGCAGACCCCTCCCCCCTCTATTAGTGCAGCCCCCCCTCTATAAGTGCAGCCCCCCTCTATTAGTGCAGCCCCCCTCTATTAGTGCAGCCCCCTCTATAAGTGCAGACCCCCCCTCAATGCAGCCCCCCTCTATTAGTGCAGCCCCCCTCTATAAGTGCAGACCCCCCCTCAATGCAGCCCCCCCTCTATTAGTGCAGCCCCCCTCTATAAGTGCAGACCCCCCTCAATGCAGCCCCCCTCTATAAGTGCAGACCCCCCCTCAATGCAGCCCCCCTCTATAAGTGCAGACCCCCCTCAATGCAGCCCCCCTCTATAAGTGCAGACCCCCCCCTCAATGCAGCCCCCCCCTCAATTAGTGCAGCCACCCCCCCACAATGCAGCCCCCCCTCTATAAGTGCAGACCCCCCCCACTCAATGCAGCCCCCTCAATTAGTGCAGCCACCCCCCCTCAATGCAGCCCCCCCACAATAAGTGCAGACCCCCCTCACCCCTCGCTCACCCCCTTCAGTGCAGGTGCAGCCGGCCAGTGTTCTGCCTGCCGAGAAAGTTCCCCTCTGCAAATATGGACCCCCCTGTACTGCGCAGGCGCAGCGCTTGCGCAGTACGGGGCAGGGGAACTTAGTTTCGGCGAGACACGCCGCGCCGTCGCATTGTCTTCTCCTTCAGTGGAGAGGATCGAGCCCCCTTCCTCTCTACACTACACAAGACAGTTACTAGGGGGAAGATAGAGCGGCGGCGCCGGCCGCCATTTTGCTGGAGCCAGCTGCTCCAAAACAAAAAAAAAACATTCCCGATTTTCCTTATGGAAAATCCCGATTCGGGACACCCTCCATCCGGGACGAGGGTCCCAAAATCGGGATTGTCCCGGGAAAATCGGGACTGTTGGCAACTATGCCATACCAACAGCAGGGCAACCCATACTAGACACAACTATCAAAGATATGATAATGTCTCTAAGGGGTGCTCTACAGCATCATATGATAAACTTTATGCATAAATCTAAGGTAGAGATTGAGGCACTGGGTGAAAGAGTGGACTATATGGAAAATAAGATGTGCGACTTTACTTCAGCACACAATGATCTAGTGGACTCCCACTTTGAACTACATTCAAACTACATTCATTGAAGACAGAAGTAGGAGAAATAATATAAAATTCAGAGGAATACCAGAAAATGTGAAACCGGCGGATCTGAAATGCTTCATTAAAAAAATTATTGCAGAGCTAATTCCATCAATTCCACAACAAGAGCTGGAATCTGATAGAGCCCACAGATTGCCTAAAACGCATCATATTGCTGAGAAACTACCGAGAGATGTCATAGCCAGAATTCATTTTTTTGGAGTAAAAGATCAACTCATGCAATATGCACGCCGCCACTCACCTCTCCCTGACCCCTACGCAGGTATATTCCTGTACTCAGACCAAGAGACAATCTTAGCTGGCAAAAACCTAAACTCAATTATGAAGATCCTGTGTAACCACAGTGTGATTTATAAATGGGAATTTCCCACAAAACTACTTGTGGACTACAAAGGTAACCCTTATGCCCCGTACACACGGTCGGACATTGATCGGACATTCCGACAACAAAATCCTCGGATTTTTTCCTACGGATGTTGGCTCAAACTTGTTTTGCCTACACACGGTCGCACAAAGTTGTCGGAATTTCCGATCGCCAAGAACGCGGTGACGTCAAGCACGTACGACGAGACTAGAAAAGGCCGGTTCAGAACCAAGCGCGGCACCCTTTGGGCTCCTTTTGCTAATCTCGTGTTAGTAAAAGTTTGGTGAGAGACGATTCGCGCTTTTTCAGACTCGTGGCTTTCAGATCGTTTTCTGCCGTTCAGTTTGTGCTTGTGGGTTTGTATCTGCTCTTCAGTGCGTGCAAGCAAGTTCCGCGTGACTTTAGTCACTGTATTCTTGTTCGTTCGTTACTGGTTTTCAGGTCGCTCTTCACAGGCCTTGCTGTTCTTCAGTGCGTTCTGTTACTTCGTTCTGAGCAGCCGACCGTTTTCTAGCCATGTTTCGTATGCGTACTCCTCGTAGAGTTCGTGCTGTGCAGGGGCTTGGTGTTGGGGTCCTGACCTTGACACAAGTCCAGTCCATGAACAGGGTGGGGAGGAGTTCATGGACCAAGAATTGGTTGCTTCAGCGTGACCAGTTCTGTCATATGCCTTTGCTCCGTGAGATCCGTGAGAATAATCCTGATGATTTCAGGAACTTTCTCTGGATGACGGACCCCGTATTTCACCGTTTGTTGGCTTCGCTGACCCCCTATATCAGCAGGCAGGATACCTGCATGAGGCAAGCCATCACTCCGAAGCAGAGGTTGGTCGCTACCTTGCGGTATTTGGCCACAGGGAGAAGCCTGCAGGACCTCAAGTTCTCGACAGGCATCTCCCCCCAGGCTCTGGGGATCATTATCCCAGAGACCTGTTCTGCCATCATCCAGGTCCTACAGAAGGACTATATGAAGGTAAGATTTTTATCCTTTTATATCACATTTTATTGTATTGAATGTTTGATAATATATTGTATTTCTTTCCTCATTCCCTAATTACCATTATTGGAATATGCTGTGAATGTCCCCTTTGTCCTCATGCATGCTGGATTTTTATGTAATTATTATTTTAGGTCCTTCATACATATTTGCCCTTCAATAACCTCCCCAGCATGGTGTCCCCTGCCCTATATTCACCTCATGTAGTCACTTAACAATGTATTTTATCAGCTCCATAGTAGTGCTTTACCCCAAACACCCCTTAAAATGTTTGGAAATGTTATTTTGGATTTAAATTCAGGCAGAGGGCCAGAGGCTTTTTTTTGTGGTGTCCCCAAATTTTTGGTAACCCTCCCTCCCCCAACTGCTAAGTCAGCTGATCCGAATTCTCTATCCTCAATCAGCTATCTGCTGACTTTGCCAAACCCATACACAATATACCCATCTCTATAGTGCTCAGATTTATGGATGAATTCCCCAAAGCATGTAGTGCAAGGGCCTGCCTGTATACTTTCCAATGGTACTGTTTAAAGTTCTTGTATCCTATTATGATCTTGATAGGTAATAGCAGAATGTCCAAATGTGCTCAAATGTGTACAGTGTGTATTTATATCTTTGTATTATGACACTTCTTACCTGTCCAGTGGGCTGCCAATAGTGTAACTAAGGAGGGGCTGTTCCAAGTAATACCCTGTATTTAGGCATTCATCTCTCAATG
This sequence comes from Aquarana catesbeiana, assembly GCA_037953035.1. NCBI lineage: Eukaryota > Metazoa > Chordata > Amphibia > Anura > Ranidae > Aquarana > Aquarana catesbeiana. Next base: position 115,206 of record JBBHAA010002243.1, read on the forward strand.
AAGTGAAGAGGGTTACCTGTCCAAGAGTCCCCCCCCTATAATGTTAGAAATGGCCCATGAGAGGGGGGGAGGGGGAATATGATAGGTGTACCTTATACTTTGTTGTTGTTAAATTCCCCTTAATAAATGCTATCTAGAGGTTGAACCATAATGTTTGTGTCTAATCTGCTTGCCAGGTTTCTGTGAAAAAATAGTAATGTTTATTGTTTTTTCCTCAACAGTTTCCTTCCACGCCACAGGAATGGCAGACTGTGGCCTCCCACTTTGCCCAGCGGTGGGACTTTCCTAACTGCGAAGGGGCAATTGATGGGAAACACGTCCACATCGTCCCACCACCCAACTCGGGGTCGTACTATTATAATTACAAGGGGTTTAATAGTATAGTGATGTTGGCGGTGGTGTCGGCTAATTACGAGTTCTTGTATGTGGACGTGGGGAAGAATGGCCGGATGTCCGATGGTGGAGTGATCGCCCAGACGGAGTTCTACAGGCGTCTCCAGAATGGCAGTTTGGACTTGCCACCTCCAGAGGACAATGTTGAAGGTCTCCCATTTGTGTTCGTTGCTGATGAAGCATTTGCGCTGGGGGACCACCTGATGCAGCCATTCCCGATGAGGACCCTCACCCCGGAACAGAGGGTTTTTAATTACCGGCTGGCCAGAGCCCGAAGAGTGGTGGAGAACACATTTGGAATCCTGGCCAGCCGGTTCCGACTATTTCTGACACCCATCCATATGGCGGAGTATAAACTGAACCATATTATACTGGCGTGCTGTGTTCTCCATAATTTTTTAAGAAAACATTCAGCCAACTATGCTGGCTCAGTTGGGCCTGAGGCCGGAATACCAAATACATCAACAATGACGGCACTTGAAAGCGGCCGTCCTGGCTTGCCCTCCCTGAATGCCCGTGATGTCCGGTTACGATACCTGGAGTTCTTTGCCGGTAGGGGGGCTATCAATATGCCAGACAATATGTTACACCTTTTTTAAATAAAAAACAACCAAAAGAAATTCTTGGTGGACATTTACTGCTTGTGTTTGTTTTAGCTGACCCTGACAGAAATGTGTTGAGTGCAGAAAATGTCGTGATTGGGTAACCTTATAAAAAACAGTGTTGGCTGGTACTTCCTAAATGCAAAAACACATTTCACTACAAGTGCACTTGCAACTGCACTGAACCTGCACTTGTAGTGCAAAGTGTATTTGCCCTTAGGAAATAACCCCCATTTGTGCATAAAACAGCAATTACATCACCCCAAAAGTGTTGTAGTGTTGAGACAATAATCCACACATTCTTGAGTAAGGCACTTTTTTATACCTGCACAATCACATGTGCATTTACCAAAGGTTTTTAAAACAAACCAACATGTTTGTTGTATAAAATGTTTGCATTAGCATTATGAAAAATCAAAATATCCATTTCAGATAAAACAGGCCTGTGTAAAACCAACAAGAAAGCCAAAAAACTAGAACTTACAAAGTTCACATATGGTAAAACCTGAAGGCTATATCAGACATCAGTATTTAGGAACTGGGTTTGATATAGCGTTCAGATGGGGGGAACTCACCCCTGGAAAAGCCAAATTTGGAAGATGCACACCAATTTACGAATGTCAACATGTGCTATCTGCCATCAGGGGGGATCAAGGGACGTGTTTTGGGGGAGCAAGCCCTTCCTCAACGCTACTTTATAATTGAGGAAGGGGTTGCACCCCCAAAACGCGTCCATTGATCTCCCGTGATGGCAGATAGCACATGTTGGCACACTGTGTGCATCCTCCAAATTTGGCTTTTCAAAACATTGTAAAAATTTTAATTACATAAAACCGGTCATTTTGTGGGGTTTAAATTCGCCCCAAAACATCAATGATGTTATTATTTTTTGTAATAACATCACGTATTTGTTGCTGGATGTTTTGCAATTGGAGATTACATCCCATGATCTCCCTTATCAGTATCTGGGCACTTTCTGATGTAAATCGTTCTCTCTCCCTCACATCACGATCACCTAAAAAGAGATAAAGAACAAAAAAAAAGGTCTCAAAAATCTGCCACCAGCCATCTCTTTTACCTGAGTCTGTGGTCGCAGACACTCACCTCTTGTGGTGCCAATCTCCACCACGTCTTCTTCTTCCTCCTGCTCAGCATCTTGTGTTTGGGGTAGTTCCCCTTCTTCCAGAGGGGGGGGTCTCTGGTCTCCTGGGATGAGGGGTGTCTGAGTCTTTTCTCCCCTATGTAAAACAAAAATGGTATACTTAGCACACAGATATTTGATGGCAGAACTAGAAATAGGAAACATTGCTTGGAAGTGGGGTACAATTGTCTATTTTAGCCGAGTTCAAAGATGTCTTTTTTTTATTGCCCTTTGTCAAGCTGCAATACTTTACCTGTTTGGTACAAGCTTCACACATGTAACCCCCCCTATAGTATACACTGGAGCACCTGTGTGCCCCCCTAATAAAAATGGTGTTCTTGTGTCTCACACTAGTGCTCCAGTGTCCAGATGTGAAAACAGCTGCTCAGTGTCCTCTCCTTACACACAATCTAGTTTGCATTTCATTCTAGTAACAAACCCATCTACCTAAACAAATATTTGGCATCCAAGTAGGCCCCAAAAAAATGTGGGAAAATGCATATGGCCTAAACAATGGTGTTCTAGAGGCCGAACGAAAAATGTTTGATACGAACGAATAATGGGCCCATGAACATTAAAGTTGCCCTTTTAAACGTTACAATTAATAAAAGCATATGGAGCAGAACGAACGGAATAAAGCCAGAAAGAATAGAAACACAGCACAACTACTTACTTTTTTGCAGCACTCTCCGGATCTTTCGGTACTGCTCTGGCTCTCTCAACTTCAGGTCCGACCACCGCTTCCTGAGCTGATCTTTTGATCTTCGTACCCCGAAATTCCGCTCGAGACTCCTGACCACTTTCGCCATGATCTTGGCCTTTCGGATGTTCGGGTTGGGGTAAGGCCCATATTTTCCATCATAGTCGGACTTCCTCATGATGTCGACCATCTCCAAAATCTCCCCAAACGAAATATTTGTGGCCTTAAAACGTCTCCTTCTGGATCGGGACGTGCCTGGATCCGGGCTTTCCTCCTCCTCCTCGTTGCTACAATTAGCACGCACCTGGTGTGACTCCGCCATCATGCTCTTCCCCCACTGCGCCGAACGAAAAGGGGCAGGGAATAGAATAGAAAGAATGTCAGGGGCGGGCGGTGTTACACACATGCGCAGTGTGTATAAAGCGTAACACGCGTGCGTATTACGTACGATCTGTGAGCGGAGGAAGGAGCATTGGACGCGCCGATCGTAAGAACGAAGGTAAGAGACAAAGTTGGGCCTATACTGCTTCTAGATTGAGGACTATATTGTAACAAGATTAGGAGAGTTTGGTCTGACATTAGGCTTTGTCTTGTGTTGTGTCTTGCAGTGAACATGGATATTTTAATGAGAGATACTGACTTCATGTCACTATTCATTGATATGCTAAGGGAGCTGCCCTGTCTGTGGGAGATTACCCACCCCCATTTCAAGAACCAAGCAAAGAGGAAGGCAGCACTGGAGCAATTGTGTGAAATTGTGAAGCAGGTGATCCCCACGGCAGACATCACTTATTTAAAGATCTTAATTGGTTGCCTGAGGAGCACATATCTGAGGGAGCGCAAGAAAGTCCTGGATTCACAGAGATCCGGAGCAGCAGATGACATCTATGTCCCCAGGATGTTGTACTATGACAGGCTGCACTTTCTGGCAGGCCAGACTGAACCCAGGCCATCCCTCTCCAGTCTTCCTTCCACACTTCCTTCCCCCCCGGCTGAGGCTTCTGACGCCCAACCTGGGCCTTCCAGGCCATATGTGGAGGAGCCCAGATTGAGCCAGGTATAGCATTCCTCTAAATATTTCTGCTTGTACAATCAATGATGTTAACTAGATGTTATTTGGGAGTACTAATTTATGATTGTGATTGATGATGCAAAAACTAAAACCATGTCCCTTTTTCATACACAGGGAAGTCTCAGCCAGGAGGTGGCTGATCTGCAGGTCCCTCCACCCACCCTGAAAACAGAAAGTGGCAGCAGGAGGAGTAGCCTAGAGGAGGCGGCTATCAGATTTTTTTGGAGGGCTACAGAGGTCCTGGGAGCACCACACACCATGCAGGAGAACCTTGCGGCATTCATTGCCTATAAAATTCAGAGGATGGAGGAGGGCCAACAAGCCATGTGTCAGGCCCTCATATCAGAGGCTCTGGAGAAAGGTGTGAGGGGCCAACTTACACCTCACACACAGCTTTGGGATGGTCCTCCTCCTCCCTCTCCTCCAGGTCCTCCCAGTCCTCCTCCAGGTCCTCCCAGTCCTCCTCCTCCTTCAGGTCCTACTCCTCCTCCTCCAGGTCCTACTCCTCCTCCTGCCACATCTCCTACTGCACAGCCACAGCCGGGAAGGAAGTGTGAAAGGAAGACCAGACAGTGATTGCCCTGGGTTCAGTCTGGTCGGCCAAAAGATGCAGCCTCTTGTAGTACCACAGCCTGGGGACACTGATGTCATCTGCTGCTATCCGAGTTTCTGTGAATCCCGGACCAGACTGCCCTCCCTTATATATGGACTCCTCAGGCCACCAATTGTGAGGTTTAAGAATTGATGTCTGCCGTGGGGGTCCCAGGCTTCACTAATTTCTGCTGTTGATCCAGTGTTGCCTTCCTCTTTGTTTGGTTCTGAGCCCTTAATAAAGGATTTTTGTTTTGAATTATACTCTCCTATGTGTTTTACTTCAAAAATGATGGTTTGTTTGTGAGGATTCAGGTACATTTCTAATATACAATGTGAAATGAACAAGGGACACCAACAACAAACAATCTCCTGGAGATTAAATAATAAAAGATATCAATGGTGTTGGGGTAACTTGACACACAAAACACACACAAAAATATTCTGGAGGAAAAATAAAAATAACATTGAACAAAGATCAGCCTTGGAAAAAATCCAAACATTAAGAAAAAAAAAGGCTTAAAAACCAAAAAAAAAAATCCCAAAAAAATATAAAACTGTCAGATGTGACAACTAATAACAATATATTGAGGGAATCCCACTAAAAAAACACAAATAAAAGTTTGTGAGAAGTGTGTGTGAATATGAGCAGCAAAACGACTTCATTCTTCTCACATTATAAAGAAGAAGAGAGTGCGCTGTATTAAACCATTTTGAACATTGCAGCATGACGAAAGTGCTGTATCCATTGCGAACGCTAAGTTTACCAGAACGAGCTGTCCCGTGTCGGAATTTCTTCTGAGCATGCGTGGCACTTTGTGCGTCGGAACAGGCCACACACGGTCGGAATTGACGCGATCGGATTTTGTTGTCGGAAAATTTTATCTCCTGCTGTCCAACTTTGTGTGTCGGAAAATCCGATGGAAAATGTCCGATGGCGCCCACACACGGTCGGAACAACACGCTCCGATCGGACATTGTCCATCGGAAAATCCGACCGTGTGTACGGGGCATTACACGCATGCGCAGTGTGTATAAAGCGTAACACACGTGCGTATTACGTACGATCTGTGAGCGGAGGAAGGAGCATCGGAGGCGCCGATCGTGATAACGAAGGTAGGATCTAAACTTGCGCCTATATTGCTTCGAAATTGAAGCCTATATTGTAACAAGATTAGTGGAGTTTGGCCTGACCTTAGGGTTTGTCTTGTGTTGTGTCTTGCAGAGAAAATGGATGGGTTCAACGACCACAATTTCCTCCCCCTGTTCATTGACGAATACAGGGAGCTGCCCTGTCTGTGGCAGGTGAGACATCCCCATTATAACAATAAGCAAAAGCGGCAGGCAGCGCTGGAGAAACTGCTGGAGTTGGTGAAGCCGGTGGTCCCCACAGCAACCATCCCTTATTTAAAAACCAAAATTGGTGGCCTGAGGAGCACATATCTTAGGGAGAGCAAGAAGGTCACAGATTCCCAGAGGTCCGGAGCTGCAGCAGGAGACATTTATGTACCCAGACTGTGGTACTATGAGAGACTGCGATTTCTGTCAGACCACACTGAAGTCAGGGAATCCCTCTCTACTCTTCCTTCCACGCTTCCTTACACCTCAGCTGAGGCTTCCGATGTCCAACCTGTGCCTTCCAGCCAGGAAGAAGTGGAGGAGCCCAGCTGGAGTCAGGTATAGCATTGTTCTACAGATTTCTGGTCAATAAAGTAATGATGTTTACTAGATGTTATTATTAATCACTAATTGGTGATTGAAAAAAAGTGTTTTACATATTAATAGACAGTAGTGGGCACCCAAAATTGGTAAAAAATAAACAAAAATGCTGGGCTCAGAATGATAGTCTGTTATATTTGTTAACATTCAATTTGCAACAGTCATGAGGTGAAAATTGTGTGTGATTGATGAATAAAAAACTAAAACTATGTCCCTTTTTCATACACAGGAAGACCTCAGCCAGGAGGAGGCTGTGGAATGTGGCAGTCAGGAGGAGGCGGGGATTAGTGGCAGTCAGAAGGAGACAGGGATTAGTGGCAGCCAGGAGGAGGCGGGGCTAAGTGTCAGCCAAGAGAAGCCTGGGACAAGTCGCAGCCTGACTGAATCTCAGGTCCCTCCCCTCCGCCTTCCATATAAAAGAGCCAGGAAGATGACTCTCGTGCATGATTCTGCACTCAGGCTGATTCAGGAGGCTTTGGCGTCCCTCCGAGCCTTACCAACTCCTGAAGAGGCCTTTGCCTGCATGGCTGCCACCAAATTGAAGTGCATGCAGGAGAGTCAACGCCTCCTGTGTGAACAACTGCTTTTTAAAGTCCTAACTAAGGGGGTGAGTGGGGAACTAACACCCAAGACCAACGTGATTGAGTTGGACCATCCTCCTCCTCCTCCTCCTCCTCCTCCTGCTGCCACAACTCCACCACCACAGCCACAGCATGGAAAGAAGACCAGAGAGTGATGGCCCTGGGTTCAGTCTGGTCTGACAGAAGATGCAGTCTCTCGTATGACCACAGCCTGGGGACACAGATGTCATCTGCTGCTTTCCGGATCTCTGGGACTTCTGGACCAGACTGCCCTCCCTTAGATATGGACTCCTCAGGCCACCAATTTTGCTTTCAAATAATTGATGTCTGCCCTGGGGGTACAAGGCTTCGCCCACTTCTGCAGTTTCTCCAGCGTTGCCTCCCTCTTTGTTTAGTTGTGAGCCCTTAATAAAAGTTTTTTGTTGTGGAAATCTACTCTCCTATGTGTGTTTTCATCCAAAAAGACAGTTTGTTGGTGAGGATTCAGGTACATTTCTAACCTAAAATGTGAAATTAACAAGGGACAACAACACCAAACAATCTCCTACAGATTAAATAGAACAACATATCAATGGTGTTGTGGTAACTTGACACAAAAAACACACTCCAAAATTTTAGGGAGTACAAATAAAAACACACAAAAAAAAAACCCTTCAAAAAAATACAAACACAAAAAAAAAATCTACATTAAACCCAAAAAAACAAAAATAAACACCAAAATAATGTGGTCAGATGTGAGAAATCAAAATATATTGACCGAATCACGATAAATAGTAACGAAATAAGTTTGTGAGAAGTGTGTGTGAATATGAGCAGCAAAACTACTTAATTCTTCTCACATTATAAAGAAGAAGAGAGTGCGCTGTATTAAACCATTTTTGACATTGCAGCGTGACGAAAGTGCTGTATCCATTGCGAACGCTAAGTTTACCAGAACGAGCTGTTCCGTGTCGGAATTTCTTCTGAGCATGCGTGGCACTTTGTGCGTCGGAACAGGCCACACACGGTCTGAATTGACGCAATCGGATTTTGTTGTCGGAAAATTTTATCTCCTGCTCTCAAACTTTGTGTGTCGGAAAATCCGATGAAAAATGTCCGATGGAACCCACACACGGTCGGAATTTCCGACAACATGCTCCGATCGGACATTTTCCATCGGAAAATCCGACCGTGTGTACGGGACATTAGAGTGTTCTGTAAAGAAGTAGTTCCATAGTTTCAAGGGTAGTTTTCCTTCTAGAGATGTGTGTGCCTTCAAGCAGCTTTGTAATCTGAAGTAGCTGAGGAAGTCTTTGGAGGGTGCATTGAGGTCTTTGCCGATTTGTGAGAAGGATTTGCAGGTTGTTAGTTTGCGAAGTTCTTGTGTGTATGTTACCCAGTCAGTAATCTAGGATGGGAGTGTTATATCAGGAGTAAGAAGCTTTAAGGTGTTTAAAGGAATGTGTAGTGGTTTCGTCAGTACATGTGACCATTTGGTATTGTGTAGTGTACTCCACACTTTAACTGAGGCTTGGACAGTTGGTGAGTAGTGGAAAAAGTGAGGATTATGTGTAGAGGTACTAAATAACCAGTTGGCGAGGTTTGTGCCCGGTGTCTTGTGATTTTCTATATCGCTCCAGAGAGTTTTGTATCCCATCCCACCCCCCCCGCGGATCTGTGTTTAATAAATTTTGTGTGACTACATCTAGATTTTTTCCCTTGACAAACAAATTGGCTTAGGATGGATTGGAGAGATTTCAGGTAGGTAGATGAAAGTGGTATAGGAAGCGTGCGAAATATGTAGAGCAACCCTGGCAATACCATCATTTCAAAGGCTGCCAGGCGGCTTGACCATGAGAATTCATGTTTGGAGAGTTTTGTGGTTTCAGTAAGCATCATCTGTTTGGCATCTGTGTAGTTGTGTGCGAAAAGTGGATTTGGTGAGACCTCTAGTGGATTTGGTGAGATTAATGCCGAGGTAGGGAATACTATCCTCCACCCATGGGTAAGGATATTGGGTCTGGAGTAGATTACTACTGGTTGCATCAATGCCCAGGTCTAGAATGTAGGATTTATGTTCATTAACTTTGTAGTAAGATAAAGTACTAAACCTTTTCAGTAGCGATTGGACTGAAGCCAGGGAAGAGTGAGGGTTTGTGATCATCATTATCACGTCGTCTGCAAATAAATTTATTTTGTGTTCTGTGGTACCAATGGTGAAGCCTGATATTGTAGAGTGGGATCTGACATGTTCTGCTAAGGGTTCCATAATTAGGTTAAAAATGATTGGTGAGAGCGGACAACCTTGTCGGGTGCCATAAGTGATGGAGAATGGCTTAGACAGCATCTCCGACGTATAGACCTGAGCTGATGGGAGGAGTACAGAGCCATTATGGCTGCCAGAATGGGGCCCTGAAAACCAAATTTGCCAAGGGTTGCTTCATGATATTTTCAATGGACCCTATCGAACGCCTTCTCTGCATCCAAGGATAGGAGCAGAGAAGGCGTTCTAGATCTCTCAGCGTGATGGATTATGTTGATAATTCTGCGAGTGGCATCAGTTGTCTGCCTCCCTTTTGTGAAGCCTTATTGGTCCTTATGTATTAGAAGGGGCATTAGGTTGAGTAATCTGTGGGCTATTAGTTTGACATAGATTTTTGTGTCCACATTGAGAAGAGATATGGGTCGGAAGTTTTTGTGCAGAGGTAGGCTCTTTCCCCGGCTTCAGTAGTGTAATGCCGCGTACACACGGTCGGACTTTCTAGAAAGCTAGGTCCGACGTACTTGCCGCCAGACTTCCGGCGGACTACCGCCGGACTTTCTGAACGGCCGGACTTGCCTACACACGGCCGGACTTTCCGGAATCCGGTCTTCCCGACGGACTTCCGCCGGACTTTCAGAACGAACGGACTTTCCCACACACGGACAAGTCCGTTCATTTTGAACGTGACTTTGGTACGACGGGACTAGAAAAGGAATTCAATCTCGCCGCTTTTTTTGGCGAGATTGAAACCTTGCGAGCCCCGTCGCAGGCCCTTAGGTCTGGTATGGATTATAAAGGGGAACCCCTACGCCGAAAAAACGGCGTGGGGTCCCCCTAAAATCCATACCAGACCCCGATCCGAGCACGCAGCCTGGCCGGTCAGGAAAGGGGGTGGGGACGAGCGAGCGCCCCCCCCCCTCCTGAACCGTACCAGGCCGCATGCCCTCAACATGGGGGGTGGGTGCTTTGGGGGAGGGGGGCGCCCTGCGCCCCCCCCCCAAAGCACCTTGTCCCCATGTTGATGAGGACAAGGGCCTCTTCCCGACAACCCTGGCCGTTGGTTGTCGGGGTCTGCGGGCGGGGGCTTATCGGAATCTGGGAGCCCCCTTTAATAAGGGGGCCCCCAGATGCCGGCCCCCCACCCTATGTAAATGAGTATGGGGTACATGGTACCCCTACCCATTTACCTAGGTAAAAAGTGTCAGTAATAAAACACAACACAGGTTTTTAAAATAATTTATTAAACAGCTCCGGGGGGGTCTTCTTCCGTCTTCGGGGGTCCCTCCGGTTCATCTTCTCCCGGCGTCCGGTTGGTTCTTCTCCGCTCTCCGGCCTCTTCTCCCGGTGTCCCAGGTCTTCGGCCGGCCCCTCCGCTGTCTTCAGGTAGCTCTATTGCAAGCGGAGGTCCGGACTTCTGGGCTTCTTGGCTTCTTGTGTTCTGTTCTCTTCTCTTCTCTTCTCTTCTCTTCTCTTCCCCCAGATGTTGACACGACGCTCTCTCCGGCTGGACTGGTCTCTGAGGGCTGCGTTGTGACTTATATAGGCGGAGACCCTGCCCCCATATGATGTCACAGTGCCTGAGCATGCTGGGACTGTGACGTCGACCACGCCCCCTAAAACGTCACAGTCCCAGCATGCCCAGGGACTGTGACATCATATGGGGGCGGGGTCTCCGCCTATATAAGTCACAACGCAGCCCTCAGAGACCAGTCCAGCCGGAGAGAGCGTCGTGTCAACATCTGGGGGAAGAGAAGAGAAGAGAAGAGAACAGAACACAAGAAGCCAAGAAGCCCAGAAGTCCGGACCTCCGCTTGCAATAGAGCTACCTGAAGACAGCGGAGGGGCCGGCCGAAGACCTGGGACACCGGGAGAAGAGGCCGGAGAGCGGAGAAGAACCAACCGGACGCCGGGAGAAGATGAACCGGAGGGACCCCCGAAGACGGAAGAAGACCCCCCCGGAGCTGTTTAATAAATTATTTTAAAAACCTGTGTTGTGTTTTATTACTGACACTTTTTACCTAGGTAAATGGGTAGGGGTACCATGTACCCCATACTCATTTACATAGGGTGGGGGGCTGGCATCTGGGGGCCCCCTTATTAAAGGGGGCTCCCAGATTCCGATAAGCCCCCGCCCGCAGACCCCGACAACCAACGGCCAGGGTTGTCGGGAAGAGGCCCTTGTCCTCATCAACATGGGGACAAGGTGCTTTGGGGGGGGCGCAGGGCGCCCCCCTCCCCCAAAGCACCCACCCCCCATGTTGAGGGCATGCGGCCTGGTACGGTTCAGGAGGGGGGGGCGCTCGCTCGTCCCCACCCCCTTTCCTGACCGGCCAGGCTGCGTGCTCGGATCGGGGTCTGGTATGGATTTTAGGGGGACCCCACGCCGTTTTTTCGGCGTAGGGGTTCCCCTTTATAATCCATACCAGACCTAAGGGCCTGGTATGCCCCGCGCTCGCCGCAATAGGAAGATTTGTTTTTCCTATTGCAGCGAGCGCGAGATGCAGTAACCTGCTCCTCCGTCGTATCTGGCCCTTCGGACTAGCATACAGACGAACGGGCTTTCCGTCAGGAACTGAGTCCGGCGGAGGTACGACGTAAAGATTTGAAGCAGGCTTCAAATCTAAAGTACGTCGGATTTCCGCAAAAATCCGACCGAAACGGTCCGTCGGAAGTCCGATGGAGACCACACACGGTCGGACTTTCCGCCGGACTTTGTCCGGCGGTGTCCGTCGGACTTTTGCAGGTGAAAAGTCCGACCGTGTGTACGCGGCATAACAATTAAGGCACTTAGCATTTCTGGGCGGAGAGAGGAGGAGGAGGCAGCATCATTGTACACTTTGGTCAGATATGGTGTTAGCACAGTTCCAAATTGTTTGTAATACTCTCCTATAAGACCATCTGGGCCAGGAGATTTGTTAGAGGGAAGTGATGAAATTATATTTTTGATTTCTAGATCTGTAAATGGGGTGTTCAGGGAGTCTAGTTGTTCTGTGGTCAGTTTAGGGAGGTTGATCTCATTGAGAAATGCTTCTATGTCAGGTAGAGACGGCTGTGTGACAGATGTGTCATCTTTTAAATTATAAAGTGTATTGTAGTAGTAACTAAATGCGTCTGCAATAGCTTGTGGATCTATCAGTTTCTGTTTAGTAGCTGGGTGGAATAGATGGGTAGTTTTGGTTTTGGAATAGTAACCTTTGATTCTATTGGCCATTGCCTTTCCAGCTTTGTTACCAGTAGAGTAGTGTTGAGCTCTAAAGTGCTTATGTGCTCTTTTAAAGGATTCTAGAAGGAGAGATTTTAATTCCTGTCTAAGGTAGTCTAATTTAGTCTTGGTTAATGGATCTGGATTAGTTTTGGTTTTGGTGTTCTAGCGTTTTAATATGAGCAGTAAGTGTGTTTAGATGCTGTGATCTCCTCCTCCTCTCTCTAGCAGTAAGTTGAATAAAGATCCCCCTTATGAATGTCTTGTGGGCATTCCAAAGAATGGTATCATTGCTAACAGATCCTGCATTAGTATTAAAGTATTCTGTTAAACGCTCTCTAATATAAGAAGAATGGATCGGTGAGTGGAGAATCGCAGCATTCGCTCTCCATATCCGTGTACGGGAAATCTTCGGCGAGTCTTCTATGGTCATTGTAACCGGAGCGTGGTCAGATCACGTAATGGTCAATATCTCCGTGGAGGAGATTTTGGGCAAAGTCCTTTTATCCACTAGGAAGTAGTCAATCCGAGTGTAATGCCGCGTACACACGGTCGGACTTTTCGTCTACAAAAGTCCAACGGACGCTGACGGACTAAAGGTGGCTGGTAATCCGATCGTGTGTGGGCTTCTCCGGACTTTCAACGGACTTTTTTAGCCTCAAATCCGACGGACTTTAGATTTGAAGCATGCTTCAAATCTTTACGTCGTAAGTACGACGGACCCCGAAGTCCGCTCGTCTGTATGCTAGTCCGACGGACAAAAAAACGACGCATGCTCATAAGCAAAAACTAAACGGAAGCACTCGGTCTAGTAAAACTAGTGTTCGTATTGTAGGTAGCACATTCATCACGCTGCAAAATCTGTGATCGTTCAATGCAGCGCATTTTATTTCTTCTTTACGAAGGCTCTAAAGAACGAAGGTGTTTTGCTGTTCATAATCAGAGTTCTCCCAAACTGATTTCTGGATTCTTTTTCTCTTTGATCTCATGAATGATATAGTATGCCTTTTTAAAACAATGTTTCCATACTAATAATACTTTTTCCCCTTTTTATTTTTTATTTTTTATTTTTTTTATTTTTTTTAGGTTTGTAAAGTTAACACAAAGAACCCATTATTATTTTTTTTTTTTTTATAGTGTTTATTTTTTAGTTTTTAGATAAAGTTAACCCAAAGCACCGTTTTTGGTTACGTAATTTTTTGGATTTTCAAGACTTACCACTTGAACATTATTAACATTAGTAATGTATTTTTGGTGTGTTTTTTTTTCAAACTCAATGAGATTGTTGTCCCTTGTTAATTTAACATTGTGTGTAAAATCAATGATTTCAAAGAAAACACATAAAGTCTTTTGCTAAACTCAAAAAATATCCATTTATTCATGGTCAAAATAAAATAAAGAGGAAGTCAACGCTGGAAAAAGTCGGTGTACCAGAAAATTGGGATCTTGAGGAGTCCATATAAGAGGGAGCACAATCTGGTCCAAGAATCCCAGAGATCAACAGCACCAGCAGATGATCTAGATGTCCCCAGACTGTGGTCCTACAACAGCCTGCGTCTTCTGTCAGACCAGACTGAACCCAGGTCATCATTTTCTTCTCTTCCCTGCAGCCTTTCCTCCACGCTGCCCTGCAGCCTTCCCTGTAGCCTTCTTTTGAGGCTGTGGCTCTGGTGTTTCAGTTGTGGCAGGAGGAGGAGGAGGAGGAGGAGGAGGAGGAGGAGGAGGAGGAGGAGGGGGGGCTGCCTCATGTAGTTGGGTGTTTTGTGTTAGCGTGCCCTGCAGCCCCTTATGGATTGTTTCCCCAAATAGGCGCTCACAAATGAGGCGCTGCTCCCAATCCATCTGAAGAAGCCTGCTGGCTAAGTAGCAGCCATAGGATTCTTCCGCTTCGGGGGGGCTTTTTAAAAAACGGGTGGCCTCTTGCATGAGGCGCAGGGATGCGTCCTGTGTGACCATCCCCTTCCTGGCCCTTTTTTTGGGAAGGTGGAGGGGAGGCACTTGGGATTCGGTCAGGCTTCTACTGGGCCCAGCCACCTCGCTTGGCCCAGCCACCTCACTGGGAGCAGCCACCTCACTGGGAGCAGCCACCTCACTGGGAGCAGCCACCTCCTGCCTGACACTGGGCCCAGCCTCCTCCAGGATGATGGTGAATCCGGCCTCCTCCAGGCTGTCCATGGGCCTGGTCTCCTCCTGCCTTCCACTTTCCCCACATTCCTCCTGGATGGACTCATCCTGTGTATAAAAAAAGGACAATAGTTTGAGTATATTTTTTTGGCTTCATCAATGACACACAGTTTGCTTCTCATGAATAGCAAATTCAATGTGAATACTTCTCTTTAATAAAAGAGTCTAATCAGACACCATAATTATTTCAAGCAGGTGCCAAACATATTTAGCCACTACTGTCAATTGATATGTATACCCAATTTTGAGTGCCAAATTATTTTAGACAATTATAACATCCAGTTAACATCATTAATATTAGTACAGTAAATATTTGTTTAAATCATTTACCTGACTCCAGATGGTCATATCTGGTTCATCCAGGATGGAAGACCCAGCTTGCTCCTCATCAGCCTCTGCTGGGGTGGAGGGAAGGGTGGAGGGAAGGGTGGAGGGAAGGGTTGAAAGTGATGGCCTGGCTTCATTCTGGTCATCCAGAAAACGGAGTTGATTGTAGTACCACAGCCTGGGTACATAAACATCATCTGCTGATGCTCCTGATCTCCTTGATTCCTGGATCTTCTTATGCTCCCTCTTATACATGTTCCTCAAGCCCCCAATTTTCTTGAGCAATGTCTCCATTGTTGCTTCCGGGATGGTCGCCTGGACAAAGGCCAGAAGTCTCTCCAGCGTTGACTTCCTCACATGCTTAGCATAATACTGAGGGTGTTTCACCTCCCACAAATTCCTCATCTCTCGATATTTGGAAATAAAAGATGTAAGGAACTCTGGATCCTTAAATAGGGGATTCATTATATCTGGAAAAGATGAAGTCACAAGACAAAAAACACTTTTATTATAGGTTTCGGCTAACCCCTCATCATCTTCTCCCTATGTAGGCCTCATCAATCTATCAAGCCATATAGGCCGCTTGCTACAAAGTCATGACCATAAAAACCAAAAAAAAAAAAAAATATATCTAAAATTACCTTCGTTTTGTAACGTCCAGGTCCACTATCACCTACCACAGAACGTACGTACGACACGTGCGCAAGGCCCCTCTTTATACACTACGCATGTGTGAAACTCCGCCTGCGTCGCCCGCCCCTGACGTTCGAAATTAACTCATGTTCTCCGCCCCCTAATTCGACGCACAGAACGTACGTACGACACGTGCGCAAGGCTCTTTATACACTACGCATGTGTGAAACTCCGCCTGCGTCGCCCGCCCCTGACGTTCGATTTTAACTCATGTTCTCCGCCCATTTTTTGTTACGGCGCGTAGTGGAGTTAAAGAATGGCGGAGACACCTGAAATGTTGACGACCTCAGGTAGTGGAGACAGCCCGGAGGCTGGAACGTCAACAAAATCTGTGAGGCCTAGATTTAAGGCCTCTAATATGAGTTTTAAAGAGATGGTGGAGATGGTGGCCATTCTTCACAAAGACGACTATGATGGGAAGTATGGGCCGTACGCACGGCCAAATTTGCGCAAGGCCAAAATAATGGCGAAGGTGGTGGAAACTTTGCAGGCATCTTTTGGGGTCCAGCGCTCCAAAGACCAACTGCGAAAAAGATGGTCTGACCTGAAACTCAGGGAGCCGGATCAATACCGACGTATCCGGAAAGTTCTTAAAAAAAGTAAGTACTTGTCGTGTTTTTATCTTGTGTTTATTACCTTGTATATTGCTCCATGTGCTTTTCCTTCCTATCCGATTTTTGTTTTCATCGTTTTAAACGATCTTTTAAGAAACCTCGTTAGTTACATATCTATAGATATATACATATACACATATATATACATGTGTATGTATATATATATATATATATATATATATATATATATATATATATATATATATATATATATATATATATATATATATATATATATATATATATATATATATATACATATATATATATATATATATATATACACACACATATATATATATATATATATACACACATATATACACATATATATATATATATATATACACACACATATATATATATATATATATATATATATATACACATACATATATATATATATATATATATACACATACATATATATATACACATACATATATATATATATATATATATATATACACATACATATATACATATATATATATATACACACATACATATATATATAACTATATATAAATATATATATATATATCTAACTATATATATATATAAATATATCTAACTATATATATATATAAATATATATATATATATATCTAACTATATATATATATATATATATATATATATATATATATATATATATATATATATATATATATATATATATAAACGAGAGAGAGAGAGAGAGAGAAATATATATATATATAGAGAGAGAGAAATATAGAGATAGGTAGATAGATAGATATAGAAATTTAAAACATTCTTTTGGAAGATTTGAAGTTATCTTAATTTTTTGGCTTTACATTTAGTTAGATAGTTTGAGATTTTGTTCCAGATATAGAGAGAGATCAAAAGATTATTAACTATATTTTGAGATATTGATATCTATCTATCCGATATGTCTTTCAAATTTTAAATATTGAGGTAAAATAGGAACTCTACACAAACCACTTCATTACAAATGTTGGAAAATTACTATGTACTAAAATATCTGTGTGCTAATTAGATTAAAATAATTTTTTGTTTCACATAGGGGAAAAATCACTCAGCCAACCCAAAGCAAAACATGATTGGGAAATAAGCCCAAGTCCCATTGAGGATGTGGAGGAAGGAGAGGTGGGCGACATGGGCACCCCACCAGGTCAGTGTCTGACACACCAGCTTACGGTAATCTATGCATGGCTGCCTTTTATTTTATGTAATTTTTCTACTCTATTTTAGGTGATCTGGTTGTGCTGGAGTCAAGCAACAGCGCCACCCCCGAGGATGTTAATGAACTTTGCGACATGGGCACCCCACCAGGTCAGTGTCTGAGACACCAGCTTTATGGTAAGGTAAACTTATGTGTGCATATTTCTAAACATATTTTTTTTTTCATTCCACTTTAGGTCCAACTGACTATTTTACCCCAGACAGTGCCCAACGGCTAATTGCTCAAATCATGGCCTGGAATGGGGAGATCGATCAAATGCGGAATCGGCTGGATCGTATGCAGCAGGAAATGAAGGACATGATTGATGTTTTGGGTCGAATCTAAATGCCCTTTTTTAAACCCCAAAACATCAATCATGTCCTTCATTTCCTGTTTTGCTGACCCCATTCTGGGCCTTCTCTTTTTTGTTTTGGCCAGAACATAAATGGCTGTTTAAGCTAATGTAAAAAAGGAGGGCTGTTTCTTGTAAATACCTCACAAATCCACAAAAAAATAAAAATTGATTTTCAAAAAAACACAAAAAATCAAAAAAATAAAAAACTTGATTTTAAAAAACCCAAAAAAAGAAAAAACTTGATTTTAAAAAAACCAAAAAAAAAAAAACTTGATTTTAAAAAAACCAAAAAAAAAAAAAAAAATTGATTTAAAAAAAAAAAAAAAAATTAAAAAATAGATTTTAAAAAACCAAAAAAAATAAAAAAATAGATTTTAAAAAAACCAAAAAAAAAAAAACTTGATTTTAAAAAAACCAAAAAAAAAAAAAAAATTGATTTTAAAAAAAAAAAAAAATTAAAAAATAGATTTTAAAAAACCAAAAAAAAAAAAAAAACACAAAACAAAACTTGATTTTCCCAAAACCAAAAAAAAAGCCTGTTTGTGAAAATCAAAAAGCCAAAAATATTTTTTTGTGGATTTAGGTATAAATATTTAGATATAATTATATTTTGCTACATTATTAAGATATCATTCTATTTTTGTCAATGAACATTTTATACTAAATGCAGAACTGAATGCATAACAACCATTAATAAAAACATCTCCTTATAGGAATTAAATAAATGTGTGGTTTGTTATTTCAAGGCTCAGTATCATTTTAGTTATAATTGTAAAAAAGTTGTTTACAGTGGCAATGGAGCTTATTTAGACATTTAAAATTACAATACAGTTGGCACTACAACTGCTCGACCATAACCTAGGAGACAGCCCAAAAGAAAGGCAAGCAATAAATATAATGCAAGATTTCATCAATAATTTTTTTATTGTCAAAAATTAGATATCCTGGCCCATTGCAATGGCCCCCCTACCCATAAAATAATTAACATATTGCTGTCTAACTTGACGGGCACTTTGGGGGGCCAAGCCAGTACGGACAGTATCCAGGCCTGGAAGGTTGGCTTCTATTTGTCCGGCCTCAGGCCCAACTGTGCCTATATAATTTGGAGCATGCTTATTTAAAAAGTTGTGCAGAATGCAGCACGATAAAACAATAAAATTAAGTTTGTATTCCGCCAAATTAATGGCTGTTTGAAACAGGCGGAACCGGCTGGCCAGAATTCCAAACGCATTCTCAACCACTCTTCTAGCTCTGGCCAGCCGGTAATTAAAAACCCTCCTCTCCGGGGTGAGTGTTCTTTGGGGGAATGGCCTCATGAGGTGCTTGCTGAGAGCGAAGGCTTCATCGGCAATGAAGACAAAGGGGAGTCCTTCCACGTTATCCTCATCAGGTGGCAATCCCAGGCCACCACTCTGGAGACGCTGGCAGAACTCCGTCTGGGCAAATACTCCTCCATCCGACATCCGGCCATTCTTCCCCACGTCCACATATAAAAAATCATAGTGTGCCGACACCACCGCCATTAAAACAATACTGTGGAACCCCTTATAATTAAAATAATATGACCCCGAATGGGGTGGTGGCACAATGTGGACATGTTTCCCATCTATAGCCCCTCCACAATTGGGAAAGTCCCAACGGCTGGCAAAATGGGATGCCACAGTCTGCCATTCCTGTGGCGTTGAAGGAAACTGGGAAATCAAAAAAGAAAACCAAAATCAATTAATTTGTAAGCTAACATTGCAAGAAAATTAGACAATTAAAAACATTATTCCCCAGCATCAGTATAACATTCAATAATTTAATTGTTCTGGAATAACTAATATGGAAAGGCACACTTATCAGATTGCTCACCCCCTCTGATGGAACATTGATTACATTTTAGGGGGTTGTGAAATCCCTAAAAAAAATTACTTTGAGGACACGCAGGAATTTAGGGACTAAAAAGGCTACAAGACTGCAGTTGTCGCACTCTGCAGGTGCAGTTGCTAACCAGCTTACAGTAAATGAGGTAATGTAAAAAGGCATTCATGTTGCAAGGAGTACACAATCACATGCAAGGGCAATTAATGAAAACACTTTGAGGCTTGCATATGATTTGATGATGGAAATCAGCAGAGCTTCTGCTCATTTACTAAAGCACTGGAACAAATGCACTTGTAGAGTGCACATGCATTTTGCAAAGTGCCACATATATTTGCTTTAGACAAATCAACACCACAGAACATTCCAGCAAATTTTAACGAGGGTGGGGGTGGGGGGGTTGTGAAATCTAGATAATTGCTCATTAGCAGCCAACTATTTGGAGTGAGTTTAGGTGGGGGTGGGGGGGTTGTGAAATCTAGATAATTGCTCATTAGCAGCAAACTATTTGGAGTGAGTTTAGGTGGGGGGGGGGGGTTGTGAAATCTAGATAATTGCTCATTAGCAGCAAACTATTTGGAGTGAGTTTAGGTGGGGGTGGGGGGGGGTTGTGAAATCTAGATAATTGCTCATTAGCAGCAAACTATTTGGAGTGAGTTTAGGTGGGGGGGGGGGGTTGTGAAATCTAGATAATTGCTCATTAGCAGCAAACTATTTGGAGTGAGTTTAGGTGGGGGGGGGGGGGTTGTGAAATCTAGATAATTGCTCATTAGCAGCAAACTATTTGGAGTGAGTTTAGGTGGGGGTGGGGGGGTTGTGAAATCTAGATAATTGCTCATTAGCAGCAAACTATTTGGAGTGAGTTTAGGTGGGGGTGGGGGGGGGTTGTGAAATCTAGATAATTGCTCATTAGCAGCAAACTATTTGGAGTGAGTTTAGGTGGGGGTGGGGGGGTTGTGAAATCTAGATAATTGCTCATTAGCAGCAAACTAAATACACTCAAACAAAATACATTCCAAATGAGTAGACTAGGTGGATATGTTCCCATCACTTCATGCTGGGAAGGTTATTGAAGGAAAATATACATGCATGACAAAAAATAACAGGAAAAAAATCCAGCATGTGTGAGGATAAAAAGGGGACATTCACACTATATTGCAATGATGGTAAGTAGTGTTTGAAGCAAGAAATACATTATATTATCAAAGATTACATAAAAGAACATGTGATGCTAATAAAAGAAAAATATCTTACCTTAATATAGTCCTTCTGCAGGACCTGTATGATGGCAGAACAGGTCTCTGGGATAATGATCCCCAGAGCCTGGGGGGAGATGCCTGTCGAGAACTTAAGGTCCTGCAGGCTTCTCCCTGTGGCCAAATACCGCAAGGTAGCGACCAGCCTCTGCTCCGGAGTGATGGCTTGCCTCATGCAGGTATCCTGCCTGCTGATATAGGGGGTCAGCAAAGCCAACAAACGGTCAAAAACGGGGTCCGTCATCCGGAGAAAGTTCCTGAAATCCTCAGGATTATTCTCACGGATCTCACGGAGCAAAGGCATGTGACAGAACTGGTCACGCTGAAGCAACCAATTCTTGGTCCATGAACTCCTCCTCGCCCTGTTCATGGACTGGTCTTGGGCTGAAGAATAAACTACAGCACCAAGCACATACAATGCACGAGCTCGACGACGAGTACGTACAGGTAACATGGCTTCAAAACGGTCGGCTGGTCAGAACGCACTAAACAGAACGCACTGAAGAACAGCAAGGCCTGTGAAGAACGACCTGAAAATCAGGAACGAGCGGCCAATAAAACAAAGATTTCTCAATGCCAACTGACCAAACGCACTGAAAAGCAGATACAAACCTCACAAGCACAGACTGAACAACAGTTAAAACGAACTGAAAAATACGAGTCTCACAAGCGCGAATCGTCTCTCACCAAACTTCTACTAACACGAGATAAACACGAGATTAGCAGAAGGAGCCCAAAGGGTGTCGTACGGGCTATTGAACTTCCGTTTTATAGTCTCGTCGGACTTGGTGTACGTCACCGCGTACTAGGCTGTCGTACTTTTGTGTGGTCGTGTGTGCACAAGTCCGTTCGTAACAAAGTCTGCCGCAAGTCCGCCGAAGGTACGTCGGAAGTCTGTCGGACAGGCTGTCGGACTTTTGTAGACGAAAAGTCCGACCGTGTGTACGCGGCATTAGAGTTGTGTCTAGGGGAGAAATAGGAGTAGTCCCTTTTGGTGGTGTGATGGCATCTCCACACATCAAATAGGTCATTAGATCGAATGAACGGTCCCATAGGGCATGTAACTCTGGTAGAGTGGGAAGAAGAGTCGATGGAGTTGTCAGGTACTATGTTAAAGTCACCACATATGACAAGATGACCTTGTTTAAAACGATTGATTTTTTTCATCAATTTGGACAGAAAGTGAATCTGTTTCTTGTTGGGGGCATATACGGATAAAATGGTGTAATTATTGTTGTTTAATGTACAATTCAATGCCAGATATCCACCATCATCATCCTGAAGGCTGTCATGTAGGGTGAATGAGCATGTAGATTTAATGGCTATCATGGCTCCGTTTTTTTTGTCAGGGCCTGAGGCTTTCAAGATGTTTGAAAAATTCTTATTGGAGCATTGGGGTTCGGCGTTGCTTTTAAAGTGCGTTTCTTGGACGCACAGGACTTCGCAGTGAGAATCCTGTGCAGTTTGCCACAGAGATTTCCTTTTGGCAGGGTGATTGAGGCCTTTTATGTTCAGTGACAGAAATTTGGGCATTTTGAAAGTGGTGCGTATAGGTAGTGGAGTAAGGTACTACTTACAGTTACTCAGATGGGTAATTGCTCGAGAAGGTTGGTTGTTGTTAGAAGTCCTGTATCCGATGGACTTGAGCTCTCGTGGACAAGGAAGGGAGGTAGAAAAAACAGGTAGTTAGTGATAAACAAGAGGGTAAGGGAAAATAGGTGTCAGCAGTGTGTTAGAGACTGCAGAATGTGGACGAGGGTAAAGTTCGTAAAGTGCAACAAGCAGGCACTGAACCGGAGTGCTTATCTGAGATTACATCATCACTGATTTGAAAGTCATTTGTTGTAGTGATGAGGATGACCGGAGTTGAAGGATTGTGCGTTTGGTTTATGGGTCCCTGGGGTTGGAGGTTCACCATCAGGAATGATACCCCATGTTTTGAGCAATTGTATGCCCTCTTCAATGGTATGTATATTGTGGCCTGTTCCATTTCTGGTAACCATCAGCTTGGTTGGGAACCCCCATTGATATGGGATCTTGTGATTATTGAGGGGTTTTGTTATGGTTTGCAGTTGACGTCTCTGTTGACAGGTGTATTGAAAGATGTCAGCAAAAAGTTGCAGCTTTGCGTATGGATGTGGGAGCTGTCCCAGGCGTCTGGATTGTGTAAGGAGCATGTCCTTGGTGTGGTAGAAATGGATGTGCATCAGAGTATCCCGAGGTACTTCTGCGGGTAGGTAAGGAGGTTTTGGGAGACGATGGATGCGATCGATGATCGTCTCGATCGGTGGGAGATCTGGAAGGATTGTTGAGATCAACTTCCTAGCATAAGAGTTGAGGTCTGCTGGTAAAATAGTTTTGGGGATTCCTCTTATCTTAACATTTTGATGCCGTGAGTGATCTTCAAGATCTGCCATTTTGGCACGCAGCCAGCGGTGTTCTTCTCTGGTAGGGTCATGTGCGTCTACCAGGTCATTAACTGTTTCTGTCATGACGCTCATCTGCTTTTCAATAATCCCCACCTTCTGCCTTGTGTGCAGCATTTCTTTTCTAAATGCTGTAAACTTTGAGGAAATGTCAGACTGGAGGGGGCTGTGAAGTGACATCAGCATTTCTTTCAGCATTGTGTCTATGACAGGCTGATTTGTATTAGGGAAGGCCGCTATGGGGGAAGCTGCAGAAGGATGTGTGAGGAGGTTTTCTGATGCAGGCCTTACCTCCTGTGACTGATCTGCTGTATTCAGGCGCATCCTTGCTTTTGCAGGGCTGTTGGAGGTTGATGAGTGGCCTGATGATAGCTGGGAGCCTGAGGAGTTGTGCTGGGCTGAAATAGAGGATTCTTCAGCATCAGGCAGGTCAGTGTTGGAATCCTCTGTGTGCTGTGCAGCGCCGCGGCCACCATCTTGGATTTTATCTCCCTGAGGGAAGATGAGGAAATCTGTAATTTTAGAAGGAATCCTGTATTCTTTCCTCTTTCTAGAGGTTCCGGTCTGGTTCCCCAGGGTGTGGGGGTCTGAGGACTGCATTTTGTGGGGTCTGATGCAGTGATTTGAGGTCCGTTTCTCCGTTCAGTGCAGGAGCTGTGAGATCAGGCTTCCATTCAGCTCGGCAGTTAGCCACGCCCCCACCAGTTTCATTTTTTTAAAACAAGGTTGTTTTATTCCCCCCTCTCCAATTGTCCTTGATGAGGTCGATCCCGCAGAATATCAATCCGGTGGGATCCCTATGATGTACCTCATCAAAATGTCGGGATAGGTTGTGCTTAGGGAAGCCTTTTTTGATATTGTTAATATGCTCTCCTATACGCACATAAAGGGAGCGGGTGGTTCTGCCTATATACTGGAGGTGGCAAGGGCATTCGATGACATAGGTGACATGGGTACTGTGACAGGTGATTAATTCCTTTATCTTATATTCTCTCTGGTCAGTTCTTGACTTAAAGGTTTCTCTTTTTCTTGGCTGTTTTTTACTGATTCTACAGGGCAAGCCTCTCTGGCATTTGTAAAACCCTTTCATGTCAGCAAAGATTTGAACCCGTTTTGGGGGATCAATTACATTATGGGCCAGATGGTTGCGGAGTGTGGGTGCTCTCCTATATACAAATTTTGGTTTGTTCGGAAAGATTTTAGATAGCACTCTATCCCCTTGAGAATGGGCCAATACTTTGCCAAAATGCGTTCAAAAGTCTTGAATTGGGTATTGAAGCCTGTTGACAAAGGCCATTTCTATTTGGTTGTCCTTTTTCCTTATTTTCTTACGGAACAAGGCATCTCTTTCCATTTTCAATACTTCAAGCTTCAGTTTTTCAAGAATGTCTTGCTTATACCCCTTTTCCTGAAATCTTTTGACCAGCATGTCTGCCTGTGTATGGAAGTCTTCTATTATGTCACAGTTCCTGCGTATCCTTAGTAGTTTACCTTTAGGAACATTCCACTTTGGGTGATGACAACTGGTAGTAGATATGTAACCGCTACGATCGGTTGTTTTGAAAAAAGTCCTGGTACACAGGGCTTCCCCACTCTTGAAGATTTCTAGATCTAGGTAGTCGATCAATTGGTGGTTCCATTTTCCAGTAAATGTGATACCATACCGGTTGGTATTCAGATCTTCAAGGAATTCTTCAAATGTTTCAGTTGTCCCTTCCCACAGTATAATCAGGTCATCTATGTACCTACGGTACAACTTTATTTGGGGGATCCTCTTTTTGTATATTCTTCCTCCCACATGTTCATAAATAGGTTCGCTACACTAACTAACATAATAACTACTTTGGTACCAAAAATAGTTGCATTCCATGGCAAGCTGTATGTTCATGTAATGCCCTCTCAACTCCTCTTACACCATCTTTTCGTATTATACTCGTGTATAATGAGTTGAGATCTATGGTAGACAACAGACAGTTATTTGCCCCCTCAATATTCTCAAGATCTTTTATGAGTTGCAAACTATCTCATAGGTAGGATTTACCTTCCTGCATCAGTGGTGTAAGGTATTTATCCAGATATTCTCCCAGGTGCGAGAAGACGGAATTGATCCCACTTATGATCGGTCTGCCAGGCGGTTTATTTAAACTCTTGTGGATCTTCGGCGTGTAGTATATTACCGGGGTCTTAGTGGAATTGGACACGAGATATTCAGCCTCTTTTGTACTAAGAATTCCAATATCTTTCCCATTCTTTACAAGCTTCTACTTTTTCTCGTATCGGGTCTTGGGGTTCTGATCTGATGGTAGCACATCAGCTCTAGGAGTGTTTGTCTTTCAATGTGCACAACTTAACTGATCACTGGACTGTTTTAAATCACATTCTTATTTGCTTTATTATACATATATATATCCTTGGACTGCACTTAGACGTACACATATGATTTCTGTTAAGCTTTTACACATATATTATTATATTATATTTTTCACTTAGTTTGGATGGAACCCTTGCCTCATTTGCGCAGGGAGGGCCACGAATACACAGGATTTTATCTATTTACTCCACCTGTAGCACCTAATAAAAAGTTTATAAAAGGTTTTTCACTTTATGTTATCCTGTAGACGCCTTTACAATCTTGAATAGGAATCCATTACATCCTCTAGCTTAAACCTAAGTAAGGTAAATAGGGTTTATGTCAGAGAGATTGCTTTCATATACCTATCGATCTCAGGTAGCGCCACCCACCCCATTTACTGACTCACTTTATATTCTGGACCCCCCCCCCCCTTTTTGGGGAGTTCTTTTTTTTAGGGAGGCAGCAACCTAGCCACTATCCTAAGCATAGGGTACTCTACGTTTGTTAAAAACTATCACTTGAAGACTGCTGCTGAGTGTTATCCTCTAAATCCATGCTGACACAATCCTCCTCTTCTTCTTGTGTGTTTGGCGGACTTGCAGGAATGCTATCTGGATAAAGGGGGCTTTTAGAGGTAAGGAAGTCCGCCTCTTCCTCCCTCTGTTCTGCCTCAAGTGCCCTGTCCATTATTCCATGCAGCGTCTCCTCCAACAAGAAGACAAGAGGGACAGTATCACTGATGCATGCATTGTCGCTGTTCACCATCCTCGTGGCCTCCTCAAATGGTGAGAGGACAGTGCATGCATCCTTGATCAGTAGCCACTGGTGTGGTGAAAAGAAGCCAAGTTCCCCTGACCCTGTCCTGGTGCCATACTCACACAGGTACTCATTGATGACCCTCTGCTGTGTGTGCAGCCGCTGCAGCATTGCCAACGTTGAGTTCCACCTGGTGGGCATGTCACAAATGAGGCGGTTGGTGGGCAGGTTAAATTCCCTTTGAATGTCAGCCAGCCAAGCACTGGCATTGTATGACTGCAGGA
This sequence comes from Aquarana catesbeiana, assembly GCA_037953035.1. Lineage (NCBI taxonomy): Eukaryota > Metazoa > Chordata > Amphibia > Anura > Ranidae > Aquarana > Aquarana catesbeiana. The sequence continues at coordinate 141,767 of JBBHAA010002243.1, forward strand.
AATGACCACAGACTTTTCTGGCCTGTCTCAGGAGATCTTGTAAGCCTGGGTATCTGGTCAAGAACCGCTGCTCCACCAAATTCAGGATGTGTGTCAAACATGGAACATGGATCAAGTGTCCCTGTCAGAGGGTGGAGAGAAGCTTGGTGCCATTGTCGCATACAAGCATTCCCGGCTGAAGCTGGCATGGTGTCAACCACCTCTGAGCCTGCCCCTGCAGAGCTGACAGAATCTCTGCCCCAGTGTGGCTCCTGTCCCCAACTCAAGCACCGCATGGCATCTTTTAGCCTGACTGCTTGAGTAGCCCCTTGAGCGCTTACAGAACACCGCTGGTTCAGAGGACAATTCTGCAGAAGAGGCCATAGAGGAAGAAGAAGAGGAGGGAGGGGAGCATACAGATGTTGTGGCAGAATCACCACCAGCTTTTTGGAAGCATCATGGTGGATCAAGCTCCAACACTAAACCCTGTCCTGCATCCTGTTTCTTGCTTTGGGGCCCTGAAATTTCTAGTTACGCCTCTGCTGCAGACTCTGAACGTCTCCTGTACCATGTCTGCAGTCTCTGACTGTCTCCTGTAGTATGTCTGCAGTCTTTGACCGTCTTCTGTACTATGTCTGCAGTCTCTGACCGTCTCCTGTAGTATGTCTGCAGTCTCTGACCGTCTTCTGTACTATTTCTGCAGTATCTAACCATCTCCTGTACTATGTCTGCAGTCTCTGACCGTCTCCTGTACTATGTCTGCAGTCTCTGATAATCTCCTGTATTATGTCTGCAGTCTCTGATCATCTCCTGTAGTATGTCTGCAGTCTCTGATCATCTCCTGTACTATGTCTGCAGTCTCTGACTGTCTCCTGTAGTATGTCTGCAGTCTTTGACCGTCTTCTGTACTATGTCTGCAGTCTCTGACCGTCTCCTGTAGTATGTCTGCAGTCTCTGACCGTCTTCTGTACTATTTCTGCAGTATCTAACCATCTCCTGTACTATGTCTGCAGTCTCTGACCGTCTCCTGTACTATGTCTGCAGTCTCTGATAATCTCCTGTATTATGTCTGCAGTCTCTGATCATCTCCTGTAGTATGTCTGCAGTCTCTGATCATCTCCTGTACCATGTCTGCAGTCTCTGACTGTCTCCTGTAGTATGTCTGCAGTCTTTGACCGTCTTCTGTACTATGTCTGCAGTCTCTGACCGTCTCCTGTAGTATGTCTGCAGTCTCTGACCGTCTTCTGTACTATTTCTGCAGTATCTAACCATCTCCTGGTAGTACATCTGCAGTCTCTGACCGTCTCCTGTACTATGTCTGCAGTCTCTGATAATCTCCTGTATTATGTCTGCAGTCTCTGATCATCTCCTGTAGTATGTCTGCAGTCTCTGATCATCTCCTGTACTATGTCTGCAGTCTCTGATCATCTCCTGTACTATGTCTGCAGTCTCTGACCGTCTCCTGTATTATGTCTGCAGTCTCTGACCATCTCCTGTACCATGTCTGCAGTCTCTGACCATCTCCTGTACTATGTCTGCAGTCTCTGATCATCTCCTGTAGTATGTCTGCAGTCTCTGACCATCTCCTGTACTATGTCTGCAGTCTCTGATCATCTACTGTAGTATGTCTGCAGTCTCTGACCATCTCCTGTACTATGTCTGCAGTCTTTGATCATCTCCTGTACTATGTCTGCAGTCTCTGACCATCTCCTGTACTATGTCTGCAGTCTCTGATCATCTCCTGTACCATGTCTGCAGTCTCTGACCATCTCCTGTACTATGTCTGCAGTCTCTGACCATCTCCTGTATTATGTCTGCAGTCTCTGATCATCTCCTGTACTATGTCTGCAGTCTCTGACCATCTCCTGTATTATGTCTGCAGTCTCTGATCATCTCCTGTACTATGTCTGCAGTCTCTGATCATCTCCTGTACTATGTCTGCAGTCTCTGATCATCTCCTGTACTATGTCTGCAGTCTCTGACCGTCTCCTGTATTATGTCTGCAGTCTCTGACCATCTCCTGTACCATGTCTGCAGTCTCTGACCATCTCCTGTACTATGTCTGCAGTCTCTGATCATCTCCTGTAGTATGTCTGCAGTCTCTGATCATCTCCTGTACTATGTCTGCAGTCTCTGACTGTCTCCTGTATTATGTCTGCAGTCTCTGATCATCTCCTGTACTATGTCTGCAGTCTCTGATCATCTCCTGTACCATGTCTGCAGTCTCTGACCATCTCCTGTACTATGTCTGCAGTCTCTGATCATCTCCTGTAGTATGTCTGCAGTCTCTGACCATCTCCTGTACTATGTCTGCAGTCTCTGATCATCTCCTGTAGTATGTCTGCAGTCTCTGACCATCTCCTGTACTATGTCTGCAGTCTTTGATCATCTCCTGTACTATGTCTGCAGTCTCTGACCATCTCCTGTACTATGTCTGCAGTCTCTGATCATCTCCTGTACCATGTCTGCAGTCTCTGACCATCTCCTGTACTATGTCTGCAGTCTCTGACCATCTCCTGTATTATGTCTGCAGTCTCTGATCATCTCCTGTACTATGTCTGCAGTCTCTGACCATCTCCTGTATTATGTCTGCAGTCTCTGATCATCTCCTGTACTATGTCTGCAGTCTCTGATCATCTCCTGTACTATGTCTGCAGTCTCTGACCATCTCCTGTATTATGTCTGCAGTCTCTGATCATCTCCTGTACTATGTCTGCAGTCTCTGATCATCTCCTGTACTATGTCTGCAGTCTCTGATCATCTCCTGTACTATGTCTGCAGTCTCTGACCATCTCCTGTACTATGTCTGCAGTCTCTGATCATCTCCTGTACTATGTCTGCAGTCTCTGACCATCTCCTGTACTATGTCTGCAGTCTCTGACCATCTCCTGTATTATGTCTGCAGTCTCTGATCATCTCCTGTACTATGTCTGCAGTCTCTGACCATCTCCTGTATTATGTCTGCAGTCTCTGATCATCTCCTGTACTATGTCTGCAGTCTCTGATCATCTCCTGTACTATGTCTGCAGTCTCTGACCATCTCCTGTATTATGTCTGCAGTCTCTGATCATCTCCCGTACTATGTCTGCAGTCTCTGATCATCTCCTGTACTATGTCTGCAGTCTCTGATCATCTCCTGTACTATGTCTGCAGTCTCTGACCATCTCCTGTACTATGTCTGCAGTCTCTGACCATCTCCTGTACTATGTCTGCAGTCTCTGATCATCTCCTGTACTATGTCTGCAGTCTCTGATCATCTCCTGTACTATGTCTGCAGTCTCTGACCATCTCCTGTACTATGTCTGCAGTCTCTGACCATCTCCTGTACTATACCTGGAGTCTCTGATCATCTCCTGTACTATGTCTGCAGTCTCTGATCATCTCCTGTATTATGTCTGCAGTCTCTGACCATGTCCTGTACTATATCTGCAGTCTCTGACCATCTCCTGTACTATGTCTGCAGTCTCTGATCATCTCCTGTACTATGTCTGCAGTCTCTGATCATCTCCTGTACTATGTCTGCAGTCTCTGACCATCTCCTGTACTATGTCTGCAGTCTCTGATCATCTCCTGTACCATGTTTGCAGTCTCTGACCACCTCATTATTATAACAAAGTATTGTAGAAAAGATCACACCATAGAAAATGGGGAAAGTAGAAAATAAACCCGGATATGAAGGTGACATTTGTGTACGAGGAACACCTTAACAATTACCACCATTTTATTCTCCAGGGCCTCTGCTTTCAGAAAATATATGTTTGGGGGTTTTATCGAATCTTCATGCCCAAAATCTTCATATTACCATGTGTGCAAAAATAATGGAAAACCAGCTCTGGCAGTGAAAGGGTTAATGTGAGCTAGATGGGATCACTCTGCTGTGGTCACACTCTAAACATTAGAGCTCCCCCTAGCTGCAGCCTGGTAATAACATTGCTAGGAGGTCTATTCATTTATCTGCTACATACTTCCCATCTTTATATAAACATCTCCTGACATTTAGGGGTCTATTCATAAATAATGTGCATAGCAATTCTGGCGGTAAAAATGCGTGTACATCCCTTCTGTGTGAATGGGGGTAAAAAACAAATGTTATGAGGCGATGTGCTGTGCTGGTCAAATGTTTGACATTGATTTAAAATGGAAAATTTGAATTCAGCCGCTAGAGTTTCTTCTGTTATAAATCAATGGATGGTTTAATGAATTTACGTTCTTAGATATCTTCTGTACTCATGTAACCATGCCTAACACAGGAAATTAAAGGGTCTATTTATAAAAAAAAATGGCTGAAAGAATGTGACATGGATTTCCCCATCAAGTATCACACATTTATTGCCATATTTAAGTTAATACCGCGATTCCTATGATCATCAGATCCATCTAGTGGCCATAATGTGACATTTTTCCTGAAATGCCTAAAAAAAGAAAGAATAGTGCAATACTGTACTATGGGCACTAGATAGAGAAAAAGATCCTAGGAAAGTATTGTATGAAGTAAAATACAACCAAAATCTGTCAAGACTGGATTGATTGCTTCTCACATTTGTCCAAAAATAATTTTAAAAATAGACCTCTAAGTGTTTGTGAAATCTTCCCCCACAAAATGTACTCAGCCAATGAGAGGTAATGACTCCATTTTTATTTTTCTCCTGCTATCAATGGCCAACACAGTACAACACTTCATCCATGTCTTTGGTGATCTCTCATCTCCTGATCAACTGTTTCTTACATGATGAAGATCAGCCATGGAGTATATCTGAGGTGTATATCAGGGTGTGCTTCTTCCCCACATGAGACCTGTGATGTCCAGCAACATTCATATAGAAGACATTTCCCACACTCAAGGCACTAATACACCTCGAGGGTTGTGTGGGATCCCTGATGTACAGGAAGACAGGACTTCAGTGAGGAACAATTCCCTCACTCAGGACAGGAATACGGCTTCTCCCCTGTGTGAGATCTCTGATGTTTGTAAAGATGGGACTTATCTGAAAAACATTTCCCGCACTCAGGACAGGAATACGGCTTCTCCCCTGTGTGAGATCTCTGATGTTTGTAAAGATGGGACTTATCTGAAAAACATTTCCCGCACTCAGGACAGGAATACAGCTTCTCCCCCGTGTGAGATCTCTGATGTGTGGAAAGACTGGACTTCTGTGAAAAACCTTTCCCGCACTCAGGACAGGAAAACGGCTTCTCCCCTGTGTGAGATCTCTGATGTTGGGAAAGATCGGACTTCTGTGAAAAACATTTCCCGCACTCAGGACAGGAATACGGCTTTTCTCCTGTGTGAGATCTCTGATGTGTGTAAAGATGTGACTTCTGTGAAAAACATTTCCATCACTCAGTACAGGAATACGGCTTCTCCCCCTTGTGAGATCTCTGATGTGTGGAAAGATTGGACTTCTGTGAAAAACATTTCCCGCACTTAGGACAGGAATGCGGCTTCTGCCCCGTGTGAGATCTCTGATGTGTGGAAAGACTTGCTTTCTCTGAAAAACATTTCCCGCACTCAGGACAGGAATACGGCTTCTCCCCCGTGTGAGATCTCTGATGTCTGTAAAGATTGGACTTCTCTGAAAAACATTTCCCGCACTCAGGACTGGAATGCGGCTTCTCCCCCGTGTGAGATCTCTGATGTGTGGAAAGACTGGACTTCTGTGAAAAACATTTCCCGCACTCAGGACAGGAATATGGCTTCTCCCTCGTGTGAGATCTCTGATGTGTGGAAAGACTTGCTTTCTCTGAAAAACATTTCCCGCACTCAGGACAGGAATACGGCTTCTCCCCAGTGTGAGATCTCAGATGTCTGTTAAGAATGGACTTTTCTGAGAAACATTTTCCGCACTCAGGACAGGAATATGGCTTCTCTCCTGTGTGAGATCTCTGATGTGTGAAAAGATGGGACTTCTGTGAAAAACATTTCCCGCACTCAGGACAGGAAAACGGCTTCTCCCCCGTGTGAGATCTCTCATGTGTGTAAAGATAGGACTTATCGGAAAAACATTTCCCACACTCAGGACAGGAATATGGCTTCTCCCCAGTGTGAGATCTCTGATGTCTGTAAAGATTGGACTTATCTGAGAAACATTTTCCGCACTCAGAACAGGAATACGGCTTCTCTCCTGTGTGAGATCTCTGATGTGTGGAAAGATGAGACTTCACTGAAAAACATTTCCCGCACTCAGGACAGGAATACGGCTTCTCCCCCGTGTGAGATCTTATATGCACATTAAGATGGGATTTAGAACGGAAACACTTCCCGCACTCAGTACAGGAAAAGCTCTTCTCTGTTGGAAGGACGGCACCGTCCCTCACAGTCTGAGGTTCCTCAGGATAAGAGGAATATGATGGTCCATCTACACTGTGTGGTGCCGGATGGACATTTGAGGTAGTCGGGTTTTCTCCTGGACTATACTGTGTGATGTCCTCATCTTCTACTTTACAGTCTGGAGACAAAGTGAGACAATCCTCTGAGGTTTTCCTCATCTCTCGTCCATCTACTAAAATAGAAATACAAAGATTATTACTAGACATGAGCAGATTGGTTCCTGCTGTGCTCCAATCAAATCATCAGATATAAAATGTGCAGCTGGTAGGAAATGGGTGTAACAAAAGAGAATACATATTATGTGTATATATAGCAGAGGGTAGAGGGGAGAGAGGAGAAGTCAGGACTATGTAATGTACAACATATTGTATAAGATACAACAGATAGGACTATATAGTATCAGAATAATGTAATGTACAACATAGAGTATATAGTGCAGGGGTCAGGAGTATGTAATGTACAACATAGAGTATATAGTGCAGGGGTTAGGAGTATGTAATGTACAATATAAATTATATAGTGTAAGGGTCAGGAGTATGTAATATACAATATAAATTATACAGTGTAAGGGTCAGGACTCATAATATTGGTATTCAGTAATCAGTGGAAGATTAAATGTTTACATGAGACAAGTTGCAGAGGTCCCACACCGCTGCCTCCCATCTCCTGAGACTGCACTCAGTGACTTGGGTCTGAGACTATACAGACATATCCCTCCACCCGGCACAGCCAGCAGACAACAGAACAAGTAATCCTGGGGGGATTGTTACATAGTTACATAGTAGGTGAGGTTTAAAAAAGACACAAGTCCATCAAGTCCAATCTATGTGTGTGATTATATGTCAGTATTACATTGTATATCCCTGTATGTTGTGGTCATTCAGGTGCTTATCTAATAGTTTCTTGAAGCTATCAATGCTCCCCGCTGAGACCACCGCCTGTGGAAGGGAATTCCACATCCTTGCTGCTCTTACAGTAAAGAACCCTCTACGTAGTTTAAGGTTAAACCTCTTTTCTTCTAATTTTGATGAGTGGCCATGAGTCTTGTTAAACTCCCTTCCGCAAAAAAGTTTCTTCCCTATTTTGGGGTCACTAGTACGGTATGTATAAATTTAAATCATATCCCCTCTCAAGCGTCTCTTCTCCAGTGAGAATAAGTTCAGAGCTCACAACCTTTCCTCATAACTAAGATCCTCCAGACCCTTTATTAGCTTGTTGCCCTTCTTTGTACTCGCTCTATTTCCAGTACATCCTTCCTGAGGACTGGTGCCCAGAACTGGACAGCATACTCCAGGTGCAGCCGGACCAGAGTCTTGTAGAGCGGGAGAATTATCGTTTTATCTCTGGAGTTGATCCCCTTTTTAATGCCAATATTCTGTTTGCTTTGTTAGCAGCAGCTTGGCATTGCTGAGCCTATCATCTACTAGGACTCCCAGGTCCTTTTCCATCCTAGATCCCCCCAGAGGTTCTCCCCCCAGTCTATAGATTGCATTCATATTTTTGCCACCCAGATGCATTATTTTACATTTTTCTACACTGAACCTCATTTGCCATGTAGTTGCCCACCCCAGTCCTTGCCCTACTCTGGACCAATCAGTGAGCAGTATGGGAGGAGGAATGTATTTAGTGTTAATGACCCACCTGTGCTGATCTCTGTAGGAGTGTCCTCCTCTATAAATGTCCCCATTACTCCATCCTCCTCCATAGACTGCTGATCATCCCTCACATACCTCTCTTCTTCTTCTGATTTAACCTCAAATTCTATATCGATTGGATCTCCACTCTAAATCAAGAAAATGAGAGAATATCATCTGTAAACAATAGGATTTATTATTGTGACATCACATAAAAAATCTACACATCATCTCTAGGAGTCCATGTTCTAGATGCTCCAATCCCACCAACCTTGTAACAGTGAGGGATGGTGTGATCTTCCTGTGTGGAATCCCGGGAATACAGAGGACGGGGACATCTCTCTGGTGGGTTTCTGTAGCTGGATCCATCTGTAGGAAACACACACACTGACTGAATACATTGTTTCTATGTGTTTATCAGATGATGGGGGATCTAGGTGGACCCTCCGTACTGCTCTCTCCTTTACAATAAAGTCTCCTCTTACCCGGTGATGTGAGGGGCGGCTGATTGTCCATCATGACGTCCTTGTAGAGATCCTTGTGTCCTTCTAAATACTCCCACTCCTCCATGGAGAAATAGACAGTGACATCCTGACACCTTATAGGAACCTGACACACACAATGATACAGTCACCATCCAGACACATCCCTTGTCTGTTACTGGATAATGTCCCAGAATTCCCAGCACCGCTCACCTCTCCTCCATGATCTCTCTGGTGACTTCTAGAATCTTCTTTGTATTTCTCTATTCTATCAGGGAGGGAGGTGGAGGCAATGTGATGGTCATATGATCTCCAGACTTCACAGGAGGAAAACTCTAGATCTGAACACAAATAGTAAAATCAAATGATATTCCCAGAATCCTCCTCACCTCACCATTCAGTTTTCCATTTTATTAAAGCCCCACTTCAGACTGAGGTATAATTTACCCACACAGGACCCCCAAAGGTTAAAAGCTTGTAGCAGACATTCTGATGTCATTACATACAATGCAGGACCAACAGTCTTACTTTGCTAGTGAGGATACCAAGGGTCCGCCCACATTCTAAGAGCATCAGAAAAAAAAGCCAGATAGAGGGACATTGGGAGGAGGAGCTGTGAGGTCAGTGTGATGTCATAGGACATATAGACTCTGGATGGAGGGACATTGGGAGGAGGAGCTGTGAGGTCAGAGTGATGTCATAGGACATATAGACTCTGGATGGAGGGACATTGGGAGGAGGAGCTGTGAGGTCAGTGTGATGTCATAGGACATATAGACTCTGGATGGAGGGACATTGGGAGGAGGAGCTGTGAGGTCAGTGTGATGTCATAGGACATATAGACTCTGGATGGAGGGACATTGGGAGGAGGAGCTGTGAGGTCAGTGTGATGTCATAGGACATATAGACTCTGGATGGAGGGACATTGGGAGGAGGAGCTGTGAGGTCAGTGTGATGTCATAGGACATATAGACTCTGGATGGAGGGACATTGGGAGGAGGAGCTGTGAGGTCAGTGTGATGTCATAGGACATATAGACTCTGGATGGAGGGACATTGGGAGGAGGAGCTGTGAGGTCAGTGTGATGTCATAGGACATATAGACTCTGGATGGAGGGACATTGGGAGGAGGAGCTGTGAGGTCAGTGTGATGTCATAGGACATATAGACTCTGGATGGAGGGACATTGGGAGGAGGAGCTGTGAGGTCAGTGTGATGTCATAGGACATATAGACTCTGGATGGAGGGACATTGGGAGGAGGAGCTGTGAGGTCAGTGTGATGTCATAGGACATATAGACTCTGGATGGAGGGACATTGGGAGGAGGAGCTGTGAGGTCAGTGTGATGTCATAGGACATATAGACTCTGGATGGAGGGACATTGGGAGGAGGAGCTGTGAGGTCAGTGTGATGTCATAGGACATATAGACTCTGGATGGAGGGACATTGGGAGGAGGAGCTGTGAGGTCAGTGTGATGTCATAGGACATATAGACTCTGAATGAAGGGACATGTGGATGGGGAGATTTGAGGGGTCCTCTACATGAGGCTCCTGTTCAAACCAAATCATTTTTCCTGGGTGTGTCCTAAACTGAAGAGTGAACTTTGACCTTTACAATACAGAAATCTGTCAGGAATCTGTGAAAGTAAGCTCTCATGTGATCAGGTGACGTGCGGAGGAACGGACTGTAAATAGCAGACAATTTTCTCCAGAGCTCCTAATGGTGGGGATGGATTTTGCTAAGTGCTGGTGCCAAGTTTCCACCCCCCAGGATCACTGCAGGTGTGGAGAAAAGCTGTGTAAGAGGATATGGAGGAGAGATGAGGAGGAGATCCAGGAATCAGGATAAAGGTCAGGACAAGCAACAGACGAGCGCATCCAAGAGATGAAGCCGGGGTCACTACACAGAAAATCAATCCAAGGAAACAACAGGCAGGACGAGGAATAGCAAGAAGGAGCTCAGAGACAAATGAGAATATTGCTCAGCCAATGGGAGATTATCTCAGCATGACTTACATAATGAAGGAGAGGAGGGGGAGGGGAGGAAGTCACTTCAGGCGGGGCTTGACAAATTTGCTTTGAATCTAGGAGCCAGCTACAAATGTTAGGAGACAGGTTTTTGGGGCACAGTGGGTTGTCAGCACCTGGGGAAAGGCAAGTAATTTGTGAGGTGCACAATGCAGGACATGGGGTGCAGAACACAGCACATGGGTTTCATAGTGCAGAACATTGGGTGCAATATGCAGGAGAAGGGTGCAGGACATGTGGTGCAGGGTGCAGAATGCAGGACATGGGGTGCAGGGTACCAGAAAAGGGTGCAGGTAACCACATCGGGTGCAGGGGAAGGGTCCAGTGTGCAGAATGCAGAATATGGGGTGCAGGAGATGTGGTGCAGAACACAGGACTTGGGGTGCAGGACAGGAGATGCAGGATGCAGAATGCAGAACATGGGTTGCAGTGTGTAGAACACAGGACATCGGGTGAAGGGTGTAGAACAAGGATATGCAATTAGCGGACCTCCAGCTGTTACAAAACTACAAGTCCCATCATGCCTCTGCCTCTGGGTGTCATGCTTGTGGCTGTCAGAGTCTTGCTATGCCTCATGGGACTTGTAGTTCTGCAACAGCTGGAGGTCCGCTAATTGCATATCCCTGGTGTAGAACATGAGATGCAGGGTGCAGAACACAGGACATGGGGTGCAGGGTGCAGAACACAGGACATGGGGTGCAGTGTGTAGAACACAGGACATCGGGTGCAGGGTGTAGAACACAGAACATCGGGTGCAGGGTGCAGAACACAGGACATGGGGTGCAGGGTGAGGAACACAGGACATGGGGTGCAGGGTGAGGAATGCAGGACATGGGGTGCAGGGTGCAGAACACAGGACATGGGGTGCAGGGTGCAGAACACAGGACATGGGGTGCAGGGTGCAGAACACAGGACATCGGGTGCAGGATGCAGAACACAGGACATGGGGTGCAGGGTGTAGAATAGGAGGTCCAGGGTGCAGAACACAGGACATGGGGTGCAGGGTGAGGAATGCAGGACATGGGGTAAAGGGTGCAGAATGCAGAACATGGGTTGCAGTGTGTAGAACATAGGACATCGGGTGCAGGATGCAGAACACAGGACATGGGGTGCAGGGTGCAGAACACAGGACATCGGGTGCAGGGTGAGGAATGCAGGACATGGGGTAAAGGGTGAGGAATGCAGAACATGGGTTGCAGTGTGTAGAACATAGGACATCGGGTGCAGGGTGCAGAACACAGAACATGGGGTGCAGGGTGCAGAACACAGGACATGGGGTGCAGGGTGAGGAATGCAGGACATGGGGTAAAGGGTGCAGGTCACTGCAGGACATGGAGTGCAGGGAGCAGAACGTGGGGTGAAATTTGCAGGTCACTGAAGGACATGTGGTGCAGGGTGTAGGACAGTAATCCAATCCCCCCTCCCCTGTGTCCTCCTGCATGTCCTGTACATCTCCCCCAGCAGTGTGTGAGAGCAGAGTGGATGGAGAGGACATCTTGTGTACATAAAGCAGCATGTCCCTCCCTGGCTGGTTTCTTAGCTGGCTGCTTTGCAGGCTTGTCCTGGTTACTCCTGTAAGGACTCTGTAGTCCTGTTTCTCAGCACCTTGTGGGGATCTTTGTGGCAGTGCCGAGGTGGCACCATGTTGGAGATTCGGTCCCGCTCCTTCCTCTCGGTCCCGCTCCTTCCTCTCTGTTCTGCCGGAGGGCTCTGCAGGGACACAGGCAGCTGTGGGTGGAAGCAGGAGCCGATGGTGACAGTAATGCGGCCGCGGAAAGGAGAAAGATCGGCAGCGGGAGATCAGTGAGATGAGTCCTCTCATGCCGCTGTCCTGTCCAGTCCACCCCTCACTTCACAGGTCGGGTGTCATCATCTCCTCCTCCCCTCCCCCTCCCGCCTGGCCCCGCTCCGAGCCACATTCCTGTCTGAATAATGTGTCCGGGTTTCAGGCAGAAACATTATTCAGACCAACAGTGATAATGACAAGAGCCCAGGGCCAGGACACCATTTCTAGTTGCCATGGGGACCTGGCACCTGGGATTTGTTGAGCCCTGAAGTTCCACCCACATCTTTGTTTTTGTTTTGTTTTTTAATAATTATTAGTCTCGCATAATGAATATCAATAATATCTAATTGTTGTCATTAGCGTTGCCTTTAGTAGATAATAATTGTAAAATATACCTTATATTTTCCGTTCAGGGGGATTCCCATCTTACTTGTGGGCAGGAAAAGCCCACAAGTATATTGTTCCAGGATACGGCTCTGCTGTATTCCCAGCATGCACCGCCCATTCTCGCGCATGCGCAGTCATAGCACGTAGCGGCGCTATAAACTATACAGAGGTTGCCATCACAACGGGCGGCGGCGGAAGGGCCCGCCCCGTTGTTATGGCAACCTAGGGAAGTGATGTCAGGAGCTGCAGTGAGAAAAGGGAAGATTTGAAGGGACCACATAGCAACAGGGATTACAAGGTAAGTAAAAAAATAATTTTCTCCAAATGTCATTTGTTGGATTATTTGCTGCACAGTCATGAAAAATTATTTTTATGGGTGGAACTCCGCTTTATGGTGACCATAGAGACATGGAAATTCAGCTGGTTCAGCAGGGATCGGTCACATTTCCATCCATGTGTGGTCACTGCCGGATAAAAGTCACTCCATCAGAGGCTGCAGCCAATAGCTTCATCACTGATCTGTGTATTCTGAGAGCGGAGGAGCGCCCCCCATTGTCAGAATACAATAGTGCAGCGGGGAGGATTCCCCCATCCCCCTCCAATGTGTGGATGGGGGAATCACTTCAGATTTTTCCTCTCATCCCGCTGGCTGAACGATAAAACTGAACCATGTATGGCCAGATTTGGAAGGAAGATATATTCATCATCAACTGATCCCCCTGAAGGGGTTAATCTACATATTACCTCCTCTGCCGCCAAATCCAGCAACGTCTCCTCTCTACGTCCTTCCAAATAGTAGCAGCTCCTTCCAATCCTGCAGATTGCTCTGTGATGTCACAGGAAACATGTGACCAGGAAGCAGGAAATAAAGGGCGGGAAAGTGAAGGGAATAGGAGGCTGCAAACAGATCACACGTTATTATCCTGAGGAGATCTCTCCCTCCATCTGTCCATCTTCTTTTATATTATATCCTCTCTGTACCTTCTCCCTGTATACTCCTCTCTGTATTTATGTCTGTATACCTCTCTCTGTATACCTCTCTCTGTATATATGTCTGTATACTTCTCCCTGTATACTCCTCTCTGTAACTCTCCCTGTATACTCCTCTCTGTATACCTCTCCCTGTATATATGTCTGTATACCCCTCTCTGTATATCTCCCTGTATACCTCTCTGTATATCTCCCTGTATACCTCTCTCTGTATACCTCTCTCTGTATATCTGTTTGTTTACCCCTCTCTGTATATCTCCCTGTATACTCCTCTCTGTATACCTCTCTCTGTATATATGTCTGTATAACCCTCTCTGTATATCTCCCTGTATACCCCTCTCTGTATATCTCCCTGTATACCTCTCTCTGTATATCTCCCTGTATACCTCTCTCTGTATATCTGTTTGTTTACCCCTCTCTGTATACCTCTCTCTGTATATCTCCCTGTATACCTCTCTCTGTATACTCCTCTCTGTATACCCCTCTCTGTATATATGTCTGTATACCCCTCTCTGTATATCTCCCTGTATACCTCTCTCTGTATATCTCCCTGTATACCTCTCTCTGTATATCTCCCTGTATACCTCTCCACCTCTCTCTGTATATCTGTCTGTATACTCCTCTCTCTGTATATCTGTCTGTATACTCCTCCTCTCTGTATATCTCCCTGTATACCTCTCCACCTCTCTCCGTATATCTCCCTGTATACCTCTCCACCTCTCTCCGTATATCTCCCTGTATACCTCTCCACCTCTCTCTGTATATCTCCCTGTATACCTCTCCACCTCTCTCTGTATATCTCCCTGTATACCTCTCCACCTCTCTCTGTATATCTCCCTGTATACCTCTCCACCTCTCTCTGTATACCTCCCTGTATACCTCTCCACCTCTCTCTGTATACCTCCCTGTATACCTCTCCACCTCTCTCTGTATACCTCCCTGTATACCTCTCCACCTCTCTCTGTATATCTCCCTGTATACCTCTCCACCTCTCTCTGTATATCTCCCTGTATACCTCTCTCTGTATATATGTCTGTATACTCCTCTCTCTGTATATCTCCCTGTATACCTCTCCACCTCTCTCTGTATATCTCCCTGTATACCTCTCCACCTCTCTCTGTATATCTCCCTGTATACCTCTCTACCTCTCTCTGTATATCTCCCTGTATACCTCTCCACCTCTCTCTGTATATCTTCCTGTATACCTCTCTCTGTATATCTCCCTGTATACCTCTCCACCCCTCTCTGTATATCTCCCTGTATACCTCTCTCTGTATATCTGTCTGTATACTCCTCTCTCTGTATATCTCCCTGTATACCTCTCCACCTCTCTCTGTATATCTCCCTGTATACCTCTCTACCTCTCTCTGTATATCTGTATACTCCTCTCTCTGTATATCTCCCTGTATACCTCTCCACCTCTCTCTGTATATCTCCCTGTATACCTCTCCACCTCTCTCTGTATATCTCCCTGTATACCTCTCCACCTCTCTCTGTATATCTCCCTGTATACCTCTCCACCTCTCTCTGTATATCTCCCTGTATACCTCTCCACCTCTCTCTGTATATCTCCCTGTATACCTCTCCACCTCTCTCTGTATATCTCCCTGTATACCTCTCCACCTCTCTCCGTATATCTCCCTGTATACCTCTCCACCTCTCTCTCTGTATATCTCCCTGTATACCTCTCCACCTCTCTCTCTGTATATCTCCCTGTATACCTCTCCACCTCTCTCTCTGTATATCTCCCTGTATACCTCTCCACCTCTCTCTCTGTATATCTCCCTGTATACCTCTCCACCTCTCTCTCTGTATATCTCCCTGTATACCTCTCCACCTCTCTCTCTGTATATCTCCCTGTATACCTCTCCACCTCTCCACCTCTCTGTATATCTCCCTGTATACCTCTCCACCTCTCTGTATATCTCCCTGTATACCTCTCCACCTCTCTATGTATATCTCCCTGTATACCTCTCTCTGTATATCTGTCTGTATACCTCTCCACCTCTCTGTATATCTCCCTGTATACCTCTCCACGTATATCTTCCTATATACCTCTCTACCTCTCCCTGTATACCCCTCCCTGTATACCCCTCCCTGTATACCCCTCTCTGTATACCTCTCTCTGTACCTTCTCCCTGTATACTCCTCTCTGTATACCTCTCTCTGTACCTTCTCCCTGTATACCTCTCCACCTCTCTCTGTATATCTCCCTGTATACCTCTCTACCTCTCTCCGTATATCTCCCTGTATACCTCTCCACCTCTCTCCGTATATCTCCCTGTATACCTCTCCACCTCTCTCCGTATATCTCCCTGTATACCTCTCCACCTCTCTGTATATCTCCCTGTATACCTCTCCACCTCTCTGTATATCTCCCTGTATACCTCTCCACCTCTCTCTGTATATCTCCCTGTATACCTCCCCACCTCTCTCTGTATATCTCCCTGTATACCTCTCCACCTCTCTCTGTATATCTCCCTGTATACCTCTCCACCTCTCTCTGTATATCTCCCTGTATACCTCTCCACCTCTCTCTGTATATCTCCCTGTATACCTCTCCACCTCTCTCTGTATATCTCCCTGTATACCTCTCCACCCCTCTCTGTATATCTCCCTGTATACCTCTCCACCTCTCTCTGTATATCTCCCTGTATACCTCTCCACCTCTCTCTGTATATCTCCCTGTATACCTCTCTCTGTATATCTCCCTGTATACCTCTCTCTGTATATCTCCCTGTATACCTCTCTCTGTATATCTCCCTGTATACCTCTCTCTGTATATCTCCCTGTATACCTCTCTCTGTATATCTCCCTGTATACCTCTCTCTGTATATCTCCCTGTATACCTCTCTCTGTATATCTCCCTGTATACCTCTCTCTGTATATCTCCCTGTATACCTCTCTCTGTATATCTCCCTGTATACCTCTCTCTGTATATCTCCCTGTATACCTCTCTCTGTATATCTCCCTGTATACCTCTCTCTGTATATCTCCCTGTATACCTCTCTCTGTATATCTCCCTGTATACCTCTCCACCTCTCTCTGTATATCTCCCTGTATACCTCTCCACCTCTCTCTGTATATCTCCCTGTATACCTCTCCACCTCTCTCATACTTGCCAACAGTCCCGATTTTCCCGGGACAGTCCCGATTTTGGGACCCTCGTCCCGATTGGAGAGTGTCCCGAATCGGGATTTTCCATAAGGAAAATCGGGAATTTTTTTTTTTTTTTTTTTTTTTTGAGCAGCGGGCTCCAGCAAAATGGCGGCCGGCGCCGCCGCTCTAGCTGCCTCTAGTGGAGAGGGGAAGGGGGCTCGATCCGTGCAGCCAATGAAGCGGCTTCTTCGGCTGCACGGCCCCTCCTCTCTCCACTGAAGCAAGCAGAAGACACGGCGCCTGCGCCGTGTCTTCCTGAAAGTTCCCCAGCCCCGTACTGCGCAAGCGCTGCGCCTGCGCAGTACAGGGGGGTCCACCATTGCCGAGGGGAACTTTCTCGGCAGAACACCGGCCGCTCCTCCACTGAGCGGGGGCCGGGCTGCATTGAGGGGGGGCTGCACTAACTGAGGGGGGCTGCACTAACTGGGGGGAGGCTGCACTAACTGAAGGGGGGCTGCATTAACTGAGGAGGGGGCTGCACTGAGGGGGGCTGCACTAACTGAGGGGGGGCTGCACTGAGGGGGGGAGGCTGCACTAACTGAAGGGGGGCTGCATTAACTGAGGGGGGGGCTGCACTAACTGAGGGGGGGGCTGCACTAACTGAGGGGGGGGCTGCACTGAGGGGGGGAGGCTGCACTAACTGAGGGGGGCTGCACTAACTGAAGGGGGGCTGCACTGAGGGGGGGCTGCACTAACTGAAGGGGGGCTGCACTGAGGGGGGGGCTGCATTAACTGAGGGGGGGGCTGCACTAACTGAGGGGGGCTGCACTGAGGGGGGGCTGCACTGACGGGGGCACCTGATGCAAGGACAGACTCTGGCGGGGGCACCCGATGCAAGGACAGACTCTGGCGGGGGCACCCGATGCAAGGACAGACTCTGGCGGGGGCACCCGATGCAAGGACAGACTCTGGCGGGGGCACCCGATGCAAGGACAGACTCTGGCGGGGGCACCCGATGCAAGGACAGACTCTGGCGGGGGCACCCGATGCAAGGACAGACTCTGGCGGGGGCACCCGATGCAAGGACAGACTCTGGCGGGGGCACCCGATGCAAGGACAGACTCTGGCGGGGGCACCCGATGCAAGGACAGACTCTGCTGGTGGCAGGCGACATGGCAAGTGACACGCTCAGGGGTCCCACTGATTCAGCATTATGGTGAGTTGAATGATTTAATTTTATATTACAATGTAATAATAGAAATAATGTGCTTCAATCATCCTGACACCATAACAACAACATGGTGCCGGGATGATTGAAGCGTTAACACCAGGTGTTTGGAGTATCTTTATCTGCTGATTGTTAAACTTTCTAGAATACACATATTTCTATTGTTGTGTAGGACCTGGGGCTGCTGTCCCGTCATTCCCCTCTCCCCCTTTCCCTCTCCCCCTTTCCCTCTCCCCCTTTCCCTCTCCCCCTTTCCCTCTCCCCCTTTCCCTCTCCCCCTTTCCCTCTCCCCCTTTCCCTCTCCCCCTTTCCCTCTCCCCCTTTCCCTCTCCCCCTTTCCCTCTCCCCCTTTCCCTCTCCCCCTTTCCCTCTCCCCCTTTCCCTCTCCCCCTTTCCCTCTCCCCCTTTCCCTCTCCCTCTCCCCCTTTCCCTCTCCCTCTCCCCCTTTCCCTCTCCCTCTCCCCCTCTCCCTCTCCCTCTCCCCCTCTCCCTCTCCCCCTTTCCCTCTCCCCCTCTCCCTCTCCATCCCTCATTCATCTCAGACTCTAACCACACCCTCTTGAGCCACGCCAATTTAAGCCACACCCACTTTTCATGCAAGCCACACCCACTTTTCATGCAAGACACGCCCACTTTTCGCGGAAGCCACGCCCATTATATCTCCCTGTATACCTCTCCACCTCTCTCTGTATATCTCCCTGTATACCTCTCCACCTCTCTCTGTATATCTCCCTGTATACCTCTCCACCTCTCTCTGTATATCTCCCTGTATACCTCTCCACCTCTCTCTGTATATCTCCCTGTATACCTCTCCACCTCTCTCTGTATATCTCCCTGTATACCTCTCCACCTCTCTCTGTATATCTCCCTGTATACCTCTCCACCTCTCTCTGTATATCTCCCTGTATACCTCTCCACCTCTCTCTGTATATCTCCCTGTATACCTCTCCACCTCTCTCTGTATATCTGTCTGTATACCCCTCTCTCTGTATATCTCTCTCTCTGTATATCTGTCTGTATACTCCTCTCTCTGTATATCTGTCTGTATACCCCTCTCTCTGTATATATCTCTCTCTGTATATCTGTCTGTATACTCCTCTCTCTGTATATATCTCTCTCTGTATATCTGTCTGTATACTCCTCTCTCTGTATATCTGTCTGTATACTCCTCTCTCTGTATATCTGTCTGTATACTCCTCTCTCTGTATATCTGTCTGTATACTCCTCTCTCTGTATATCTGTCTGTATACTCCTTTCTCTGTATATCTCCCTGTATACTCCTTTCTCTGTATACTCCTCTCTCTGTATATCTGTCTGTATACTCCTCTCTCTGTATAATGGAACATTGTTATGAAATACTTACCGTCAGCACATAACGGGGTAACACCTCCTCCGGAGCCCCACATGACCACCTGTACCTGCTGAATAAAAGATAGCCCCTCCCCCAACTAGGATGTTCGATAACTTTAGCCTGGGACAGGCCACTAGGGGGGGGGGGAGTCCTGTGCTGACCAGAGGATGGGCCAGGAAAGGAAAATTACGGTAAGTATTTGATAACAATATTCCATTTTCCTGGCCCATCCTCACATCAGCACATAACGGGATATACCAAAGATAATATAGGGCGGGAGAGAACAAATGAAAAGAGACACTGACAATCAAAGAAAAGCTGCTAAAGCCAGAAAGAATTCATCTCTCTTGTCCCAAACTTGCTGGTCACATATTTAGATTGTAAGGTTGAATGAAGACCACACCAGACCTTCAAGCTGGTCCTTACCTATATCTTCCAAGCAATCCTGGCATAACTGCCCCAAAAGGCTGCCACCCCTCTAGTCACATAGGCTTACAATGGCTTCAGAGCAGAAAAGTGTACCTCCTGCATGCCAATCTAATCACCCTGGTAACCCAAGAGTGGAGGACTCTTGAGGGCCTGATGGCTAAATGAAAAGATTGTACACTTTCCTCTTTTGACCAAGTACACTTTTAGTAACTCGACCATGTGTAAGAAAACTGAAGTCTTCCTGCTGTGCACAGGGGGAAGACTTCAGTTTTCTTACACATGGTCGAGTTACTAATAGTGTTTGGGCGGCAAAGTGGTGTAGTGGGTAGCATAGTGGTGTAGTGGGTAGCACTCTCACCTAGCAGTAAAAAGGGTTGCTGGTTTGAATCCAAACCACGACACTACCTACCTGGAGTTCTCCCTGTGCCTCCGTGGGTTTCCTCCGGGTACTCTGGTTTCCTCCCACACCCCAAGGACATGCTGATAGGGTAATTGGCTTCTGTCTGAAATTGGCCCTAGTATATGAATGTGAGTTGGGGACCATGGATTGTGGGCTCCTTGAGGGTAGGGACCGATGTATATGTGGAGCGCTGCGTAAATTGATGGCACTATATGGGTACCTTTAAATAAATAGGGATAATTGTAGACACGCACCCACACTCACTCAGGTTGAACTGGATGGATTATTCAACCTTACTAACTATGTAACACTCAGTGCCTCTCGTGTGAAAACAGGGACTACTTCCCAGTTTTTCTGGAAATTGGATACCACTTTAAAATGGAACTTTGGAGATAGACATGGTATCCCCATCTCTGGTAAAAAAGAACAGAAAAAAAGACATCAAAGCACCCTTGTTGGAAAGTTTTGCAATCTTCAACCACCTTCTGTCTGAAGTAGTTGTTGTCAGGAGAACAAGTTTTACGATGAGGTACTTCAATGGAAAAAAAACCCATTGGAGCAATGGGTGCTCTCAGATCCAAGCCTAAGTCCCACAGAGGGAACCAGGATTTCCCTCAAGGTCATATATAGGTTGTCACCTGGAAGAAGATCTGGTCACTGGCTTTTGCACCCATCTGCAGCCTGCGAAAAGATAAAGTAGACATCTGCACCTTAAATGGAGTTGTATGACAGACCAACCTCTAGCGTTGACTGTAAAATGCCAAGGATATTGGCTAGAGCAGGGAACGCAGGAGAGAGAGCTTTTGCTAAGCAAACAAAATAAACTTTTTTCATATCCTCTCATATGTAGCGTTCATGGATGATCTTCTGGTCACCAAGTTCTGAATAACCTCCGATGAGAATCCCTGCACCTCTAGTGTAGCCTATTCCATAGCCAGGCTATTAAAAGTAGTCTCATTGGATTGGGGTGCTGTTACTGACCTTTCCATAAAAGATTTCATTCGACCAGATACAAAGATCAAACAGATAATTCCATGGCACTGTGAACCTATTTTGTATGACGGAGTCTTTGCATTGGTATCCTGTTGTAAATATCAGAAGCTGCATGTTCAGTGAAGTCTCCCTGAGAACTACTGCTGGAACGCTCATCTGTCTTTGACAGGTATCTGTCACATCTGCCCACTTCCGGGAGCCTCAGCCGCGGATATTGACGTCACGGCTGGGGCTCCCTCCTCCTCCCCGGCCGCCGGGCCAGTAGAAGAGAGGAGCGGACCTCATGCATGTGCAGTAGGGTTCCCGGCGTGAAGCCGAAAGGCTACACTGCCAGATTCCCTTACCCGCAATGGTGGCGGCAGCACCCAACAGCCGATGGAAACATCAGCTGCGGGTGCCGACATCGCTTGACTCCAGGATAGGTAAGTGTCCTATTATTAAAGGTTTTAATGATTTTATTATTTTTATTTTTTGGGCAGAACACCGCTTTAACTGACTAAGTGGTTCTCTGCCCCACGAAAAGTTCCTTTGCAAGATGCAAGAAGAAAAGACTTGGTGTCCCCTTGTCAGGTAATGTAGGCTACAACTGTCTTGATGTAAACCTTACTCAGCCCCCTTGAAGATCCTGAAAGGCTTGCAATGCTAGAAAAGGCTTCCTTCCATTCAAGATACTTGAGAAGTCTGCGTTTCACAGCGCTCCATTGGCCTTTCACTTGTTTCTTCAGATTGTTGACTCCCCAGCCTCAGAGACTGGCATCAGAATCATCCAATCTGATGTGAGAGACATGCCTCGGCAAGAAGCACAATGCGGATGTCCAAAATTCCAGTTCTTGTTGAATTTGTATAGGCACAAAGATTTTTTGATCCATAGACAGCCCAGCTCATAGGGTAAAGAAGGCAAATTGAAACACCCTCATGTGCCACCTGGCCCAAGGTACCACCACTGCCAACAAGATATTCAAAAAATTCCTGGAGCTGTGCCAATTCTGTAAAAGGCAGACACCTGAACTGGAAGTGACATCTGGCCAAATCTCACACGCCTCTGGTGCTCGGCATTGAACGGTCCATGGAAGTATGAGTTGGCCGGTCGATTGATAACAACTGGTCCTCCTGCTGAACTGTCCCTGTGACTGTCCGCATGGACTCATCTTGAACCTCTTGTTGTGTATGAACACTTTTGATTCCTTCAAATTGAAACAGGACAAAAGGCTCCTGCCTTAAGTACTATAAAAACTGGGGAGAAAGGTCCCGAGATGATTCTATGTTTCTGGCATCACTGGCATCATGGCCTTGTGAGATCTGTTGAACATAAATTAAATGAATTCAGTGGTCAACTTTGGAAATCTCCCTTGTACTCCCACCTGTCTTCTGGACCCACTGGTCTTTAATGATTAATGTCCAACCCCTCCAGAAGGAGGCTACAATCATCTACTTCACTCAGCCCCCCTGGCCACAACTGGAAGAGATTGGTTGGATGCACCTTCAAAAAGACTTTCCAGCCATCTTAGTAGCTTTCTCTGGACTTGATTTCATGTCAAAAGTAACTTTGAGACACCTCCACTGTGATCTGTTAAATCTGCAGCCTGTGCTTTAAGATTTGGCCTCCTGCACCTTCTGAATTTCGGTAGACTTGAGTGAAGGATAGCGGCTTCCTCTTACTAGTCTGTGACCACAGTCCAGATTTTTCTTCCTGTCATTCGCTTAATTGTGTTGTTCAGCGTTTGGCCAAACAATAACCTCCCATTATAGGAAATGTCAAAGGCTTGTGTAGAAGATCCATCTGCCCTCCAGTGGCTGTAACCACAATGCTCTCATAGTAGTGACTGAGTACGCCAGAGCTTGTACTAGGTCTATCAAAAGCTTCAACCTAAAGTCAGTTGCCATGTTCCAATCTTTCCATAAACTGTGCCAAATCTTGTAGTTTCCAGTGTTGAATGTAATGCCATTTCTAAAGTTAATATATCAAAGTTAACTCTATTGCTGGTTGGCAGGCACAATCTGTCACTGTATAGATTCTGTGCAAGCCTGATGGCCAGATGACCACAATTTCTGTGTTCCATATGCGTTTCTGCATGAGTGTTTTTGATGCGTTCTCAATGCGTTTTGCCACTTTCCAGATGTGTTCCATACAGAAACAATGCAACATTCTACTTTTGTTGACTGCACTAGAATGCGCTGTACTGGTGTGAACTAAGTAATTGGAATCAAAGTTAGACACTGTGCATACGTTCCTGATGCAGAATAAAAAAGAATGGACTGCATCTGGTGTGAATAAGTCCACTTTCTCATCCATAGGATCTCCAAAGGCAATCGAGTTTATAAAAAGGCAAAGACACCTCCTGCCCCAGACACTAGAGGGCAGCATCCACCCCTGGAAGTGCAGTGCATAAACATACATCAGCCATTTTATATGGATAAAGCTTAGGGAACCTGTTATTGTAAATTGGTCTTCTGACAAGGTCTCTGTCATCCTTCATCAATGAGTGCTTTATGCTCTATACTTATGGGAAAAGACCATCCTTCATCAACGAGCGATTTACCCTCTATCATTGTGGGAAAAGACCATCCTCCATCAACGAGCGCTTTACACTCTATCATTGTGGGAAAAGACCATCCTTCATCAATGAGCGATTTATGCTCTATCATTGTGGGAAAAGACCATCCTCCATCAACGAGCGCTTTACGCTCTATACTTATGGGAAAAGACCATCCTTCATCAATGAGTGCTTTATGCTCTATACTTATGGGAAAAGACCATCCTTCATCAACGAGCGATTTACCCTCTATCATTGTGGGAAAAGACCATCCTCCATCAACAAGCGTTTTACGCTCTATCATTGTGGGAAAAGACCATCCTTCATCAATGAGTGCTTTATGCTCTATACTTATGGGAAAAGACCATCCTTCATCAACGAGCGATTTACCCTCTATAATTGTGGGAAAAGACCATCCTCCATCAACAAGCGTTTTACGCTCTATCATTATGAGAAAAGACCATCCTTCATCAACGAGCGTTTTACGCTCTATCATTGTGGGAAAAGACCATCCTTCATCAATGAGCGATTTACCCTCTATCATTATGGGGAAAAGACCATCCTTCATCAACGAGCGATTTACCCTCTATCATTGTGGGAAAAGACTATCCTTCATCAACAAGAAACCCCAGCTTTGGAAATTTTATTGTGCTAGTTCCACTGGGTTTGCACGCCAAATTTGGGGTTCCTAGCACTAAGTGGCCCCGAGATACGGGGCCCCAAATTCGGTCAACTGTGTCCATCTGCAGCAATGTCATTTCAGGACCCTTTGGGTTCAGAGACCCCAAATTTTGGCTGCAGCTAGGCGGCATCTAGGAACCCTTAACTACCGAGTTTGAAGTTCAGGGGACCTATGGCTGCAAATGGGCACAGTGAGGCATGCAAATGGGCACAGTGATGCTGCAAATGGGCATTGTTGACCCTCTTTTCCACTTACAGTAGCTGTGCATTTCTCACCCTCGTCTTATACTCGGGTCACTAAGTTTTTACCATTTTTTTTTTGTAGTAAATTAGGGCCTCGACTTATACTCGAGTATATACGGTACTTTCTGCTATAGCCGCCTTGATAGGACTTAGAATTTTGCACAACCCCCATCCTTGTGAGGCAACCTGTGCAATTTCATTTCTCTGCCACTGCAGACTGCATGCCGGCCCACAATGCACCCTGAGCTGGGCGAGGTATTTCCTATCATGCTGGTATAAACGCATGTGCCAATCTCCTGGATCCTGTCCCTTCACAGGGTAAGTGGAAACAACTCCTTTAGAGTGTATTGACCACATGCTTTATGTATGTGACAACCTGTTAGGCGTCATCGTCCTGGTCAGGATAAAATGATCGTTGGCGGGTCTTATGTTTTTTGGAGCATTTGCATTCAGGGTTTCTGCTCCTAAAATAATGCAACACACCTTAATTTGCATATTTTTCTCAGCCACTCTTAAGAACCATGTCCCACGTTGCCCCCTCCTACCTTTGCTAATCTTCTGTGCCACTAACAGGTGTGGCAGGCTCATATTTGCACAAAATATATGGAGAAAAGTATCTTACCTCTCACCAAAAAACAGGTACACTGTCTCTTTAAGAGCCATCTGCCTTCATCCACTCACTCACTCAGGCAGCATTTCCAAAGGCAGACAGCAGACACAGTCAGGGTCTGAGACAAAAACCAGTCAGACCGTCAAACCCACAGAAGTACATAGCAGGGGAGCCAGGACAGACATCCAGAGACAGACAGGAGACTCAGAATCTGAGGGAAGTCCTTTACCTGGCAGGACTGCAGAGAGAGAGGGAGAGAAGCCCTCCCAACTGCAGACCTCAAAGATCATTTACCCCATTGCATGGCATCTGGCAGTTCCCATCCCATTCGGCCCATCTCCCTGCCCCCTGTGACAACATTCACAGCTGCTCTCAGACTGACAATAAAGCCAGGAGAGCAGTGCGGTGCGCTGCATATAAAGACAGAAAAAAACCCAAAGGGAGAGGCAATGATGACATTTATTATTTCATATAATACCACACCTGTACAATATCCATGCTGTTTAAGCATCATTTTGCCCGCGGCCTTGGCACAAGGCACCCAGTTTTTAGAAGGATTTACCTTCAGCATTCTGGGTCTTCCAACTCCATGAGAGGCTGAACATGGAGGGGTAGGTTCGGCAGGGGGGGATGCAGCAAACAAATTACTTACCAACTGCAATCAATAGGTGGCCTGGAGCAGACCAAAAAAGAAGAACATCTTAGTTGGCGGAGGGGCTGTCTTTTATTCAGCTAGGTACAGGTGGTCATGTGGGGCTCCGGAGGAGGTGTTAACCCGTTATGTGCTGAAGGGAGGATGGGCCAGGAAAGAATGATACAGACTCTCCTCTCTATAAACAGTATACATCATCCATTTATACATTATCTATATGGAGACTACACAATATACAGACTTCTGATCTATGGTATCAGTGGGGGGATGTTATACACAGGGATATATAGAATGATACAGACTCTCCTCTCTATAAACAGTATACATCATCCATTTATACATTATCTATATGGAGACTACACAATATACAGACTTCTGATCTATGATATCAGTGGGGGGGATGTTATACACAGAGATATATAGAATGATACAGACTCTCCTCCCTCTATATACAGTATACATCATCCATTTATACATTATCTATATGGATACAGACCTTATTTAGAGCAGTCAGAAGAATGATTGGTGGGGTCTCACCTTGTTAGATCTGTGCATACATCCTCTAATCTGATTGTTTGTACTTCCCGACAAAGACGAGACCTGAATGTAGTTCTAGAAAGGTGAAGAGTCCAATCACAGAAGATTCTGGAAGATAAAACCTGGAACCATGGCACCAAGAGAGTCCAACTTCTTCTACTGTATGAAGATCGAATGTGTGTGAATAAGAAGTTAATGTGAATGTTACTTACAATGATTTCCTAATGCAGGAAGAGGAGGCGGGGGAGGGGGTTTTCTTCTACTTCCTCTATCGGAGTCTGCTGTCTTCTGTCAGTTCTTACACAACTCATTGCTCAGAGCTTCCAACTTCCCCTTTCTATACAGAGATCAGAACAAGTCTAAACCTTCCTCAGGCTGGGTGTATGGGGGTTGTAAATTTGGAGCGATATGGTTGGAGGATTCCTGAGGGGTCACTATGACTATGTTGGTATTCAGAAGAATCAACAGAAAATGTCCAAATTTTAATTTCTTTTAGAATTGTAATAAAACCTCATTATATAAGAACAAAAAGATTCTCCATCAGAAACATTCCTCAGACTTTGATGTGATGATCCATTTTTTCCATATAAATGCACCATACATAGACTGTCTGGTGGGATTCCCAATCTGAGGAGACCTAAACCACCGGTTATCTACCACAGATTCCACCAACAGATTGTACAGACAGACCATGGACCGACCTCCACCTTTCACAGAAGACTTCTCCTTCTTCACACTGAGATGGAGGATCTACAATTCTATAAATCCCGATCAATAAGATCTGATCACACCGATTGATACAATAGTCCTGTGTACAGTATTATTGGTGTCTTCCTATGTACAGTATGTGTAGTGGACCTCTGACTTGGTCCGCTGATCTGATCCCAGGTTCTGATCCCTTAATAGAGCAAGCAACCAGGCACAGGGGATTTTCAGGCACATACATAAAACTTCACTCCTCAGCAAGACAGCCATCAGAAATTTTGGGGCCCCTTACACAGCTTTAGGCCTGGGCCCCCGGGCCTTATCACCAACATCCCCCAGGGCCGTCCCACTGAATCCGACCACTGGCTATCCCACCAAGTCCTTCAGTGCACCCACTTTTATTTTAACACTCTTAACCACTTCAGCCCCGGAAGAATTTACCCCCTTCCTGACCAGAGCACTTTTTGCGATTCGGCACTGCATCGCTTTAACTAACAATTGGGCGGTCAAGGGTTCTAAGGGTCCAAGGGTCTTGATCTCTATGGATGCTGAAAAAGCATTTGATAGGGTTGGTTGGGTCTTCTTGTCGGAGGTTCTGAGGGGGGTGGGCCTGGGAGAACGTATGATGGGATGGGTTTTGGCACTGTATAATAAACCCAGAGCAAGGGTCAAGGTAAATGGAGTGTTATCAGAGAGCTTTGAGATCCGGAATGGGACCAGACAGGGGTGCCCATTGTCACCCCTGCTGTTTGCCTTGATCCTTGAACCCTTTCTATGTAGAATAAGGAGGAATGGAAGGATTAACGGGATTCGTATTGGGGCAGTTGAGCATAAGGTGTCGGCTTACGCGGACGACCTTTTATTTTACTTATCCAAACCACGGGAATCCCTAAAGGAATTGATGGGGGAAATAGAGAGGTTTGGAGCCTTATCTAACTTTAAGATAAACCCGGAAAAATCAATTCTGATGCCAAGCCATGTCCCCTCCAAGACTAGGACGGCCATACAGGCTGGCTTTCCTTTTATTTGGAACACGGACTCTTTGAGATATCTGGGGATAAATCTAACAGCGAACCTAAAGAAGCTATATGAGCTCAATTATGGGGCATTATTAGCAAATATACAGAGTGACCTGAAAAGCTGGAAAGGACTTTTGATGACCTGGTTTGGAAGAGTGAACGTAATAAAAATGAATGTCTTACCGAGAATTATTTACATACTATACACTATCCCTATAACACTCCCACAGATTTTTTCAAGCAGATAAAAAGGGCTCTCACGAAATTTGTATGGGGGGACAAACATCCAAGAATATCATATGAAATACTCAGGAGGCAGAAAGAGGAGGGAGGGCTGGGATTACCAGACTTGAATTTATATTACAGAGCCATGGCGCTAGTCCGAATTTTAAACTGGTGTCATGATGCTGCAAATAAGATATGGGTAAATCTGGAAAAGACAATAGCTGGCAGAGATTTGGAAGGAGCACCATGGATCCCAACTGCGAATAGGGGATTGTCGGAATGGACATCACCTATGACGAAAACAACATTATCAGTATGGGATAAGGTGAACGCTCTAGGTAAAATTGCGCCTATGATTTCCCCATTAGCTCCACTTGAGGGATTCCCTTGGTTTGAACCAGGGGAGGACAAGAAGAATTTAGAAGGGTGGGGAAGAGAAGGAGGTGTAACTTGTGCGAGGATAGCGCCATCGGGTAAACTGATCCCTCTAAAGGACCTGATAGAGGAATGGGGGGATATCCCGATGTCTTTGTGGAGATACTTCCAAATTACAGATTTTTATAATAAAAGGAAGTCCCTGATTAGACCTCTGAATACCCTCTCTGTCTTCGAATCTTGGAACTTGAAAAGCCCAGAAACTAAACATCTATTGTCGAAGATGTATAAGTTATTACTTAATATCAATAGCACGACAATCCCCTACTTTATTAAGGAATGGGAGAGAGAACTAGGGGGGAGGTTTTCAACTTTACAGGTAAAGAGATTGTTTAAAACTACCCACACCTCCTCAATAAGCTCACACACCCAGGAGATGGCATATAAATTTCTGGCCAGATGGTACCGTACCCCTGTCCGCATAGCACAAATGCTCCCAAAGGAAGAGGCACGGTGTTGGAGGGGATGTGAGGAGAGAGGCACATATCTCCACATATGGTGGACGTGCCCGAAAATTAAAAAATTTTGGGAGGCGGTGGCCCCCTGGATCAGGAAGATGACGGAAAAACATATAGAATTTTCAGCATTTCACTTCTTGTTCCATGGGATGCCAACACCGAACAAAGTATACAAAAAGAGTATCATCCCCCACTTGTTGAATGCAGCAAAGGCACTGGTGCCAAGGTATTGGAAGAATAGTAGATGCCCAACAATACTAGATTGGAAAAAAGAAGTAGAATGGAAGCGGAAGAATGGGTACACAGAATTAAG
Organism: Aquarana catesbeiana; assembly: GCA_037953035.1. NCBI lineage: Eukaryota > Metazoa > Chordata > Amphibia > Anura > Ranidae > Aquarana > Aquarana catesbeiana. The sequence continues at coordinate 171,292 of JBBHAA010002243.1, forward strand.
GATAAACAGGAGGAGTTTGATGAAATATGGAAGGCCTGGAAACAACAATCAAATGAGATAGTATAAACAGGAAGAAAGTAATTTGATGGAATAGGGCGGCTAGATTAAAATGGGAGTGAAGGGACCTAAACATCAGCAGAGGATGCCCGGGATAAGGATAAGGATAAGGATGAGAACGATGAATGAGGAATGAGTTAAGGCATGGCCTGCTCATGCATCAGAGAATGGAGAGGAGTAAGGGGAGGGGAGGGGTTTGAGTTGGGGGGGGGGGGGGCTAGATGTCTCCTTTTTTTTTTTTTTTTTTAGGCAAGAAGTAATGGTAGTGAGGAAGAGGTAATTTTGGAATTTTTTTGAATTGGGTTTGACACTGGGAAATTTGATGTGTGGGGTTGTGGGTTTTTCTTTTTTTTTTCAGCCACAAGGGAGGAAAGAGATTATTGCTCTCGGATCAGGGGGGGGGGGGTGAGGGAGGGGGGAGAATAACATATGGAGGTGAAATAGTGTGAACACAAAGAAAGGAATGAAAATAGAATCACAGGGGTAATTAGAGGAGGAAGGGCTTTTCAAAGGCAAGAAGCAATGGTAATGGGGAAGGTAAGTTTGGAATTATGTGTGACACTGGGAAATTTGATGTGCGGGGTCGTGCCTTTTTTTATTATTTTTTTTTTTTTATTTAAGGCAAGAAGTAATGGTACTGGGGAAGAGGTAATTTTGGAATTTTTTGAATTGTGTTTGACACTGGGAAATTTGATGTGTAGGGTTGTGGGTTTTTTATTTATTTATTTTTTTTTTTCTTTTCTCAGCCACAAGGGAGGAAAGAGATTATTGCTCTCGGATCAGGGGGGGGGGGGGGGGTGAGGGAGGGGGGAGAATAACATATGGAGGTGAAATAGTGTGAACACAAAGAAAGGAATGAAAATAGAATCACAGGGGTAATTAGAGGAGGAAGGGCTTTTCAAAGGCAAGAAGCAATGGTAATGGGGAAGGTAATTTTGGAATTATGTGTGACACTGGGAAATTTGATGTGCGGGGTTGTGCCCCCTTTTTTTTTTTTTTTTTTTTCTTCCTCACCTGCAGTGTATTAGGTGATCTTATAAAAGCGAAATATGTGAGTACACAGATTTGGAATATACACAATTTAAGGAGATAAAGATGTGGTGAATGTTTGGGAAGGGAGGAGAGGGAAGGGGAGAGAGGGGGGAGCAAGGGGGAAAGTATATGGATATTTATCTATGCATGTACCAATTTTTTTTTTTTTTTTTTTTGTGGAGGGGGGGAGGGAAATATCCAACAGGAAGTGTGTTTATATACAATCTTTATATGGTATGTAAATATTATGAAAGGTTTTGTAATGTTTTAAAGACTGGAATGTGATAAAAGTATAATAAAATATTAATAATAAAAAAAAAAAAAACAATTGGGCGGTCATGCTACGTGGCTCCGAAACAAAATTGACATCTTTTTTTCCCACAAATAGAGCTTTCTTTTGGTGGTATTTAATCATCTCTGCGATTTTTATTTTTTGCGCTATAAACAAAATAAGAGCGACAATTTTGAAAAAAACGCATTATTTTTTACATTTTGCTATAGTAAATATCCCCCAAAAAATATATAAAAAAAAACATTTTTTTCCTCAGTTTAGGCCGATACATATTCTTCTACATATTTTTGGTAAAACAAATTGCAATAAGCGTTTATTGATATGTTTGCGCAAAAGTTATAGCGTTTACAAAATAGGGGATAGTTTTTTAAATTTTTTTTAGTTTTTTACATTTTTTTTTTTTACTAGTAATGGTGGCGATCAGCGATTTTTATTGTGACTGTGACATTATGGCGGACACATCGGACATTTTTGACACATTTTTGGGACCATTGTCATTTACACAGCAATCATTGCTATACAAATGCACTGATTCCTGTGTAAATGACACTGGCAGTGAAGGGGTTAACCACTAGGGGGCGGGGAGGGGTTAAGTCAGTACTAAGGATGTGTTTCTTACTGTAGGGGGATGGGCTGTGTGTTACACTACACTGATCTCTGCTCCCGATGACAGGGAGCAGAGATCAGTGACACTGTCACTAGGCAGAACGGGAGATGCTGTTCACATCAGCATCTCCTCTTTCGTCCTCTCCGTGAGGCGATCACGGGTATCCCCGCGGCGTTCGAGTCCGCGGGACCCGCGACCCGACTCACGGAGCTCACAGCAGGCATGCGTGTGCGGGCACACGGCGGCAAATTCAAAGTAACGTATGAGTACGTTACTTTGCGCAGCTGTCAGGGAAGACCAGCCAGTAATCAAGATGGCCGAAGGGGAAGTCGACCTGTGACCTCAGCCTGTCAGGGAAGACTAGCCAGTACTCAAGATGGCCGACGGAGAAGTTGACCTGTGACCTCAGCCTCTGTCAGAACACCTTCGGTTCACCTGTGTGCACATTACCAAGGGGCTATTTAAACCTGGTCTGTGCTTGCATCCAGTGCTGTCCGTTCTACAGCGTTCCCGTGTGTTCCTGCCTGCTTTACCCGTGATACCTGCACCTGTTTACCGACCCGGCTTGCCTCTGACTCTGCTACTTGCTGCCTGCATCTGACCCGGCTTGTTCTGACTCCGCATCTGCCTGCTCCTTCTACTACCACGCTGCCAGCCCGTTGCCGACCCTGCCTGCATCCAGACTACGCACCTGCCTCCGCTTCTGTTCCTGACGTTCCTGCCAGTGTTTGACCCGGCTTGCCCGACCTGCATCTTCCGCTCATTGGAGAACCCTGCTCCAGCACCGTGCCACCTGCCGCTGTTCCACATTACAGTGAAGACGAACTGTTTGGCACTTCTGCTCCTCCTGTCTACTCTATCAGGGGGCCAGAATCAGAGGAGCAAGAGAGGCCGTTCCCTGCACGTCAGGCTCTACCGCAAGGTACGTGACAGCAGCCTTGCCATTCTGCCAACGTATATCTACAGGAGTCGGTCGGGAAGTGGTTAATGTATGAAACTCAATGTAACTTAATGTATGAAAATTAAAAGTGTATTCCAAGTCATCAGTGCTTGTATTTCTATATATTCAGCAACAAGTTGGCCCAATCTAGCAAAGAGACATCCCCATATATTCAAAAAAGGGACAGCTCAATTCAGTGGAGAGGCATCCCCATATATTCAGAAAAGAGACAGCCCAATCCAGCAAAGAGACAGCACAATCCAGCAATGAGACAGCCCAATCCAGTAGAGAGAGATCCCCATATATTCAGCAAAGAGACAGCACAATCGAGTAAAAAGACTGCCTAGCCTAGCAAAGCGACAGCCCAGTACATCAAAGAGATAGCACAATCCAGTAGAGAGAGATCCCCATATATTCAGCAAAGAGACAGCCCAATTCAGAAAAGAGACATTCCAATCCAGCAAAGAGACAGCCCAAACCAGTAGAGAGACATCCTCATATATTCAGCAAAGAGACAGCACAATCCAGTAAAGAGACTGCCTAGCCTAGCAAAGAGACAGCCCAGTCCATCAAAGAGATAGCACAATCCAGCAAAGAGACTGCCCAATTCAGTAAAGAGACTGTCCAGTCCAGCAAAGAGACTGCCCAATCCAGCAAAGAGACTGCCCAATCCAGTAAAGAGACTGCCCAATCCAGCAAAGAGACTGCTCAGTTCAGCAAAGAGACAGCCCAATCCAGCAAAGAGACTGCTCAGTTCAGCAAAGAGACAGCCCAATCCAGCAAAGAGACTCCCTAATTCAGCAAATAGACTGCTCAGTTCAACAAACAGACAGCCCAATCCAGCAAAGAGACTGTCCAGTCCAGCAAAGAGACAACCCAGTCCAGCAGAGACATCACCAAAAAAGGGACAGCTCAATTCAGTGGAGAGACATCGCCATATATTCAGAAAAGAGACAGCCCAATCCAGCAAAGAGACAGCCCAATCCAGTAGAGAGAGATCCCCATATATTCAAAGAGACAGCCAAATTCAGCAAATAGACATTCCAATCCAGCAAAGAGGCAGCCCAATCCAGTAGAGAGACATCCTCATATATTCAGCAAAGAGACAGCCCAATCCAGTAAAGAGACTGTCCAGTCCAGAAAAGAGACAGCCTAGTCCAGCAAAGAGAAAGCTCAGTTCAGCAAAGAGACAACCCAATCCATTAATGAGACTGCTCAGTCCAGCAAAGAGATTGCCCAGTCCAGCAAAGAGACTGCCCAATCCAGCAAAGACAGCCCAGTCCAGCAAAGAGACTACTCAGTTCAGCAAAGAGACAACCCAATCCATTAATGAGACTGCTCAATCCAGCAAAGAGACTTCCTAATCCAGTAAAGAGACTGTCCAGTCCAGCAAAGAGACTGTCCAGTCCAGCAAAGAGACTGCCCAATCCAGCAAAGAGACTCCCTAATTCAGCAAATAGACTGCTCAGTTCAGCAAACAGACAGCCCAATCCAGCAAAGAGACTATCCAGTCCAGCAAAGAGACAGCCCAGTCCAGCAGAGACATCACCATATAGCAATTGTTTAAAGATGGCAAATTCAACACACACAGCATCTCCACACCTTTCAGATGGAAAACCCCCTCCCAGCACACACAGCCATCCCAGTCATGGGAATCCCCCAGAAGGATTGATACACAATTAAGTCTTCACTAATAACAGAGCCAAAAAAATAAATTTAGCTCACTTCTAGAACCTGACCTAGGATGGCGCCACATATGGATGACTTCAGAATGATGAGGGAATAAAGTCTACACTTGTAGTCACCAGGGTTTGGTATTACTTTAATTTCACAGTAAATTCTTCGGGTTTGAAGTTTGCAGCCTCTGAAAATTTATATACAAATATACTTATGAAAGTGGGGCTCAGAGAGGCCTATGAATGGATCCCAGACAGACTGGCTGATCCCTGGTAGGGATGAGGTTCAAGTTCACAGTGACACAGGGTTTTCTGCAATCTGTGACTGTTCTGAACTAAACAATCTGTCCACCACCTTCCTAGTGAAGAAACCTCTTTTTGTTGCAAGAAGTCATACATATGACAGCTTCCTAACCAGGTCCATGTATCCACCTTCCCTCATCAGTTCCTAGGACATTCAAGGTCACCATCACCCTAGCAACCAAGGATGATGTACAATGATGTATGATGATGTCATCGTTTGCTAGGACATCAGCCACTCAGTCACTGGGGTCAATCTCACCACATCCACTGGGCAAAGGATGTGGGATGTAGGGAAGAGGCCCTTGTTCTCATCAACATATGTACAAGGTGCCTTGCCAGGCCCCCCCCTGGCAAGGTACCCTAGCAATGTTGAAATCAGATGACCTGGTATGATTCAGTTGAGGGGGTGTACACTTACTGCTCCCCCTCCTCAACCATAGCGCTTTTAGGGTCTGGTATGGATTTTGGGGAAGACCTCATGCCATTTTTTGTTTTATTTTCTGTGTGGGATTTACCTTAAAATGTATAGCAGAACCCAAACTGTCATGAAGGTCTGGTATAGATTTTTGGGGGACCCCACATATTGTTTTTCATGGAATCACAGAGTGTTGTGTGACCACAGGCATCCTATTAACCACTGATGTGATTGGTTGTCAGGAAACAGGCGGCTTGGATGCTAGGGTGCAGGCAGCTGTGTCTCCTTTGTCCTACAAAAGGAAAAGAAAGGCGCCTCTAAGTGCAGTATGCAAAATTTAATAAAGTGCACAAAGGGTTAAAAGCACTTACAAGATTGTTGAGTGTTAAAAGACATGATAAAATCAGGAGTCCTCATCTGTGGCATGTGTCCATCCTCGGCACGGTGGTAGAGAGCAGTGTGGAGTCATCCAGCAGCTGTAAAGCGTTCTCGTACGTATTGGAGAGAGGAGGCAGCAGGGAAGCCTGTGTTCCGGGTTCACTGTGGACACACAAGGCTGATGGTGTCAGTGGGGGAGAAAGGGGTGGTAACGCGTTTCGGAGCATGTGCAGCTCCTTCGTCAGAGGTCAGAAAAGTAAAAAAATGACAGGGGACAGTTTTGGACAATTCCTTTACTAAAAAAAAAGTGTCCCGCGATGGACACCCATCGTCAATCGGTTACATCACCGGCTGGCCCCGCCCTTGCCTATATAACAGCTGTCACAGCCAAGAGACCGCAGTCAGCGGGACGCCTCCAATCGAGGCAGAGCTTTTGTTTTTTTCTATCTTTTGGGTCCATCAGTGCCATTATTGAAGATGAATGTACATCACGGATACTTATTTTTTTTAAATAAAGGAAGTCCAAAACTGTCTTCTGTCATTTTTACTTTTTTGGTGATTGCGTAGGGGTACAATGTACCCCATTACCTATTCACATGGGGGGCAGGATCTGGGGGCCCCCTTGTTAAAACGGCTTCCAGATTCTGATAAGCCCAACGCCCGCAGACCCCCACAATCACCGGGCAAGGGTTGTGGGTATGAGACCCTTGTCCCCATCAACATGGAGACAAGGTGCTTTGGAGGGGACCCCCAAACACCCTCCCCGTGTTGAGGGCATGTGGCCTGGTACGGTTCAGGAGGCAGGGTCCTCGCTCGTCCTTCCCACTATCTTATCCCAGGTTACATGCTGGGATAAGGGTCCAGTATGGAATTTTGGGGTGATCCCCACGCCATTTTTATTTAAAATTTTGGCGCAGGGTTCCCCTTAAAATCTATATCAGACCTGAAGGGCCTAGTATGGATTTTGGGGGGACCCTCACACCATTTTATTTTTTAATTTTGGCACAGGGTTCCCCTGAACAATACACTGTGTTTATATATACTACATTGCCTCCACTGGCAGAATATAGAGTCTACACTGAATGTCTAGTCTACACTAAATGCAGAGTATATATATATATATATATATATATATATATATATATATATATAAAATACACTGCCTGCACCCCACTAACTAACCTGCCTGCCTAATCTATCTCTGTCTACACACTACACTAATAACTGGCTGATCCTGCCTAGCTATACCCAGAATGGATATATAGAATGGTACAGACTCTGTTAGGTACCTGGTAGTAGAGCCTGACTTGTAGGAGAAGACCTCTTATACAACGCTGGTTCAGGAGCCACTGGTGTGGGGACAGTGGTCTCCTGAGCACAGTGGGGTAGGAGTGCCTGTAGAGCGGAGTCTCTGATGGTGAAGTGATGAGAGATCCCACAGGGATGGCTGGACTGCAGATCAGGTGGAGACTGGAGGCAGCAAGCTGGAACACTTGGAGATGCAGAGATCACTGGAGCTGAAGCTGAAGGTGCAACAGCAAGGACAACAGCAGGCACAAGCAGGGTCAGACGGTCCGGGTCAGCAAGGGTATGAGACGGGCAGTAACAGCAGGGAGAGGCAGAGTCGGTAGGCAGGCAGAGATCGGCAACGGTATCAGGCAGGCAGTAGAAGAGTAGTCAGGCAGGCCGGGTCGGATTGGAGCGGGACGGATGGTCAGACAAGCCGGGTCAGATAGGTAACAAACAATCAGATGCAGGTTTACAATAATTACGGAGCTGAGACGAAGCAGCAATGTGCCAGAGGCACAGGGGGACTTTTATGTGCACTTTGGCACCAAACCGGCGCTATCGCGAACGCGCGCACGTGCACACGCGCGCATACCCAAGCGCCGCGTACCCGCGCGCGCCCTAGCGCCGCGCTAACGCCCGGGAACAACAGGAACTTGCTGTAAGGTGCGGACCGGAGCGCGCGGGCGCATAGGTGCATGCAAACGCCCAGGTCCGGCGCCAATGGTACCCTGACATTGCCCCCCCCAAGGGGTAACCTCCGGGTGCCCAAAAGCCTTTTCTTTTCAGGGTGGGTAGAAAAATAGGCGCGAACTAAACGCCTAGCATGCACATTACTAACTGGTTCCCATGAATTACTTTCTTGGCCGTAGCCCTTCCATTTGATTAGGAACTGGATCTGCCCTTGTCTTTTCCTGCAATCAAGGATAGCCTCAACCTCAAATTCCTCGCTGCCATCAATCACAATAGGTTCAGGAGGTCTAGTTCCTCTACCAGGGAAGGGATCAGGTACAGCAGGTTTGAGCAATGACACATGGAACACGGGGTGTATCTTAAGAGAGTCAGGCAAAGTCAGTTCATACGAAACTTCATTGATCTTTCTTTTAACCGGAAAAGGTCCCATAAATCTAGGTGCCAACTTCTTAGAAGGACATGCTAGTTTGATATTACTTGTAGAAAGCCATACCTGATCGCCAAGCTGAAGCTTCAATTCCCCTCTTCTCTTCCGGTCGAAGATTTTCTTGCTGTCCGCCTGAGCCTTGGGTACTGCTTCCTGCAACATCTGGTTGTTATGATTGATGAAATCTACCGTACTCTGTACTGCCGGAACTGGAGACTCTGGAAGGAAATCGGGTAAAAAGGTTAGATGGAAGCCATAATTAGCGAAAAAGGGGGATTGACCGGTGGCTGAATGTTTGGCATTGTTGTAGGCAAATTCTGCCAGGGGCAGCAGGGATACCCAATCATCCTGTGAGAAGGAGGTAAAACATCTGATATACTGTTCAAGAGTCTGATTGGTCCTCTCCGTCTGACCATTGGTCTGGGGGTGATAGGCCGAAGACAAGGCCAGTTTGATTTTTAAAGACTCACACACGGCTCTCCAGAAACGTGAGGTAAATTGTACCCCTCTGTCAGAGGTTATGTTTACAGGGATTCCGTGAAGTCTAATGATTTCCTTAATGAAGATGTGAGCCGTTTCAATAGCCGACAGAGTTCCTCTTAATGGGAGAAAATAGGCCATCTTGGTAAAACGATCTACTACCACAAAGATAGCAGAACACCCCTCAGGACATGGAAGCTCTACAATAAAGTCCATGGATATCATCTTCCAGGGCCTATCGGGTACCGGTAAGGGTTTTAACAGGCCCCAAGCTCGAATCCTGGAAGTCTTATTCTGGGTACAGATAGGGCAGGAGCTGACATACTTCTCGCAAAAGTCCTTTAAATTGGGCCACCAGAAGGTACGCTGTACCAATTCCAGGGTCTTATGAACCCCAAAGTGACCTGCCAGCGGGTGATCGTGAAGGAGTGCCAAGACCTTGACCCGAACCTCCTCAGGAACAAAAATTTGGCTCCCTCTCCAGAACAGTCCGTCCTTGTTACTTAAGGTAATCCCTGTGGGTCTGGCTGATTCAGAAGATGCTTCCTTAATCTGAGAGAGAAGATCAGTTTGTATGAGCAGAAAATTGTTTGCGGGTAAAATGGTGTCCGGAGCAGATAAGTCCTTTGGGTTGTCATGCATTCGTGATAATGCGTCTGGTTTGACATTTCTTGAACCTGGCCGATAAGTAATGCGGAAGGAAAAGCGTGAAAAAAACAGAGCCCAGCGGGCTTGTCGGGGTTTCAGTCTTTTAGCAGATCGTAAATATTCTAAATTTTTGTGGTCAGTATAAATTAGTACTGGATGCATAGCCCCCTCCAACAGGTACCTCCACTCCTCTAATGCAGTCTTGATGGCAAGAAGCTCCCGATCACCAACATCATAGTTCCTCTCCGCAGAGGAGAGTTTTCGGGAGAAGAACCCCACAGGATGCATAGCGTCTTTACTGCCCTTTCGTTGCGAGAGTATCGCACCGACCGCTATCTCTGAAGCGTCCACTTCTAAAATGAGTGGCAAGGATGGTTCAGGGTGACTGAGGATAGGTGCTGAGGTGAATAGTCTCTTCAGGTTCTCAAAAGCATCTTGGGCTAGGTGATTCCAGGAAAAACGGGTATTCTGTTTGGTCAGTTGCGTGATTGGTGCGATTATTGCAGAAAAACCCCTGATAAACTTCCTGTAAAAGTTTGCGAACCCGATGAATCATTGAGCCCCCTTCTTGTCCAGGGGTACCAGCCAGTCCAGAACAGCAGAAACCTTCTGTGGGTCCATCCTGATGCCAGTTGAGGAGATTATCAAGCCCAAGAATTGAATGCTCTGTTGTTCGAACTCGCATTTCTCCGCTTTTGCATAAAGTCTGTGTAAGCGGAGACGACCCAACACCTGGCACACATGTTCTCGATGGAGATCCAGAGATTCTGAAAAGATCAAAATATCATCTAGATATGCGATCACAAACAGATCTAGGAAGTCTCTAAGCACATCATTAATTAGGTGTTGAAAGGTCGCAGGGGCATTGCAGAGTCCAAAAGGCATGACTAAATATTCATAATGCCCGAATCGGGTCCGAAAAGCTGTTTTCCACTCATGCCCAGCCCGAATGCGGATCAGATTATAGGCCCCTCTTAGATCAAGCTTAGTAAAAATGACGGCAGTCCTTAATTTCTGGAACAGTTCGGGTATCAAGGGTAGGGGATACCGATTTTTGACCGTGATTTTATTTAGTTCTCGGTAGTCTATACATGGGCGGAGAGATTTGTCTTTTTTAGCAACAAAGAATATTCCCGCACCTGCTGGAGAAGTAGAATGGCGAATGAATCCCTTGGCCATGTTTTCATCTATGTATGTTTTCAAAACTTCTTGTTCCTTCTCAGATAGGGGAAAGATGCGTTCGAAGGGAATTTCGGATCCTGGCAGCAATTCGATGGGGCAATCGTAGGGACGATGAGGTGGAAGAGAATCTGCCCCCTTTTTGCTAAAGACATCAATGTAGTCCTGATATTGTTTGGGAATGACCTGACAATTTTTCTGGTCGGAGTCCAGACAAAGCAGGGTAGCTTGGGAATCCAAATCTTTCGTCAGACAGTGTTCTTGGCAGTAGGATGACAGGAATTTTACTTCTCCTGAAGCCCAATGGATGTGTGGATTGTGGGCCTGCAGCCAGGGGATGCCCAGGATAATGGGAAACATAGGGGAGGTGATGGCGTCAAGGATCAGCAGTTCCTTGTGTTGAGAATAAATTGTAGTGGATAATGGCAGGGTCTCTCGTGTCACTTGTCCGGATCTGATACAGGAGCCATCGGCTAGGAAGACAGAAAGTCCATGAGCTTTAGTCCGTAAAGTGATGTTGTGTTGATTGGCAAAGTTTAAGTCAATAAAGCAGCTGCATGCCCCGGAGTCAATAATTGCGTTGACTTGGAGTATCTTTTCTTGGAGCTGTAACGAGAGAGGAATGGCAAGATGGGTAGAATTCGTAGATAAAGCAGAGAGACTGGTAAGTATAGGAGATGGACACTTACCTTTTTTGACTGGGCAATTATGGACATAGTGCCCGGTTCCTCCACAGTAAAGACACAGATTTAGTTGCCGACGTCGGGCACGTTCTTCGGAAGACAGGGCAGGTCGCATCAGACCTAACTGCATTGGTTCAGAGGTGTCCGGTGTGGTATTGACAGAATTTGGACTGGGTGCAGGTAGGTAGCGTGCTGCAGGAACCGGAGCTCGTGCTGTCATCCAGGTTGGGCGGTTTGGTTCAACTGATCCTTCAGATCGGCGTTCTCGGAGGCGACGATCGATCTGAATGGTTAAGGAGATCAAGGCCTCCAGGGTATTTGGGATACCTACTCGAGCAAGTTCATCTTTTAAACTTTCGGACAGTCCAATGCGGAACTGGTGACGCAGGGCAGCGTCATTCCACTGTGTGTCCGCGCTTCAACGTCTGAATTCAGTAACATAGTCCTCCGCAGGTCTGCGGCCTTGTTGGAGCGCGAACAGAGCTGATTCGGCTGTGGCAGTCTGTTGAGGATCCTCATATAATTGTGCCATGGCTTCGAAGAAAGCGGATAAGGATTGAGTTAGAGTAGAGTCCCCTTCAAGTAAACGGTGTGCCCAGGTCTGTGGTTCCCCTTGTAGGAGGGAAATTACAAATCCAACTTTAGTGACTTCCAGTGAAAAGGTTCTGGGCTGTAAAGCAAAGAAGAGCTGGCAAGCATTGCGGAAGGCCCGAAACTTATGCCGCGTACACACGGTCGGACTTTTCGTCTACAAAAGTCCAACGGACGCTGACGGACTAAAGCTGGCTGGTAATCCGATCGTGTGTGGGCTTCTCCGGACTTTCAACGGACTTTTTTAGCCTCAAATCCGACGGACTTTAGATTTGAAACATGCTTCAAATCTTTACGTCGTAAGTACGACGGACCCCGAAATCCGCTCGTCTGTGTGCTAGTCCGACGGACAAAAACCCATGCTAGGGCAGCTATTGGCTACTGGCTATCAACTTCCTTATTTTAGTCCGGTGTACGTCATCACGTACGAATCCGTCGGACTTTTGTGTGGTCGTGTGTAGGCAAGTCCGTTCGTAAGAAAGTCTGCCGCAAGTCCGCCGAAGGTACGTCGGAAGTCTGTCGGACAGGCTGTCGGACTTTTGTAGACGAAAAGTCCGACCGTGTGTACGCGGCATTAGCCCGGTCTCCGGAGAATCTTTCAGGAATGGGGACCCGTGGTTCAGGCGGAAGCATTACAACTGAAGGACCTGGAACAGTCTGTGTTGGGGCAGCAGCTGAAGAGGAGGTTGAAGGGTTAGACCCTGCAAGATTCTGAACTTGTCCCTCCAGTCTGTTATAATTATCCTGAAGGGCTTGCACTGCTTGGGTGAGGGCCGCCATTTGCATTACTGCAAATGTGAAAGAAAAGTGAAACACATCATCCATTTCACACTCCCCACCAACCAGGTCACTCCCCACCAACCAGGTCACTCCCCAGCCACTTTCCATGTTAGCCACCTCCCTTCACCTTATATCACAGGTGACCATTTCCCAACCTGCAGATGACAGATCCTACTCCAAAAGATATCACTCCCAGTTACCCCCCTTCCACACACCCACTTATTGATATCCCTCCATGACTACCTCACACCCCCTGCTGACAGACCTCACACCCCCTGCTGACAGACCTCACACCCCCTGCTGACAGACCTCACCCCCACCTTCTGACAGACCTCACACCCCCCTTCTGACAGACCTCACACCCCCCGCTGACAGACCTCACACCCCCCTTCTGACAGACCTCACACCCCCCTTCTGACAGACCTCACACCCCCCGCTGACAGACCTCACACCCCCCTTCTGACAGACCTCACCCCCACCTTCTGACAGACCTCACACCCCCCTTCTGACAGACCTCACACCCCCTGCTGACAGACCTCACACCCCCCTTCTGACAGACCTCACACCCCCCTTCTGACAGACCTCACACCCCCCGCTGACAGACCTCACACCCCCTTCTGACAGACCTCACACCCCCTTCTGACAGACCTCACACCCCCCTTCTGACAGACCTCACACACCCCTGCGGACAGACCTCACACCCCCCTGCTGACAGACCTCACACCCCCCTTCTGACAGACCTCACACCCCCCGCTGACAGACCTCACACCCCCCTTCTGACAGACCTCACACCCCCCTTCTGACAGACCTCACACCCCCCTTCTGACAGACCTCACACCCCCCGCTGACAGACCTCACACCCCCTTCTGACAGACCTCACACCCCCTTCTGACAGACCTCACACCCCCCTTCTGACAGACCTCACACCCCCCTGCAGACAGACCTCACACCCCCCTGCTGACAGACCTCACACCCCCCTTCTGACAGACCTCACACCCCCTGCTGACAGACCTCACACACCCCTGCTGACAGACCTCACACCCCCCTGCTGACAGACCTCACACCCCCCTTCTGACAAACCTCACACCCCCTGCTGACAGACCTCACACACCCCTGCTGACAGACCTCACACCCCCCTGCTGACAGACCTTACACCCCCTGCTGACAGACCTCCCTCCCCAGCCTGCCCCCACATACCCTCTCACCTGCTGACCTGTGGATGGGGGAATCACTCCTGTAGTGTTATTGTGTTCTGCCAGTGGGGAGCCTCCCCTACCCACACAATACAATCATCAGTGTTGCTAACTATAGCTGGCAGCACTGATTGTTTTGGGAAAAACCTGTCAGGCTGGTTGTACTCAAGTCGATTAGTAGATTGACTTGTGTAGATTGACCAGCTAGCCCATACATAGATCGACTATGGCTGGTCTCTGCTTAATTGGCTTAATTTCAATCCATGTATGGCCTGTTTAACCACTACGCAGTCCCTAAACATCCTTCCACAAACCTTTACATTTTTCCTTCCCAGATTCCCTCATCCTCCTCTCCTGTACATAGTGCCCACTGTCATACCCTCCACACTCCTCTCCTGTACATACTGCCCACTGTCATACCCTCCACACTTCTCTCCTGTACATACTGCCCCATTATATCCTTCACACTCCTCTCCTGTACATAGTGCCCACTGTCATACCCTCCACACTTCTCTCCTGTACATACTGCCCACTGTCATACCCTCCACACTCCTCTCCTGTACATACTGCGCACTGTGATACCCTCCACACTCCTGCCCTGTACATACTGCCAACTATCTTTTTTTCCACACTCCTCTCCTGTACATACCACCTTCATAATACCTTCCACACTCCTCTCCTGTACATACTGCTCCTATCATACCCTCCACACTCCTCTCCTGTACATACTGCTCCTATCATACCCTCCACACTCCTCTCCTGTAAATACTGCCCCATGATATCCTTCACACTCCTCTCCTGTACATACTGCCCGCTGGCATACCCTCCACATTCATCTCCTGTACATAGTGCCCACTACTATACCCTCCACACTCCTCTCCTGTACATAGTGCCCACTGTTATACCCTCCACACTCCTCTCCTGTACATACTGCCCACTGTCATACCCTCCACACTCCTCTCCTGTACATACTGCTCACTGGCATACCCTCCACATTCATCTCATGTACATAGTGCCCACTGCCATACCCTCCACACTCCTCTCCTGTACATACTGCCCACTGTCATACCCTCCACACTCCTCTCCTGTACATAGTGCCCACTGTTATACCCTCCTCATTCCTCTCCCTCACCTGCGCATACTTAATCTGGCCCTGTATATACAGTTTACATCATCTATTTATACATTATCTATATGGAGACTACACAATATTAGGGATGAGCTTCGCGTTCGAGTCGAACCCATGTTCGGCTCGAACATCGGCTGTTCAATCGTTTGCCGAATTGCGAACGTTATGGGCCATTCGCGCCAAATTCGTGTGGCTCGTCCTTGTGGGCAATCTGCTTTCGGTACACCGACGTCAGATTGTACCAGGCAAATTTCCCTGCCCCAGCTGCTGCACCGCCGAAAGAAGTTTGCTCCCAGCCATCCACATGCCCAGCGGTTGAATGCTAGCTTGGCAAAATTGCTAGCACTTAAACTGCTGCCTTTTCAGTTGGTAGACTCTGTCCCCTTCAGTGAGTTTGTGGAATGTGCGGTTCCTCAGTGGCAGGTACCCGAACGCCACTTTTTCTCACGGAAGGCGATTCCGGCTCTCTACCGGAATGTAGAAGACAATGTCTTGGCCTTGCTGGACAGGGCGGTCAGCGGTAAGGTGCATATTACCGCTGACTCATGGTCCAACAGGCATAGACAGGGACGTTACCTAAGTTTCACCGTGCATTGGGTGACTCTGCTGGCAGCTGGGAAGGATGCAGGACAAGGTGCAGTAGTGTTGGAGGTTGTTCCACCACCACGCCTCTACTAATGATTGTGACACACCTCTCTCCTCCACCCCCTCCTCTTCTTCTTCCTCCATGGCCTCTTCCTGTGCTTTGTCCTCTGAACCAGCGGTGCTCCGTAGCCGTTCAAGGGGCTACGCAAGTATGCAGGCCAAAAGATGCCATGCGGTGCTTGAGCTGGTGTGCTTGGGGGACAGGAGCAACACTGGGGCATAGGTTCTGTCAGCTCTGCAGGGGCAGGTTCAGAGGTGGTTGACGCCACGCCAACTTAAGGCAGGAATGGTGGTTTGCGACAATGTCACCAACCTCCTCTCTGCCCTCCGACAGGGACAAATGACCCATGTGCCCTGTTTGGGTCACGTCCTTAACTTGGTGGTGCAGCGGTTCTTGGGCAGGTACCCGGGCTTACAGGATGTCCTGAGGCAGGCCAGGAAAGTCTGTGTGCATTTCCGCCGGTCATATAATGCCAGTGCTCGGTTGGCAGACCTCCAAAAGGAGTTTAACCTGCCCAAGGACCGCCTAATCTGTGACATGCCCACCAGGTGGAACTCAACGTTGGCCATGCTACAGCGGCTGCACATGCAGCAGAGGGCCATCAATGAGTACCTGTGCGACTATGGCACCAGGACAGGGTCAGGGGAGCTTGTTTTTTTTTTCCCATGCCAGTGGGCCATGATCAGGGATGCATGCACTGTCATGTCACCATTTGAGGAGGCCACGAGGATGGTGAGCAGTGACAGTGCATGCATCAGTGACATAGGGTGACCACATTTCTAAACTTCCATTCAGGGACACCCCCGAAAAGAATATTTTTTCTTTTTTTTGGCCAATTTTTGGGCAGGGGCGTATTATGCAGACAGTGGGCCTGTGTGCAAGATCACAAGTGGGCTCTAGGATCACTTTTTAGAGGGACTACCGCAGGGAGTACAGCAGGTCTATCCGCCCCTTACATCCTCCTCCAGGATGCCCCCTTAGTACTACTGTACTAAGGGAACTCCGAGGGTTGTAAGGGGGCTCTCTGGAGGATGTAAGGGGGCTCTCTGGAGAATGTAAGGGGCTCTTTGGAGGATGTAAGGGGCACTCTGGAGGATGTAAGGGGGCACTCTGGAGGATGTAAGGGGGCACTCTGGAGGATGTAAGGGGGCACTCTGGAGGATGTAAGGGGACACTCTGGCTGTACTAACTTATCCATAGCCTCCTTACATCCTCCACAGTTCCCCCTGGCGTCCTCCAGAGGGCCCTCTTAGTGCCTCCTTACATCCTCTGGAGTGCCCCTTACATTCTAATCCAGAGTGCCTTTTTAGTACCTTCAGAGTGCCCCCTTACATCTTCCTCCACAGTTCCCCCTTAGTACTACTGTTCATCCATGCTGAAGGATGTCAGTGGGCACGCTGAAAAAAGTAAAGGGGCACTCTGAAAAAAGTAAAGGGGCACTCTGAAGGCACCCTGGAGGTTTTAATGGGACACCCTGGAGGATGTAAGGGGACACTCCAAAGGCACTAAGACAGTACCTCCAGAGTGCCCCATTCAGAGAGCCCAGAGGAGCGATGGCCATTAATCATGCCATGTCAATGTTAGGAACAGAGCACGCCGCCGACCTCACGGCCACCCTATTCCAGTCCTGCTTGTGCTCTCCCTGCCACAGCCCCATGTTATCTGTACCTGTGACTGCAGCTCCTTGTCGGTGTCACTTGCTCTCGGTCTTTGCGGTGAAGTGCAGGGAGGAGGAGTTCCGGGATGGGAGTCTGGATACTTCGTGCACCTCTGGGGTCAGCCTGACAGCCGTTACCACTCCTGCTTTCTTGTACTGTCATCGCTGGTAACCAGACCCACCGCCTGCCACCCGAGCAGTAGCTTCAGTCGGGCAGGCTGACACACAGTAGATGTGCTGGTCAGGGAGACACTGTTCTGATTCCCTGCTGCATGCCGCCGGGTGTCAGAGAAGGAGGAGGTGCCGACTGCCGGGGTGGGTGGAGACAGCAGGGCAGCCTCACTCACTGTCTGTGACGTCACTGGTTACTAGACGCCAGGCGGGGCCGGCCCTAGCAACCAGTTCCGCAAATGTAGTTAATAGGGTGGCTGGACTGGCTGTGTCCAGTATTTCATTCCGGGACACTGTATTGTCCCGGAATGAAGGTGCCCGGGACCCAGGACAGACATGTCCATTGCGGGACAGTCCTGGGCAATCCGGGACACGTGGGCACCCTACAGTGACACTGTCCCCCTTGTCCACCTGTTGGAGCACACGCTGCGTGGAATAATGGACAGGGCACTTGAGTCAGAACAGAGGCAGGAAGAGGAGGACTTCCTTAGCTCTCAAGGTCCCCTTTATTCAGACAGTGTTCCTGCGTGCCCGCCGATCACACAGGAAGAGGACGAGGACGAGGAGGAGGATTGTGTCAGTATGGAGGTGGAGCCTGGCACTCAGCATCAGCAGCAGTCTTTAAGGGATCAGTCCCAAGAAACACATGGACTTGTACGTGGCTGGGAGGAGGTGGCTGCGGACCATGTCGTCCTTAGTGAACCAGAGGACTCCGGACCGAATGCCTCAGCAAACTACGCTGCATGGCCTCCCTGATCCTGCAAAGCCTGCGTAAGGATCCTCGTATTCGTGGTATCAAGGAGAAGGACCGATACTGGCTGGCAACCCTCCTTGATCCACGTTACAAGGGTAAGGTTGCGGACCTTATCTTGCCATCGCAGAGGGAGCAGAGGATGAAACATCTTCGGGAGGCCTTGCAGAAAGGTCTGTGCAACACATTCCCAGAGACCGGGAGGTTACAAACTCCTGTTTCTGGACAACGTGTTGCTGAGGCTTCGGTCAGTCAAAGAAGGAGCGGTGGAGAAGGTGGCCGTCTGACCGATGCGTTCAGACAATTTTTTGGTCCGCAGCCCCAAGGTATGATCGGTTCCAGCAACTATCGCCAGCCTCTGTTTTACATGGTGCAGGATAACCTAGGGGCAAGATCTGACTTGGAAACCTTTCCCACCGAAAATCCTCTGGGTTACTGGGTCTTGAGGATGGATCACTGGCCAGAGCTTGCACAGTATGTAATTGAGCTACTGGCCTGTCCTGCATCCAGTGTTCTTTCGGAACGCACATTCAGTGCTGCTGGAGGCTTTGTAACCGATCACAGGGTGCGTCTGTCCACCGACTCGGTCGATCGACTGACCTTCATAAAAATGAATCAGTCTTGGATCACCACCAGCTACCAAGCACCTGATGCTGATGTAACCGAATAAATGTTTTTGAAATCTCAGATCCCTTCAAAGACTGCCTATGCTGATGCTGAGTGACTATCCCTGAGTAATTATCCTCTTCCTCCTCAATCATCACACTGATAGCTTGTAAGAACATTTTTGGTTCTGGGCGCCACCACCAGTGCCTAAGGGCCAATTTTTCAGCCCCTGTTTAACAGGGCCGTGTAATTACAATTTTTGATGCGATACTTTGCAGCAGGGCTCGTTCCTGCATTCCAACTAGAGTATCTGTGAGGGGTTGCAGTGTTGTGGCACCAGCACCAGTGCCTAAGGCCCAATTTTTCTGCCCCTGTTCAACAGGGGCGTGTAATTACAATTCTTGATCTAATATTTCACAGCAGGGCCCGTTTCTGCGCCCACCAAGAGCGAGTGAGGACTTACAGTGTTGTGGCACCACCACCACCACCACCAGCAAAGGCCCAATTTTTCTGCCCTTGTTCAACAGGGGCATGTAATTACAATTCTTGATCTAATATTTTACAGCAGGGCCCTGTGAGGGCTAATGCCCCGTACACACGGTCGGACTTTGTTCGGACATTCCGACAACAAAATCCTAGGATTTTTTCCGACGGATGTTGGCTCAAACTTGTCTTCCATACACACGGTCACACAAAGTTGTCGGAAAATCCGATCGTGCTAAACGCGGTGACGTAAAACACGTACGTTGGGACTATAAACGGGGCAGTGGCCAATAGCTTTCATCTCTTTATTTATTCTGAGCATGCGTGGCACTTTGTCCGTCGGATTTGTGTACACACGATCAGAAGGGCTGCACTGGGGGGGGCACTGATGAGGTGGCACTGATGAACTGCACTGGTGGGCACTGATGAGGTAGCACTGATGGACACTGATAGGCTGCACTGGGGGGGGCACTGATGAGGTGGCACTGATGAACTGCACTGGTGGGCACTGATGAGGTAGCACTGATGGACACTGATAGGCTGCACTGGGGGGGGCACTGATGAGGTGGCACTGATGAACTGCACTGGTGGGCACTGATGAGGTAGCACTGATGGACACTGATAGGCTGCACTGGGGGGGGCACTGATGAGGTGGCACTGATGAACTGCACTGGTGGGCACTGATGAGGTAGCACTGATGAACTGCACTGGTGGGCACTGATGAGGTAGCACTGATGGACACTGATAGGCTGCACTGGGGGGCACTGATGAGTTATATCTTCTTTATAATGATCAATCTGTATGATCAGATCTTATTGATCAGGATTTATAGAATTGTAGATCCTCCATCTCAGTGTGAAGAAGGAGAAGTCTTCTGTGAAAGGTGGAGGTCGGTCCATGGTCTGTCTGTACAATATGTTGGGGAAATCTGTGGTAGATAACCGGTGGTTTAGGTCTCATCAGATTGGGAATCCCAACCAGTCTGTGTATGGTGGATGTATACATGGAGACAATGGATTATCAAATCAAAGTCTGAGGAGTATTTATGATGGAACATGTTTTTATTCTTATATAATGAGGTTTTGTTGAAATTGTAAATAAAATAATTTTTTAGATATTTTCAGTTGATTCTTCTGAATACCAACATATTGACCCCTCAGAAATCCTCCCACCATATCGCTCCAAATTTACACCCCCCCCCCCCCCACCATACACCCAGCCTGAGGAAGGTTTAGACTTGTTCTGATCTCTGTATAGAAAGGGGAAGTTGGAAGCTCCGAGCTATGAGTTGTGTAAGAACTGACAGAAGACAGCAGACTCCGATAGAGGAAGTAGAAGAAAACCCCCTCCCCCGCCTCCTCTTCCTGCATTAGGAAATCATTGTAAGTAACATTCAGATTAACGTCTTATTCACACACATTCGATCTTCATACAGTAGAAGAAGTTGGACTCTCTTAGTGCCGTGGTTCCGGGTTTTATCTTCCAGAATCTTCTGTGATTGGACTCTTCACCTTTCTAGAACTACATTTAGGTCTCTTTATTGTCGGGAAGTACAAACAATCTGATTGGAGGATGTATGGGCAGATCTAACAAGGTGAGACCCCACCAATCATTCTTCTGACTGCTTTAAACAAAGTCTATTTCCATATGGATGATGTATAAATGGATGATGTATACTGTATATAGAGAGGAGAGTCTGTATCATTCTATATATCCCTGTGTATAACATCCCCCCACTGATATCATAGACCAGAAGTCTGTATATTGTGTAGTCTCCATATAGATAAAGTATAAATGGATGATGTATACTGTATATAGAGAGAGGAGAGTCTGTATCATTCTATATATCCCTGTGTATAACATCCCCCCACTGATATCATAGATCAGAAGTCTGTATATTGTGTAGTCTCTATATAGATAATGTATAAATGGATGATGTATACTGTATATAGAGAGGAGAGTCTGTATCATTCTATATATCTCTGTGTATAACATCCCCCCACTGATATCATAGACCAGAAGTCTGTATATTGTGTAGTCTCTATATAGATAATGTATAAATGGATGATGTATACTGTATATATAGAGAGGAGAGTCTGTATCATTCTATATATCTCTGTGTATAACATCCCCCCACTGATACCATAGATCAGAAGTCTGTATATTGTGTAGTCTCCATATAGATAATGTATAAATGGATGATGTATACTGTATATAGAGAGAGGAGAGTCTGTATCATTCTATATATCCCTGTGTATAACATCCCCCCACTGATACCATAGATCAGAAGTCTGTATATTGTATACTCTCCATATAGATAATGTATAAATGGATGATGTATACTGTATATAGAGAGGAGAGTCTGTATCATTCTATATATCTCTGTGTATAACATCCCCCCACTGATACCATAGATCAGAAGTCTGTATATTGTATACTCTCCATATAGATAATGTATAAATGGATGATGTATACTGTATATAGAGAGGAGAGGAGTCTGTATCATTCTATATATCTCTGTGTATAACATCCCCCCACTGATACCATAGATCAGAAGTCTGTATATTGTGTAGTCTCCATATAGATAATGTATAAATGGATGATGTATACTGTATATAGAGAGGAGAGTCTGTATCATTCTATATATCCCTGTGTATAACATCCCCCCACTGATACCATAGATCAGAAGTCTGTATATTGTGTAGTCTCCATATAGATAATGTATAAATGGATGATGTATACTGTATATAGAGAGGAGGAGAGTCTGTATCATTCTATATATCTCTGTGTATAACATCCCCCCACTGATACCATAGATCAGAAGTCTGTATATTGTGTAGTCTCCATATAGATAATGTATACATGGATGATGTATACTGTATATAGAGAGGAGGAGAGTCTGTATCATTCTATATATCTCTGTGTATAACATCCCCCCACTGATACCATAGATCAGAAGTCTGTATATTGTGTAGTCTCCATATACATAATGTATAAATGGATGATGTATACTGTATATAGAGAGAGGAGAGTATGTATCATTCTATATATATCTGTGTATAACATCCCCCCACTGATTCCATAGATCAGAAGTCTGTATATTGTGTAGTCTCCATATAGATAATGTATAAATGGATGATGTATACTGTATATAGAGAGGAGAGTCTGTATCATTCTATATATCCCTGTGTATAACATCCCCCCACTGATACCATAGACCAGAAGTCTGTATATTGTGTAGTCTCCATATAGATAATGTATAAATGGATGATGTATACTGTATATAGAGAGGAGAGTCTGTATCATTCTATATATCTCTGTGTATAACATCCCCCCCACTGATACCATAGATCAGAAGTCTGTATATTGTGTAGTCTCTATATAGATAAAGTATAAATGGATGATGTATACTGTATATAGAGAGGAGGAGAGTCTGTATCATTCTATATATCTCTGTGTATAACATCCCCCCACTGATACCATAGATCAGAAGTCTGTATATTGTGTAGTCTCCATATAGATAATGTATAAATGGATGATGTATACTGTATATAGAGAGGAGGAGAGTCTGTATCATTCTATATATCTCTGTGTATAACATCCCCCCACTGATACCATAGATCAGAAGTCTGTATATTGTGTAGTCTCCATATAGATAAAGTATAAATGGATGATGTATACTGTATATAGAGAGGAGGAGAGTCTGTATCATTCTATATATCTCTGTGTATAACATCCCCCCACTGATACCATAGATCAGAAGTCTGTATATTGTGTAGTCTCCATATAGATAAAGTATAAATGGATGATGTATACTGTATATAGAGAGGAGGAGAGTGCTGTTTCCGGTGCCCAAGCTGCATGTCTGGATGTGATTGGATGGAGGGGTTCCAAGATTGAACTTCTTGGCAGGTGGCAGAAAGGAGTCCTGAGACATAGTCCTATACACGATGACAGGCTCTCTTTATTTAGTGCAGTAATAAATGTATCCCCAGGAAAGGTAAACACAACTCTTGGAACCTGTACCCAGTCTCAGCTCTGTCACCTGTGCTTCCTGTTCCAGCATGACCACTAGGGGGAGCAGGAGAGACAGCTGAGTGCGGGTCACTGCAGCGGGGGGTGGCTGTAGTCTATGCTGTGTACAGTGTGCAGCACCTTTGCCTTAAACAGGGGCTACTGGTAAATTTAGCTGTGCTAGGTGGTAACTCACCTGGCTGATTTATAGTCTTTGTGATCATTTGGGTTTTCTCCTAAGCCTGGTTTAGCTGTGGTTCCTTCCTTCTGTCAATAGATGGCACTGCTGCCTTTGGCATTAGTATGATGTGCTGCAGTGAGAATAAGTTATGTATATGCATATCTCTTTCAGCCAATCAGTAAGGGTCTCGTGCCACTGAGGATGCTGGGAGAGGGTATATATTTGGAGAGAGGAAGTCAGGTAATCAGGGCCCTCCCACCCAGACCTTGGTCTGGTGTAGATTTGTGAGGAACAGCTGCGTTGGGTGAAGCCAGGAGTCTGAGGCCTGGCCATGTGCTCAAGGGCTCTGTCAGAGAGAGCCTGTCTGCTGCCTGGGGGCATGGGAGAGGATCTGCCAGAGAGAGAGCTTCTTATTTCCTGGGGGCATGGGAGAGGTTCTGCCAGAGATAGAGCTTCTTGTTTCCTGGGGGCATGAGAGAGGCGCTGCCAGAGATAGAGCTTCGTGTTGCCTGGGGGCATGAGAGAGGATCTGCCAGAGAGAGAGCTTCTTGTTTCCTGGGGGCATGAGAGAGGATCTGCCAGAGATAGAGCTTCTTGTTTCCTGGGGGCATAAGAGAGGTTCTGCCAGAGATAGAGCTTCTTGTTGCCTGGGGGCATGAGAGAGGATCTGCCAGAGATAGAGCTTCTTGTTTCCTGGGGGCATAAGAGAGGTTCTGCCAGAGATAGAGCTTCTTGTTTCCTGGGGGCATAAGAGAGGATCTGCCAGGTATAGAGCTTCTTGTTGCCTGGGGGCATAAGAGAGGATCTGCCAGAGATAGAGCTTCTTGTTTCCTGGGGGCATAAGAGAGGATCTGCCAGAGAGAGAGCTTCTTATTTCCTGGGGGCATGAGAGAGGATCTGCCAGAGATAGAGCTTCTTGTTGCCTGGGGGCATAAGAGAGGTTCTGCCAGAGATAGAGCTTCTTGTTGCCTGGGGGCATGAGAGAGGATCTGCCAGAGATAGAGCTTCTTGTTGCCTGGGGGCATAAGAGAGGATCTGTCAGAGATAGAGCTTCCTATTTCCTGGGGGCATAAGAGAGGATCTGCCAGAGAGAGAGCTTCGTGTTTCCTGGGGGCATAAGAGAGGATCTGCCAGAGAGAGAGCTTCGTGTTTCCTGGGGGCATGAGAGAGGATCTGCCAGAGAGAGAGCTTCTTGTTTCCTGGGGGCATAAGAGAGGATCTGCCAGAGAGAGAGCTTCTTGTTTCCTGGGGGCATAAGAGAGGATCTGCCAGAGAGAGAGCTTCTTGTTTCCTGGGGGCATAAGAGAGGTTCTGCCAGAGATAGAGCTTCTTGTTTCCTGGGGGCATAAGAGAGGTTCTGCCAGAGATAGAGCTTCCTATTTCCTGGGGGCATGAGAGAGGATCTGCCAGAGAGAGAGCTTCTTGTTTCCTGGGGGCATAAGAGAGGATCTGCCAGAGAGAGAGCTTCTTGTTTCCTGGGGGCATAAGAGAGGTTCTGCCAGAGATAGAGCTTCCTATTTCCTGGGGGCATGAGAGAGGATCTGCCAGAGATAGAGCTTCTTGTTTCCTGGGGGCATGAGAGAGGATCTGCCAGAGATAGAGCTTCTTGTTGCCTGGGGGCATGAGAGAGGATCTGCCAGAGAGAGAGCTTCTTGTTTCCTGGGGGCATAAGAGAGGATCTTTTAGAGATAGAGCTTCGTGTTTCCTGGGGGCATGAGAGAGCTTCTTGTTCCCTGGGGGCATGAGAGAGGATCTGCCAGAGAGAGAGCTTCTTGTTGCCTGGGGGCATAAGAGAGGATCTTTTAGAGATAGAGCTTCGTGTTTCCTGGGGGCATGAGAGAGCTTCTTGTTCCCTGGGGGCATGAGAGAGGATCTGCCAGAGATAGAGCTTCTTGTTCCCTGGGGGCATGAGAGAGGATCTGCCAGAGAGAGAGCTTCTTGTTTCCTGGGGGCATAAGAGAGGATCTGCCAGAGATAGAGCTTCCTATTTCCTGGGGGCATGAGAGAGGATCTGCCAGGTATAGAGCTTCTTGTTCCCTGGGGGCATGAGAGAGGATCTGCCAGTTATAGAGCTTCGTGTTTCCTGGGGGCATGAGAGAGGATCTGCCAGAGATAGAGCTTCTTGTTTCCTGGGGACATGAGAGAGGTTCTGCCAGAGAGAGAGCTTCCTATTTCCTGGGGGCATAAGAGAGGATCTTTTAGAGATAGAGCTTTGTGTTTCCTGGGGGCATAAGAGAGGATCTGCCAGAGAGAGAGCTTCTTGTTGCCTGGGGGCATAAGAGAGGATCTTTTAGAGATAGAGCTTCTTGTTGCCTGGGGGCATGAGAGAGGATCTGCCAGGTATAGAGCTTCTTGTTGCCTGGGGGGATGAGAGAGGATCTGCCAGAGATAGAGCTTCCTATTTCCTGGGGGCATGAGAGAGGATCTGCCAGAGATAGAGCTTCCTATTTCCTGGGGGCATGAGAGAGGATCTGCCAGAGAGAGCCTCTTGTTTCCTGGGGCATGTGGAGAATAGGGATTAGCCGAACGGACCCCTGTTTGGTTCATACCAGAACTTCTGAACACCGCGAAAGTTCGGACTCAAATAACAAACCCCATTGAAGTCATTGGGACCCGAACGTCAAAAATCAAAAGTGCCCATTTTGAAGGCTTAAATGCAAGTAATTGGGCATACAATGGTTATAGGGGTCCGGGTCCTGCCCTGGGGGACATGTATCAATAAAAAAAGTTTGTGAAAAACTTCATTTTTAACCACTTCAATACCGGGCGCTTAGACACCTTCCTGCCCAGACCAATTTTCAGCTTTCAGCGCTGTCGCAGTTTGAATGAAAATTGCGCGGTCATGCTACACTGTACCCAAACTAAATTTTTATCATTTTGTTCCCACAAATAGAGATTTCTTTTGGTGGTATTTGATCACCTCTGTGGTTTTTATTTTTTGCTAAACAAATAAAAAAAGACTGAAAATTTTGAAAAAAATAAGTTTTGCTTTTGTTTCTGTTAAAAATTTTTTGTAAATAAATAAGTTTTCTCTTTCACTGATGGGCACTGATAAGGCGGCACTGACAGGCACTGATACGGCGGCACCAATGAGGTGGCACCAATGAGCGGGCACTGATGGGCACTGATATGCGGCACTGATGGGTGTCACTGATATGCAGCACTGATGGGCACTTATGGGTGGCACTGGGTGGCACTGATGGGCACTGATAGGTGACACTGGGCACTGAAAGGCGGCACTGCTGGGCACTGATAGTGTGGCACTGATAGGCGACACTGCTGGGCACTGATAGGCGGCACTGCTGGGCACTGATAGGCGGCACTGCTGGGCACTGATACGCGGCACTGATATGAGGCACTGATGGGCATCCCTGGCTGTGGTAGGCATTGGAGTGGGCACCGATTGGCAGCTGCCTGGGCACAGATTGGCAGCTGCCTGGGCACATAGTGGTATTTCTCTGGGGCTCTAGGGAATACCTGGTGGTCCAGTGTGGATGGCTTCCCTGGTGGTCCTGGGCGGCTTCCCTGGTGGTCTTGGGCAGAATCCGAGGGGGGGCTGTGCTGATAAACAATCAGCACAGACCCCCCCCTGTCAGGAGAGCAGCTGATCGGCTCTCCTCTACTCGCGTCTTTCTATTTATATCGTGATCAGCCGTGATTGGACACGGCTGATCACGTGGTAACGAGTCTCCGTCAGAGACTCTTTACCTAGATCGGTGTTGCAGGGTGTCAGACTGACACCCCGCAACAACGATCGCCGCGATGCGCGCCCCCGGGGGCGCGCACTGGCTCGATATTCCTGATCACGTCATATGACGTCCGGTCAGGAATATCAAACCACTTTGCCGCCGTCATTTGGTAATAGGGCGGGCAGCAAATGGTTAAATGAGCAGTGCTTTTTTGATTTTTAAAGTGAAAGCCTAAAAAATGAAAAATTCCTTTCAATAAAGTGCCTGGGGCATCCCCTTAGTCTACCTGTAAAGTGACAGATCTGTACCATGTCTAGAATCTGCTGCAGCAATAATTGAATTTATGAAGCCAAAACAAAATTAATTTTTTCCTGCAAGCTGCCTTTATTTTGCTCAGCAACAGCTGAGGAGCCAGTGAGTATGATGAGGCCACAATGTAGTGCACTGGGAACAAGATTAGAGATTTTTTGGATATTCTGGTGTCACTTTGACTTTGGATAGAAGTAACGGGTGCGTTAAATTTGGTATTTGGGTGTCGGTGGTGCCTTCCCACCGTAACCATATAGAGCAGACATATGCAATTAGCGGACCTCCAGCTGTTGCAAAACTACAAGTTCCATCATGCCTCTGCCTCTGGTTGTCATGCTTGTGGCTGTCAGAGTCTTGCTATGCCTCATGGGACTTGTAGTTCTGCAACAGCTGAAGGTCCGCTAATTGCATATCCCTGTTATAGAGGTACTCTTGATGGAAGCAAGAATTTGCCTTGCTACAATGATATGCACCTGTCAAACAGGTGCTGAAAAAATGGTCTTTGGGTGTCGGTGGTGCCTTCCCACTGTAACCCTATAGAGGTACTCTTGATGGAAGCAAGGATTTGCCTTGCTGCAATGATATGCACCTGTCAAACAGGTGCTGAAAAAATGGTCTTTGGGTGTTAATTGTGCCCATGAAACCTATACTAAAAACATTCTTTCAGATGAAATGATTGAACACCCTCAAAGCTAGGAAGCCTCAAAGTCCTGCAGAGATTCCACATCCCAAAAAGACTTAATCAGTGACATCGGCATCAGGGGCTTCATAGCTGGTAATCCAGGACTGATTCATTTTTTTAAGTCAAACGGTGCACGGAGTCTGTGGACAGACGCGTTCTATGATCAGTAACAAAACCTCCTACAGCACTGAATGTCGTTCTGAAAGCACGCCGGATGCAGGGCAGCCCAAAAACTCAATAGCATACTGGGCAAGTTCTGGCCAGTGGTCTATTCTCATGACCCAGTAAGCCTGTGGATCGCTAGCTGGAAAGCTCTCCATCTCTGTTTTGGCCCCTAGGTAATCGCCCACTATGTGATGCAGACGCTGCCGATGGGATGTGGAAGCTGACAGCCCTGGGTGGCGAGAACTAAAAGAATTCCGAAATGCCTCACTTAGGTGGACGCCTTCTCCAACGCTCCTTTCTTGACCAACAGAAGACTCAAAACAATGTTTTCCACCACACTGTAACCTACTGGAGTCAGGAAAAACGTTCAATAAAATCCTCTTTAATGTGTCCTCAAGAGATTTTATCCTCTGCACTCTCTGTGGAGACGGGACGAGTTCTGAGACCTTCCCCTTAAAACGGTGGTCAAGGAGGGTTGCCAACCAGTAATCATCCTTCTCCTTTATGCCACGTATTCTTGGGTCCTTTCGAGGCTTTTAAGCATGAGGTTGCCCATGCGCCTCAAATTTGCCAAGGCTTGAGAAGCAGACTCCTCTGGATCACTCAGGATGACAGCATCTGGAACTTCCTCCTCCCAGCCATGTACTACTCCCAAGGGTCCTGGGGTTGAAAAGCCATCACTTACAGATTGACGCATGTCTTTCTCTTCTTCAAAGCCTATAAAAGTGCCAGAATCCTCCTCCTCCTCCTCCTCATCCTCCTCACCTCTCTGCTCCTGTGTGTTCTGTGACATAGGAATGGTGGTGTCTGGATAAAGTGGGCCTTGAGAGGAAAGCAAGTCCTCCTCTTCCTCCTGCTGCTCTGCCTCCAGCGCCCTGTCCATAATGCCATGCAGAGTCTGCTCCAGCAGAAACACAACAGGGATTGTGTCACTGATGCATGCATTCTCACGGCTCACCATCCTTGTGGCCTCCTCAAATGGTGACAATACAGTGCATGCATCCTTAATGATCAGCCATTGGCATGGGGAAAAAAAGCCGAGGTGGCCTGAGCCTATCGTCGTGCCGTACTGACACAAGTACTCGTTGACGGCCCTCTGCATCGTGTATAGCCGCTGCAGCATTCCCAAAGTTGAGTTCCACCTGGTGGGCATGTCACAAATCAGGCAGTTTACGGGCAGGTGGAATGCCCGCTGAATTTCAGCCAACCGAGCACTGGCTGTGTATGACCGCCTGAAATGGCTACAGACTCTTCTGGCCTGCTTTAGTACATCTTGCAACCCTGGATACGTACTTAGGAAATGCTGCACCACCAAATTGAGGACACGTGCCAGGCATGGCACATGTGTCAACTTTCCCTGTTTAAGGGCGGACAGGAGGTTTGAGCCATTATTGGACACCACCATTCCTGGCTCCAGCTGGCGTGGTGTGAACCACCTCTGGGCCTGTCCTAGCAGAGCTGCAAGAATCTCTGCTCTGATGTGGTTCCTGTCCCCTAAACACACCAGCTGAACCACTGCATGGCACCTTTTAGCCTGACCCTGGGAATAGCCCTTTGAATGCTTAGGGGGTACCTGATGTTCATAGGACAATCCTGCAGAGAAGGGCATGGAGGTGGCGGAGAAGGAGGAGGGGGGTAGAGCTCAAAGGTCTGGCATCATCATCACCACCAGCTGTATGGAGACTTGGGGGCACAACAAGCTGCAGCACTGAGCCCTGTCCTGCATCCTTTCGAGTTGCAAGTAGTGTTACCCAGTGTGCTGTGAACGAAATATATTGTCCCTGCCCATGCTTGATGGACCACGTGTCAGCAATAAGGTGGATTTTACGGCTGACTACCTTGCCCAACGATGCAAGAACATTCCCTTCCACGTGATGGTAGAGAGATGGAAGGCACTTATGTGAAAAGTAGTAGCGACTGGGAACCTGCCATTGTGGTACAGCACATTGTGCAAATTCACGGAAGGGGGTAGAATACACAAGGCTGAAAGGAAGAAGTTGGAGAGCCAACAGCTTTGACAAGCTTGCATTCAGGCGCTGGGCATGTGGGTGACAGGGGATGTATTTTTTTTTCCACTGCAGCAGATGGGGCAGAGAAATTTGCCGGCTACAGTCTACAGCTGGTGGTGTGCTGCTGGCAGATGTGCTGCTAGGACCTGGGACACCCTGTGCTATACCATCATCCCTGTCAGTGGAAGCTGCTGAAAGGTAATGACTCGCAGGGGCAGACTGAAGTGGGTAAGGAGGAGGAGGGACAGATTTGTGCCCCTTTTGTGTGGCTTTTTAGGTGCTCTTGCCAACAGGCTGAGTGGCTGGACGTTAATGCCTTGTTAGGCATGTGGTACCCAAATGGTTGGTGTTTTTGCCATGTTTGATGTGCCTGAGACACAGTTTTCAGATAGCAACAGTGCGATCTGCTAAATATGTGCTGAAAAAGGCCCAGGAGATAACAGCTACAGAATGTGATGGAATAGGGTGGCTGCTCTCTACTCTTTCTTGATGTCGGCCTCCTTGGGGTTGTGCCGCCTCACCTTCAGTTTCCTCCTCTTCTCCATCTGGCACCCAAGTCGCATCAGTGACCTCATCATCATCATCATCATCATCATCATCATCATCTCCATCTCCTCCATCTTCATAATTACCACTGGAGACAACTTGGCTTGGGGAACATGAATGCCTATTTGTCTACCAATGTTCCACCCTCTCTCTAGGCTCATGTTCCTGTCATCCTCAAGCTCAGAACCAACATCTGAATCCAGTAATGGCTGGGTATCATCAAGGAGCAAGTGGCTGATGCTGTGGTCAAATTACTCAGCTGACTCCTTAATGGCTGATGTTGGGGCTATGGCAGGAATAGATGTGGACAAGGAGGCAGGTTTATCCACTCTGGCAACTGCAGGGGACTGCACACTTGTCTCTGCTTGCTTGACAGAGGATGAGGAGGATGAGGAAGGTTTAGTAAGCCAGTCCACCACCTCCTCTGCATGCTGTGGCTGGATAGCACAGGCAAACTCACTAAACAGAGGAAACGATGCTCTGCCTAAGGACTGACCACCACGTCCACCCTTGCCTGTGGACACATTTGTTGCTGGCCCCCTTACAGTGCCAATGGAACGTCTTCCTCTCCTTGTTGTCCTCCCAGACATTATTAGGAGGGAGGGGGCAAGGCTTATAAGCAAATGTAAAGAAGAATTTGAAATCTGTACGTAGATGCACTTTAATCAATGTAAAGAGGTGTTTGGTGCCCTTTAATTAGAGTACTCACACTACGCAGACACAGTCCATGGATACACTATAATATACTGCAATATAATGCATCAAAAGTACAGTGACGCACAGAACTATATGACGTTAAACTTGCAGTAACGCACGCAAAAAGGTTTGGCGTTAAACTGGCAGTAACGCACACAGAAGTAAATGGCTTTAAACTGACAGTAACGCACACAGAAGTAAATGGCTTTAAACTGGCAGTAACGCACACAGAAGTAAATGGGTTTGAACTGGCAGTAACGCACACAGAAGTAAATGGCTTTAAACTGGCAGTAACGCACACAGAAGTAAATGGGTTTGAACTGGCAGTATTGCACACAGAAGTAAATGGCTTTGAACTGGCAGTAAAGCACACAGACGTAAATGGCGTTAAACTGGCAGTAACGCAATCAAATAGACGGTGTTCAACCGTCACTACACTGACGCTATCTGAACTGTCCCTACTCTAGCTATACACTAATGTCAAGATTACTGACACGGTCTCAGTACACTACAGTGAAACTATCGGAGCTGTCCCTACTCTAGCTTCACACTATGCTAACCTGAATGATGGTCCTCCTCACTACACTTACACTATCCCTAGACTGCGACTAAACTAATATTCTACACTGACAATTGAAGCAAAATAGCACAGTATAGCACACTAACTAACTAACCCCTTGCCGACCGGCTAACGCCGATATACGTTGGCAGAATGGCACGGCTGTGCAAAGCAACATACCTGCACGTTGCTTTAAATTTGCCACCATGCGGGCCTGCGCCCGCCGCGAGCTCCGTGACCATGCCCGCGGGACCCGCGAACTCTGTCCGCCAGTGTCCCTTGATCATGTCATGGAGAGGCCGGGAATTTCCCTGTTCTGCCTAGTGACAGGACAGTGATCTACTGCTCCCTGTGATTGGGAGCAGTGATCAGTGTCATGTCACTGGTAGCCCAGCCCCCACACAGTTAGAATCACGCCCCAGGACACACTTAACCCCTTCCTCGCCCCCTAGTGGTTAACCCCTTCCCTGCCAGTGTCATTTACACAGTAATCAGTGCATTTTTATAGCACTGATCGCTGTATAAATGACAATGGTCCCAAACTAATGTCAAAAGTGTCCGATGTGTCCGCCATAATGTCGCAGTCACGATAAAAATCACAGATCACCACCATTATTAGTAAAAAAAAATAATAATAAAAATGCCATAAATCTATCCTGTATTTTGTAGACGCTATAACTTTTGCGCAAACCAATCAATATACGCTTATTCCAATTCTTTTTTACCAAAAATATGTAGAAGAATACGTATTGGCCTAAACTGAGAAATAAATTAGTTTTTTTATACATTTTTGGGTACATTTATTATAGCAAAAAGTAAAAAATATTGCTTTTCTTTCAAAATTGTCGCTCTTTTTTTGTTTATAGCGCAAAAAATAAAAACCGCAGAGGTGATCAAATACCACCAAAAGAAAGCTCCATTTGTAGGAAAAAAAGGATGTCAATTTTGTTTGGGTGCAACATGGCACGGCCGCGTAATTGTCAGTTAAAGCGACGCAGTGCCGAATTGCAAAAAAAGGCCCGGTCATTAGGCAGCCAAATCTTCCGGGGCTGAAGTGGCTAATAGCACTGAACCGAGCCCTGTTCTATCTCTCTCCACGCCAAAATCACACTGAAAATGGCTGCCATTGAAAGAATACTTTTATACTGTGGGGCGGGAATGAACCATGATTGGATAAAGTCATGATGACAGTGTCCAATCATGACTCTGACAGTGCTCTGTGCCCTGATCGGCTGATGTTTTCACTGCTTCAGCCAATCAGGGCTTGCAATGCACTGTTCAGTGCCGCAATGGACCCGTTTGTTCAGATGTTCCCCAAACATGTGAAAGTTCGGCCCGAACCTATGCTCGGGCCGAACCGTTCGCCCATCCCTAGTGGAGAATGATGGAGTTCTGAGATGAAGTACTAGAGGTTACTCTTCATGTGCTGGGGACTGTGAAGAGGCTGGGAAAGCATCAAGGGGAACTCATCCAAGGAGACCCTGCACGGTGCTGTGAGTTTTTGGTTGCTATAGGAGACAGCTGTTGCTACGTAATAAAGAACATTGGGTGCAGGCCTAAGGCTCTTGTTCTGTATTGCTGTCTACCTGTGCTGTTTTGTTTTGGAGTCTGCTGATCTGTCTGCATATTGTCTTAGGGTGTCCTGTGTCCTAACCCTCTCTCCCTCGTTTTTCCTGTTGTGAGCCATAAACTCACTTTTATTTATCCTAAAAGTGTCTGGCGCCCATCTTTTCTGCAAATATTTACACCCATCATGCCTAAGAACGAGCACCCTGACGTGAAATGTCAGCCCTTCCTGATGCCGGGGATCAGGAGGGGGCTACAAGTGTATTTGTGTTCCTCTCCTACAGTCCCTGTTCCCCCCCCCCATCCACTCCACTGTACAGAGCTACTTCTGAGGATATTTTACCCCCCCCCAGCCTGGCACCATAAGGTGGCTTCCCAAGCTGTCTTATGGTGGCACCTGCTCTGTAAGTTGGTGAAGGTGGAAAGGGTAGTGGTCTGACCTGCGTTGGTCACAGTGCCAACTATTTTTCTTTGTTGTGCAGCGCACTTCTGGGCAGAATTTAAGCCGCGTAGTGCTGACTTCTAATAGAGTAGCAAGTCTCCCCGCACACCGCCTCTGTCACTCGTCACACACAAAGATAGAACGGGTTACCACACTTCCTTCTTCTCACTCACACAACACCCTAGCTGTGCCATTTCCTGCCAAAACCACAAGCCAGTTTCATACACAATTTAGTAGAACATAAAGAGACAACCATATCAGAGCCAGACTACCGCCATCCCTTCAATTTGGTTCTTTTTAAAATGGCGTCATCATCGGCCACAAACCAGATCTGCATTCCCCGGGCAGAGAAAATCTTCAGACAGAAATTTTAGTTGGAAATAAACCTTTACTCACGTTTATGGCCAGTCAGAAGACTTTCCAACTTGCTTCTAAATTTCTGCAATCCGGGCGCCAAAAATATAAAGGGAGTTGTGGATTTTCTCAGTAAATCCCGGAATGGGGATGGAGATGGTCTTCCATCAGAGAAGACATTATTGTCCACACAGAAGGTAAGACGTGGGGAGGTGAAGGAATGAGATCCATCTCCGTCCTCTAAGCTTTACACAGCACTTTATATACGGTAGGTACATCCAGATAAGGAGTTAGACTGGAATTATCATTGGTCAATTCATCTCCACATTCTGCCATAAATTATCCAATCACATGACAAGTACATATACATTACTCCTTCACCCCCAGAAGGTTTTACCCCCTTTATGGCCGGGACATTCTTTGCTATTCAGCACTGCGCTACTTTAACTAGTAATTACTCGGTCATGTGACACTGTACACAAATCACATTTATATAATTTTTTCACACAAAAAGAGCTTTCTTTTGGTGGTATTTGATCACCTCTGGATTTTTTTTGTGCTATAAATGAAAAATACTAAACCATTTAAAAACACATACTTTTTACTTTCTGTTCTAAAACATATTCAAAACAAATGATTTATGGGGCATACACATGGTCGGACTTTCTGGGAAACTAGGTCCGAAGTACTTGCTGCCAGACGTCCGGCGGTAGTCTTTCTGAACGGACAGACTTACCTACACACGACCGAACTTTCCGGCAGACTAGGTCCGCCGGTCTTCCCGACGGACTTTCACCGGAGTTACGGCCGACTTTCAGAATGAACGGACTTGCCCACACACGTCCATTCATTTTGAACGTGACTCGGCTACGACGGGACTAGAAAAGGAAGTCAATCTCACCGCTTTTATCGGCGAGATTGACACCTTGCGAGCCCCATCATGGGGCATGCCAGGCCCTTAGGTCTGGTATGGATTTTAAGGGGAACCCCCTACGCCGAAAAAACGGCGTGGGGTGCCCCCCAAAATCCATACCAGACCCCGATCCGAGCACGCAGCCGGCCTGTTAGGAAAGGGGGTGGGGGTACATCGTACCCCTACCCATTCACCCAGGGAAAAAGTGTCAATAAAAAAAACACACTACACAGGTTTTTAAAGTAATTTATTAGACAGCTCCGGGGTCTTTTTCCGGCTTCAGGGGTCTCTCTGGTTCTTCTCTGCGCTCTCCGGGTCTTCTGCCGGGCTCCTCTGCTATGTTCTGCTCTTTTGTCGCTCTTTTGTTAGCAGGGGCCCGGACTTCTGCCTTCTTCTCTTCTTCTCTTCTTCCGATGTTGACACGACGCTCTCTCCGGCTGGTATGCTCTCTGAGCGCTCCAATGTGACTTCACCCGGTGACTTCAACATCACCTGGTGACCATGCCCCCTAAAACGTCAGAGTCCCAGCATGCCCAGGGACTGAGATGGCATAAGGGGGGCGGGGTCACCGCCTATCCAAGTCACATCGGAGCGCTCAGAGAGCATTCCAGCCGGAGAGAGCGTCGTGTCAACATCAGAAGAAGAGAAGAAGAGAAGAAGAGAAGAGGAGAAGGAAGAAGGCAGAAGGCAGAAATCCGGGCCCCTGCTAACAAAAGAGTGGCAAAAGAGCAGAAGATAGTGAAGGAGCCCGGCAGAAGACCCGGAGAGCGCGGAGAAGAACCGGAGAGACCCCTGAAGCTGGAAGACTCTGGAGCTGTCTAATAAATTACTTTAAAAACCTGTGCAGTGTGTTTTTTTTATTGACACTTTCCCTAGGTGAATGGGTAGGGGTACCATGTACCCCATACTCATTCACATAGGGTGGGGGGCTCCCGGATTCCGATAAGCCCCCCGCCCGCAGACTCCGACAACCAACGGCCAGGGTTGTCGGGAAGAGGCCCTTGTCCTCATCAACATGGGGACAAGGTGCTTTGGGGTGGGGGGGCCGCAGGGCGCCCCCCTCCCCCAAAGCACCCACCCCCCATGTTGAGGGCATGCCGCCTGGTACGGTTCAGGAGGGGCTCGCTCGTCCCCACACCCTTTCCTGACCGGCCGGGCTGCGTGCTCGGATCGGGGTCTGGTATGGATTTTGGGGGGGACCCCACGCCATTTTTTCAGCGTAGGGGGTTCCCCTTAAAATCCATACCAGACCTAAGGGCTTGGTATGCCCCGCTCTTGCCGCAATAGGAAAATGTGTTTTTCCTATTGCAGGGAGTGCGAGATGCAGTACCCTGCCCTTGCGTCATATCTGGTCCGTCGGACCAGCATACAGACGAACGGGCTTTCCTTCAGGAACTAAGTTCCGGCAGAGTTACGATGTAAAGATTTGAAGCAGGCTTCAAATCTAAAGTATGTCGGATTTCCGACCGAAACGGTCCGCCGGATTCGGTCCGTCAGCGCCTGTCAGACTAGTCCAGTTGAAAAGTCCGACCGTGTGTACGCCCCATTATAATTTGAGGCCAAAATGTATTCTGTTCCATGTCTTTGGTAAAAAAAATCATAATAAGTGTATATTGATTGGTTTGTGTGAAAGTTATAATTTCTACAAATGATGGTCTATATAATGGAATTTTTTTTATTTTTTATATTAGTAATGGTGGTGATCAGCGACTTATAATAGGACTGTGATAGTGCGGTGTGAAATCTGACACTAACTGACACTGGGTGGGAATTGACTAACTGACACTGACATCATCAGTGACAGAAAGGGCTCGTTCACACCATACGTGCCTGAAAACTGATGGAAAAACGGTGCAGATTTCACTTGCAGAGACATCAGTTTACCTCAGTTTTCATGTCTGTTGACATGTCAGCATTATGTCTGCCATTCTGTCCCCCACATTACTGTCCGCCATTCTGTCCCCCACATCACTGTCCACCATTCTGTCCCCACCATCACTGTCCGCCATTCTGTCCCCACCATCACTGTCCACCATTCTGTCCCCCTCATCACTGTCCGCCATTCTGTCCCCACCATCATTTCCACCATTCTGTCCCCACCATCACTTCCACCATTTCGTCCCCCTCATCACTGTCCACCATTCTGTCCCCACCATCACTTCCACCATTCCCTCCCCCTCATCACTGTCCACCATTCTGTCCTCACCATCACTGTCCGCCATTCTGTCCCCACCATCACTGTCCGCCATTCTGTCCCCACCATCACTGTCCGCCATTCTGTCCCCATCATCACTGTCCGCCATTCTGTCCCCACCATCACTGTCCGCCATTCTGTCCCCACCATCACTGTCCGCCATTCTGTCCCCACCATCACTGTCCGTCATTCTGTCCCCACCATCACTGTCCGCCATTCTGTCCCCACCATCACTTCCGTCATTCTGTCCCCCTCATCACTGTCCGCCATTCTGTCCCCCTCATCACTTCCGTCATTCTGTCCCCACCATCACTTCCGTCATTCTGTCCCCACCATCACTTCCACCATTCTGTCCCCCTCATCACTTCCGTCATTCTGTCCCCACCATCACTTCCACCATTCTGTCCCCCTCATCACTGGCCGCCATTTTGTCCCCACCATCACTGTCCGCCATTCTGTTCCCACCATCACTGTCCGTCATTCTGTCCCCACCATCACTGTCCGCCATTCTGTCCCCACCATCACTTCCGCCATTCTGTCCCCCTCATCACTGTCCACCATTCTGTCCCCACCATCACTGTCCGCCATTCTGTCCCCCTCATCACTGTCCACCATTCTGTCCCCACCATCACTGTCCACCATTCTGTCCCCACCATCACTTCCGCCATTCTGTCCCCCTCATCACTGTCCGCCATTCTGTCCCCACCATCACTTCCACCATTCTGTCCCCCTCATCACTGGCCGCCATTCTGTCCCCACCATCACTGTCCGCCATTCTGTCCCCCACATCACTGTCCACCATTCTGTCCCCACCATCACTGTCCACCATTCTGTCCCCCTCATTACTGTCCACCATTCTGTCCCCCTCATCACTGTCCACCATTCTGTCCCCACCATCACTGTCCGCCATTCTGTCCCCACCATCACTGTCCGCCATTCTGTCCCCCACATCACTGTCCACCATTCTGTCCCCACCATCACTGTCCACCATTCTGTCCCCCTCATTACTGTCCACCATTCTGTCCCCCTCATCACTGTCCACCATTCTGTCCCCACCATCACTGTCCGCCATTCTGTCCCCCTCATTACTGTCCGCCATTCTGTCCCCCTCATCACTGTCCACCATTCTGTCCCCACCATCACTGTCCACCATTCTGTCCCCCACATCACTTCCACCATTCTGTCCCCACCATCACTGTCCACCATTCTGTCCCCACCATTACTTCAACCATTCTGTTCCACTCATCACTGTCCGCCATTCTGTCCCCCATATTACTGTCCACCATTCTGTCCCTCTCACCACTGTCCACCATTCTGTCCCCCTCATCACTGTCCGCCATTTTGTCCCCACCATCACTTCCGCAATTCTGTCCCCCTCATCACTGTCCGCCATTCTGTCCCCACCATCACTGTCCGCCATTCTGTCCCCACCATCACTGTCTGCCATTCTGTCCCCCACATTACTGTCCGCCTTTCCATCACCCTCATCACTGTCCGCCATTCTCTCCCCACCAGTGGTGGCCCGTCCATAGAGGGTGCATGGGCACCACCCCACCCATCCATGCGTCCGACCCCCTGATCTACATATCAGGGCGCCAGACTATGGATTCCAATGGGGGAGTTTTTGAAGCACCTGTTTAGAGCCAGAGTCTCTAATAGACTTCAAAAAAGGGTGGGCTTGGGGCGTAGAGCACTGCACCCTGATCCCACCCAGTTGTGTGAGGATAGCAAATTCATTTTTGCTATTTTCAAACTAAAGTTTCTCCTCGCCAATCAGAAGGCAGGTCGCGCACTGCTTCCTCCAGTTTGTAACTTCAGATATCAGATATTGTAAGAACCAGCCGAGACTAGCTCAGTTACACAGCTTGAACATGGAATGTTTATTTGAACAAACTCACCCAAATATATACACCAGGAGGACATCTCTCTAGCAATGCAAACTGCAACCAGAAACAGAATTAACATAGCTAATTAACTAGTCCCTTAAAGCAGCCAAGGGGACTCTATGCCCACCTGACCATTGTTGTGCCCATACCAGCCTGCTTAACTCAGCTGTCTGCTCCTTGTGTGGGTTTTCTCCCAAAAACAGCATCCGCAATCCATACTGCGACCAGTACCTTTCCTGGATGAAGGGGAGAACTTTTCCCTGGTGGCGCTGCTCACGGGCTAACATTTCCTTCCAGAGTTTGCAGCGGATAGAATCAAACCATCCCAGCAGGACCTTCTCTGATACTGGTCCTCTGTGCTGTATCTGCATCTCTCACAACCTCCTTCTAAATTCCTCTTCCATGGCGGCTGGTATCTGTACCTCTCCTCTCCTCTCCTGCTATCCGAACCTTGGATCCAGGTGGAGGTTTGGATGTCCCAGACTGCAGGAAGCGTCCCACTGCTGCCACCAATGTAATGAAACATCCCACACCCTGCTTGAGTGCTTCCGTCAGCACACTGCTTCCTCCAGTGTGGAAGATATCAGATATTGTAAGAACCAGACTAGCTCAGTTACACAGCTTGAATGTTTATTTGAACAAACTCACCCAAATATAAACACCAGCAGGACATCTCCCTGACAATACAAACTGTAACCAGAAACAGAATTACCATAGCTAATTAACTAGTCCCTTAAAGCAGCCGAGGTGACCCCATGCCCACCTGGCCATTGTTGTGATTATTCAGGATTTCACTACAGGTCACACAGAAGATTATACATTATCATAAGTATAAACACAGGATACCTTTTCACAATGGTAGGAGCTTCAGTAGCAGACAGACCATTTCCTACATTGTACAAAGGCCAATGTGATCAGCTCTTTCAATTAATATGTCGAGTTCAGAATCAAACAAACCAAGAATATTCTTTACATATATCCTGGGAGATATTGTGGATACATATTACTGTCCCATTTTAAGTAATCCAAGCCACATATTCTTAGTCACCCTGTACCCCTAATGGACACGGGATGACTTAGACATAAGAGGTGCATGGGGATCTGAAACAAGGGTTTCCCAACCTCCCCAGTGGATTCTGGGTTCCACAGACCCTCTCGTCACACCCACCAGCTCCCACTGGTTCCCACCATTACTGTCTGCCATTCTGTCCCCCCATTACTGTCTACCATTCTGTCCCTACCATCACTGTCCACCATTCCATTACCCTCATCACTGTCCGCCATTTTGTCCCCACCATCATTGTCCGCCATACTCTCCTCAACATTACTGTCCGCCATTCCATCAACCTCATCACTTTCCGCCATTCTGTACCCATCATCACTAGGGATGAGCTTGATGTTCGGGTCGAACATAAGTTTGACTTGAACATCGGGTGTTAGCCCATTCCCCGATCAGCGAACATTATGGGGCATTCACGGAAAATTCGAGCACCGTGGAACACCCCATAATGCACTGCAAGATCGTAGTGCATTGCTGTATGATGATTGG
This sequence comes from Aquarana catesbeiana, assembly GCA_037953035.1. Taxonomy (NCBI): domain Eukaryota; kingdom Metazoa; phylum Chordata; class Amphibia; order Anura; family Ranidae; genus Aquarana; species Aquarana catesbeiana. The sequence continues at coordinate 212,150 of JBBHAA010002243.1, forward strand.
CCAAAGCATGCACCTGACTTGCATGCTTTTGCCAATCCCAGCACCCTCTGCTAAGACAGCTATGATTGGCCAAAGGCCTTTGGCCAATCATGGCTCAGGGGACTAAGTCCACACCCCACACTATATAAGGCTGCCTACACGGCAGCCCTGTGTAGTGTTGTTGGTGTGGACGGAGACATAGCGTGATTTAGATTAGGCAGGCAGGTTATTCTGTTATTCCATTAGTGGCAGTGCATTTGATATATATATATATATATATATTATACTCTGCATCCAGTGTAGCCTATATCTACAGTGCATTCCTGGTGTACTTTTTCTAATATACTTCAGGCAGTGTATTAATATATATATATATATATATATATATATATATATATATATATATATATATATATATATATATATATATATATACACAGTCTCATATATATATATATATATATATATATATATATATATATATATATATATATATAGTACACAATACAGTGCAGCCATAGTACAGTTGTTACTACTTTTCTGGTGGTGTACACAGTATCTAATACAGTGTAGTGTGGTGTTGCAAAACAAAATATACATCATGTCTGGAAGGCCACCAAGGCGGGGCAGATGCTCACGGGCCACTAAAAGAGGTCAGGCAGGCTCTGTGTCTACAGTCAACAGTGCTGGTCATGGACATGGTGCATTCTCTGCAGGTGGTCATGGGGCACGCTTGTCCTTTTTTTCTGCTGCTGGCCGTGTGATTGAGCCAGAACATGTAGAAAAGTTGGTGGAGTGGATAACAAAGCTGTCCTCATGCTTCTTATCCTCTGTCACCCAGGCTCAGAGTAGTTTGCCTTCCAATTTAGCTTCCAAAGCAGCCTATTCCACCGGCTCCTTGTTCACAGTCACTCCTTCCATAGCCCCACCATCATGCATGGAGGAGTCCCCCGAACTATTCGACCACAGTGTCGGGTACATGCAGCTGAAGGATGCGCAGCAATTTGAAGGCTCCGATGTTGATTCCCAGGTTGAGGAAGAGAGTAACGTAAGCCTAGAGAGAGGGGGTTCCCAAGAAGGACAAGAAACTGGCAGTCATGTTCCCCCAGCTGCAGCATACTGCCAAGTTTGCTCCAGTGACAAGGAGGGAGGGGATGATGAGGTCACTGACTCTACTTGGGTGCCTGATAGAAGAGAGGAGGAGGAGGTACAACTCTAGCAAGGCAGGATGCTCTCTAGGGGGCAGCTTAAGGGCAGCCACCCTATTGTATCACACTGCAGAGCTCTGCAGGTGCAGGGCACTGCTGTCCCCATGCTGATTTTGAAAAGTTCCTTGGTGTGGGCCTTTTTTGACACGTGTGCAGCAGATCGCACCGTTGCTGTTTGCAACCTATGTCTGAAGCGGATCAAGTGTGGCCAAAACAGCAGCCGCTTTGGCACCACATGCTTGACCAGACATATGACGACCTCCCATGCAGTCTGTTGGCAACAGCACTTGAAAGACCCACATCAAAGAAAAAGGTGGACTTCTCCTTGCTCCTCATCTGGGATCTCCAACCCCACTATACCACCAGTCCTCTCAAAAACCTGCACTGTGAGGAATGAAGGTATAGCAATAGGTGTCCCAAGTTCCCACAGCCAATCTGCTAGCAGTACACCACCATCTGATTTTAGCAGACAAATTTCCCTACTCCAGTTGCTAAACCATAAAAAGAAATTCGGTCCCAGCCATCCACATGCTCAACATCTGAATGCTAGCTTGGCCAAATTGCTAGCACTGCAACTGCTGCCTTTTCAGCTGGTAGACTCTGCCCCCTTTTGTGAATTTGTGGAATGTGCTGTACCTCAGTGGCAGGTTCCAAAATGCCATTTATTTTCATTTTTCATTTATTTGTGGAAGGAAATGTTTTGGCTTAGTTGGACAAGGTGGTCAGCAGTAAGGTGCATATTACCGCAGACTCATGGTCCAGCAGGCATGGGCAGGGACGTTACCTTTCCTTCATGGAGCACTGGGTAACTCTGCTGGCAGCTGGGAAGGATGCAGGACAGGGTTTAGTATTTTTAGAGCTTGTTCTACCACTACGCCTCCAAAATGCTAGTGGTGATTCTGCCACAGCTCTCTCCTTCACCCCCTCCCCTTCTTCCTCTATGGCCTCTTCTGCAGATTTGTCCTCTGAACCAGCGGTGCTCCGTAAGTGTTCAAGAGGCTATGCAAGCACTCAGGCAAAAAGATGCCATGCGGTGCTTGAGTTGGTCTGCTTAGGGGACAGGAGCCACACTGGGGCAGAGATTCTGTCAGCTCTGCAGGGGAAGGCTCAGAGGGGGTTGACGCCATGCCAGCTTCAGCCAGGAATGGTTGTATGCGACAATGGCACCAACCTTCTCTCCGCCCTCCGACAGGGACACTTGACCCATGTTCCATGTTTGGTACACATCCTGAATTTGGTGGTGCAGCGGTCCTTGAGAATGTGCCCAGGCTTACAGGATCTCCTGAGGCAGGCCAGAAAAGTCTGTGGCGACACAGTGGTGTAGTGGGTAGCACTCTCGTCTAGCAGTAAAAAGGGTTGCTGGTTTGAATCCCAATCACGACACTACCTGCCTGGAGTTTGCATGTTCTCCCTGTGCCTGTGTGGGTTTCCTCCGGGTACTCCGGTTTCCTCTCACACTCCAAAGACATGCTGGTAGGTTAATTGGCTTCTGTTCCAAAAAAAAGAAAAAATTGGCCCTAGTATATGAATGTGAGTTGGGGACCTTGGATTGTGGGCTCCTTGATGGTAGGGACTGATATGAGTGTGCGATGTATGTGTGGAGCGATGCATAAATTGACAATGCTATCTAGTTACCTTAAATAAATAATAATAATAGATGAGAATATATTATAGGGATGTATATGGATAGGGACAATTGTAGACACACACCCACACTCACTTAGGTTGAACTGGAAGGACTGGTGTCTTTATTCCAAAAAAAATAAGACAAAAATTCCCCAGGGGGGTTTTTTAGGCAGCAATACATTAAATATTATTATAACAATAAAGTAAATCAAGCTCATAATGAGTTCGAATATGCAACAAGTTTATTGTAAAATACAGACTCTGGTTCACGTGTAACAAACATCAGCATAAAACATCACCTATGGCTAAAAAGGCCCCCAGATGAATAGCGTATCATAAAATTAATATCCACATGAATACCCCGATGCATTTCGACCCATTGGTCTTCTTCAGGGGGATTCAGATTCTAGGGAAAAATATCACAGTTAGAGTTTAAACTTGAAACTTTAGTCAAGATGTAAAACATTTACACAGCATTTTCTGTTAGTAAATAACTGTATTACATCGTATCTATGGAGGTATATTTACCATTGAGTGGATGATATGGTGGAGATGCACCACACGAACCAGATTGTTTAAAAACATGAAGGCCCAGAGATCCCAGAGACCACACATATCAAAGTCCTTTCATATACAATGGCAGGTGCCTCGCCCCCCGTCCTCTCCCCCATCCAAGTGTGTGGCCCCTTGTAAGTCCGATGGACTGCGGATGCGCCTGTGGGGCACAGAGGGATATGTGTGGTCTCTGGGATCTCTGGGCCTTCATGTTTTTAAACAATCTGGTTCGTGTGGTGCATCTCCACCATATCATCCACTCAATGGTAAATATACCTCCATAGATACGATGTAATACAGTTATTTACTAACAGAAAATGCTGTGTAAATGTTTTACATCTTGACTAAAGTTTCAAGTTTAAACTCTAACTGTGATATATTTCCCTAGAATCTAAATCCCCCTGAAGAAGACCAATGGGTCGAAATGCATCGGGGTATTCATGTGGATATTAATTTTATGATACGCTATTCATCTGGGGGCCCTTTTAGCCATAGGTGATGTTTTATGCTGATGTTTGTTACACGTGAACCAGAGTCCGTATTTTACAATAAACTTGTTGCATATTCAAACTCATTATGAACTTGATTTACTTTATTGTTATAATAATATTTAATGTATTGCTGCCTAAAAAAAACCCCTGGGGAATTTTTGTCTTCTTTTTTTTGTACTACACTTTTGGGTTGTGCAGCTTTGGGTGCTCTCGTATATGTGTTTTCTCCATTTTTTTTTTGGTGTCTTTATTTAACCTTACTAACTATGTAACTATGTGGTCATTTCCGCCAGTCATACAATGCCAGTGCTCGGCTGGCTGACATTCAAAGGGAATGCAACCTGCCCACCAACCGCCTCATTTGTGACATGCCCACCAGGTGGAACGCAATGTTGGCAATGCTGCACATGCAGCAGAGGGCATAAATGAGTACCTATGTGAGTATGGCTCCAGAACAGGGTCAGGGGAGCTTGCCTTCTTTTCGCCACGCCAGTGGCTACTGATCAAGGATGCATGCACTGTCCTTTCACCATTTGAGGAGGCCACGAGGATGGTGAGCAGTGACAATGCTTGCATCAGTGATACTGTCCCTCTTGTCTTCCTGTTAGAGAACACGCTTCGTGGAATAATGGCCCCCTTTATCCAGATAGTATTCTTGCGGGCCCGCCAAACACACAGGAAGAAGAGGAGGAGGAGGATTGTGTCAGCATGGACGTGGAGGATAACACTCAGTAGCAGTCTTCAAGGGATGGTTTTCAGTCCCCAGAAACCCAAGGAGTTGTACGTGGCTGGGAGGAGGTTGTTACGGATAACGTGATCCTTGGTGAGCCAGAGGACTCAAAATCGAATGCCTCTATAAAAACTTACGCTGCATGGCTGTCCTGATTCTGCAAAGCCTGCAAAAGGACCCTAGGATTTGTGGTATCAAGGAGAGGGATCATTACTGGCTGGCAACCCTTCTTGATCCACGTTACAAGGGTAAGGTTGCAGAACTCATCCTGCTTACGCAGAGGGAATCTTCAGGAGGCCTTGAAGAAAGGTTTGTGTAATGCATTTTCAGACCCTGGGAGGTTACAATTTCCTGGTGCTGGACAACGTGTTACTCATGCTTCATTCAGTCAGAGGAAGAGCAGTGGAGAAGGTGGCCAGCTGACCGATGCCTTTAGACAATTGTTCAGTCCTCAGCGCCAAGGTCTGACCGGTTCAAGCAACCATCGCCAGCGTCTGCATTACATGGTGCAGGAATATCTAGAGGCAAGAGCAGACTTGGAGACCTTTCCAACAGAGCATCCACTGGGTTACTGGGTCTTGAGGATGGACCACTGGCCAGAACTTGCTCAATATGCAATTGTGCCACTGGCCTGTCCCGCATCCTGTGTTCTTTCTGAGTGCACATTTAGTGCTGCTGGAGGGTTTTTAACCGATCATAGAGTGTGCCTGTCCACAGACTCCGTTGATAGGCTCACATTCATAAAAATGAATCAGTCTTGGATTGGCAGCTATCAAGCACTTGATGCTGATGTAACTGATTTGAATTTTCTATGGATGTGGGATCCCTTGAAGACTGCCTATGCTGAGTAACTATCCTATTGCTCCTCAATCTTGATGATGCTAGCTTCTAACAATATTTTTGGTTTAGGGCACCACCACCACCACCAAAGGCCCAATTTTTCAGCCCCTGTTTAACAGGGGCATGTAACTACAATCCTTTTTCTAATATTTTTCAGCAGGGCCCATTCCTGCGCCCACCAAGAGTAACTGTGAGGGCTTACAGTGTTGTGGCATCACCACCATCAAAGGCCCAATTTTTCAGTCCGTTTAACAGGGGCGTGTAATTCCAATTCTTGATATAATATTTCACAGGAGGGCCCATTCCTGCACTCACCAAGAGTAACTGTGAGGGCTTACAGTGTTCTGGTACCACCAACACCTAAGGCCAAATTTTCTGCAGAGTATATAGTTCAGGCCGTATAGTATATATACTGCTGTTCAGAGTATATAGTGCCTGGGGGACCCCCATGCCATTTTAAGAAAAAAAATGGGGTGCGGGGCTCCCCTTAATATCCATACCAGACCCAAAGGGCCTGGTAATGGACTGGGGGAACCCATTTTTCTCAATGATTTTTATCTATATTGCTGAGACCGACAATACATTACAGCCGTTTTAAATGACTTTTTTTCCTTTAGAAATGTCATTTTTCTGTGGTATTGTTCTAAACATGGGAAAACTGCGCCACTTTACAGGCGTACTATAGACACCCCCAGGCACGATATTTAAAGGAATATTTAATGTTTATTGTTTCACTTTAAGCATTATTAAAATCACTGCTCCCGAAAAAACTGCCATTTTTAAAACTTTTTTGCACTGATACATGTCCCCCGGGGCAGGACCCGGGTCCCCAAACACTTTTATGGCAAAAACTTGCATATAAGCCTTTAAAATTAGCACTTTTGATAATTCATGGTTGTGTCCCATAGACTTTAACTGTGTTTGCACGTTTAAACAAATTTTTAGCATGTTCTGCTGTGAACCTAACCATGGGTGTTCGGTTCATTCCTAATCATCACTGTCTGCCATTCCATCACCCTCATTACTGTCTGCCATTCTGTACCCATCATCCCTGTCTGCTATTCTGTCTGCCATCTGTACCACCATCCCTCTCCGTAATCTGTGTCCCCAATATGTCTGTCCACCATCCAAGCCCCCACCATGTCTGCCCACCATCTGTCTCCCCACCATATCTGTCCACCATCAATGTCCCCACCATGTCTGTCCACCATCCGTGTCCCCATCATGTCTGTCCACCATCTGGGTCCCCACCATGTCTGCCCACCATCCGTGTCCCCACCATGTCTGTCCACCATCCATGTCCCCACCATGTCTGTCCACCATCCATGTCCCCATCATGTCTGCCCACCATCCATGTCCCCACCATGTCTGTCCACCATCCGAGCCCCCACCATGTCTGTCCACCATCCGAGCCCCCACCATGTCTGTCCACCATCCAAGCCCCCACGATGTCTGCCCACCATCCATCTCCCCACCATATCTGTCCACCATCAATGTCCCCACCATGTCTGTCCACCATCCGAGCCCCCACCATGTCTGTCCACCATCTGTGTCCCCACCATGTCTGCCCACCATCCGTCTCCCCACCATATTTGTCCACCATCCATGTCCCCACCATATCTGTCCACCATCCGTGTCCCCACTATGTCTGTCCACCATTCATGTCTCCACCATGTCTGCCCACTATCCATGTCCCCACCATGTATGTCCACCATTGGGTCCCCACCATGTCTGCCCACCATCCATGTCCCCACCATGTCTGTCCACCATCTGTGTCCCCACCATGTCTGTCTACCATCCGTGTCTGCACCATGTCTGTCCACCCTCCATTTCCCCACCATGTCTGTCCACCATCTGTGTCCCCACTATGTTTGTCCACTGTCGTCCGTGCCCCCTAATACCATACCTCCACTCAGGGCACAAACTATTGTTGTTTTGTGCTCTTGCAGAATACATGCAGAAAAACGGATGTCTCTGCACCATGGTGTGAACGAGGCCTAATACAGTGATTACTGATAATACTATACACTGTCACTGTACTAATGACACTAGCTGGGAAAATGTTTAACATCTAGGGCGATCAAAATGTTAACTGTGTTCCTAACAATGTGTACTGTGTGTATTATGTGCTGCTTTTACTAATAGATGTGGCTGATATGTGCTTTGCAGAGAAAAAACACAGCCACATTGTTGCTGTGTGTACAGAGCTCTGTGTTGTTATTAAACACTGCGACAAGTTGTCCCAAACAGGGGGGACCAAAAAGAAAAGCGGGGCTCAGAGGAAGGCACACTCAATATGTAGTAAATATAAAATGCGTTTTTATTGGTACAAAATAGATAAACATGAAGATATGTGCATAAGCATGATCAAAAAGTGTATAGTGATTCTGCCCTCATAAAATTGATCAAAAAACTGTTTTGATCAAGCACAAAACATGCACAGACATGGGGAACATAAAACATGCATGAGTAGACAAAACAAGACAAATGCGTCCGGACGTCTTGGCTATTGATGTCTGCACAAACCACCTGGAAGGAATTTTATACAGCAATTGCTGAATACGGTTTGTGGTGCAGGCATCAATTCCCCCGGGGGAGGGGCGGCTCAGAGTGGGGGGTGCAGGGTAGGGGGGACTGGAAAGAGAGGGGGGGGGGGGAGGGGGGGGATGGGGAGGGAAGGATAGGGGGGCGGGCGGGAGGAGGGGGAAGGATGGCAGGGGGGGGGGGAAAGGGGAGGAGATGGGAAAATCCATCGTTTTTCTTTCTGTTGCAGAATCTGGTCAAAGTCCCCTCTTCGGGGGGATAGGTTGAGGGCATAAATTCCCTTTACTTGCTTGCCAGACAGTTTGCCCTGATGATATTGGGCAAAGTGTCTGGCTACCGGTTTCTCCGGGTTCTTTTCCAGGATTTCCCTCATATGCTCTCCTAACCAAATTCTAAATTGACGCTTTGTCTTGCCGATATACATCTTTTTGCACGACATGTCAACATATAAATGACTCTGGTGGTGGCGCAATTGATGAGGCCTTTTAATCTCAAAATTATTTTTATTTCGAGAGTCGCTGAAGGTTGTTGTCCTATGTACATAAGGACAGACCTGGCAGTGACCACACGGGAACATTCCCTTGCTCCTGGGGAAACAAGATAGCCACGAGCTATTGGTATTTCTAAAGTGTTCAGAGTGAATTAGGGAATCACCAAGATTTTTGGCCCTTCTGGCTACCATTTTGGGAGTGAGACCCACTATTTGGGCTATACCGGGAGTGTTAATGAGTATATCCCAATGTTTTTCCAGGATAGCTTTGACGGTATCCCATTGAGATCCAAATTCAGTGATAATTCTCACTGGGTCTGGGGCGCTGGGAGGGGGGGGGCACAACGTAAGTTTTCTGATGGTTTTCCATCTAGAAGGGCAGGGCGGTCCCGTCCTGCTGCTTTGCGTTTGGCCCTCCTAAGTTGTTTATGGGAGTAACCGCGTTCCCGGAAACGTTTATACAGCTCATTGCTTTCGCATCTATAATCTTCCTTATTAGAGCAGTTTCGCCTAATACGGAGGAATTGGCCCACGGGAATACTGTCCTTGAGCCATTGCGGGTGGTGGCTATCTGCTCTTAGAAGTGTGTTCGCTGAGGTCTCCTTGCGGAATGTCTTGGTTACCAGGGAAGAGTCCCTTCTACTGATAAATAGGTCCAGAAAAGATATCTCCGGCATCTCAGTAGTCCTGAACGGGACCCGGAAGCGGTAATGTACCAGGCAATCTTCCTTGTTTCCCTACCTATACCTGTCACCAACTGACTTTAATACAGCACAATTTCTGGTATAAAGTCTATCCACACTGGAGAACTGTACACGTTGCAACCAACTGCTCCGGACCCTGGGAACAGTGATTCCACAGCTTTACATACATGACCAATACCAAACCCCTACCTACAGGACACATTGAAGTCTGACCACAGACATCATTAGCACCCCACCCCACGGCTGACCATCTCTCTCCAGGTTCCCTATCCCCCCCATTTTCCCATCTCCTCCCCTTCCCCCCCCCCCCTGCCATCCTTCCCCCTCCTCCCCGCCCGCCCCCCCCCCATCCTTCCCCTCCCCCCCTCCCTCCTTCCAGTCCCCCCTACCCTGCACCCCCCACTCTGAGCCGCCCCTCCCCCGGGGGAATTGATGCCTGCACCACAAACCGTATTCAGCAATTGCTGTATAAAATTCCTTCCAGGTGGTTTGTGCAGACATCAATAGCCAAGACGTCCGGACGCATTTGTCTTGTTTTGTCTACTCATGCATGTTTTATGTTCCCCATGTCTGTGCATGTTTTGTGCTTGATCAAAACAGTTTTTTGATCAATTTTATGAGGGCAGAATCACTATACACTTTTGATCATGCTTATGCACATATCTTCATGTTTATCTATTTTGTACCAATAAAAACGCATTTTATATTTACTACATATTGAGTGTGCCTTCCTCTGAGCCCCGCTTTTCTTTTTGGTCCCCCCTGTTTGGGACAACTTGTCGCAGTGTTTATGGGGGTTGGAAGGCAACCATAGTGTCAAGGTACCGAATCTGTTTACATGATTAAAACAAGCCTCATTATACCCCATTTGTTTTCATGTTATTAAACACAGAGCTCTGTTCTGTGATTCACTAAGCCGATCAGCAGGTCTCGGTCATAAATCATTGGCCGGGACCTGCTGACTGACTTATGCCCTACCTGGAAATGTAAATCACATACATGTACATGATTTAGCGCAAATCAGCCTCTCCGTCGCTACATGGGGTGGTCTGCAAGTAGTTACTTCATCCCTTATGACTAGGGTTGCCACCTTTTCTTCAAGCCAAACCCGAACACTTTAGCAGCACAGGGCACTTTTCTTTCTTTCGTAGTATACACTATAGACTTATAAAAGATCTGGGACACCCAGAACAGTGGATGTGGCCAAACTGCTCTTGCTGACATCATCACCCCCCCCCCCCCCCCCCAAGATGCTGAACCTGCCCCCAGACAGCGGCCTGCAGCTCCCAGACAGGAACAAAGTTTTGTATAACTTGGCCCACAGCCCAGTCTGAATAATGTGTCTGGGTTTCAGACAAACTAAAACCCGGACACATGATTCAAAACCCGGACTGTCCGGGTGAATCCTGGACAGGTGGCAACCCTACTTATGACACATGTGGGATGGTCAGATGTAACAAGACAAGATAAGGACAAGTCCTTGATGGCTCTAATTGTCCCTAATATTAATCCCTGATGGCGCCTGGCAAGGTTCCAACAGAACTGTCCAGTCCACTTTAACCAGTAAAGACAGAAAACCCATCCAGGCATGTCCCTACTGATATATCTGTATATGTATACAGAACATCAGATCAGGTTATATATGTATACAGAACACCAGATCAGGTTATATATGTATACAGAACATCAGATCAGGTTATATATGTATACAGAACATCAGACCAGGTTATATATGTATACAGAACATCAGACCAGGTTATATATGTATACAGAACATCAGACCAGGTTATATATGTATACAGAACATCAGATCAGGATATATATGTATACAGAACATCAGATCAGGTTATATATGTATACAGAACATCAGATCAGGTTATATATGTATACAGAACATCAGACCAGGTTATATATGTATACAGAACATCAGACCAGGTTATATATGTATACAGAACACCAGATCAGGTTATATATGTATACAGAAACATCAGATCAGGTTATATATGTATACAGAACATCAGACCAGGTTATATATGTATACAGAACACCAGATCAGGTTATATATGTATACAGAACATCAGACCAGGTTATATATGTATACAGAACATCAGACCAGGTTATATATGTATACAGAACATCAGACCAGGTTATATATGTATACAGAACATCAGACCAGGTTATATATGTATACAGAACATCAGACTAGGTTATATATGTATACAGAACATCAGACCAGGTTATATATGTATACAGAACATCAGACCAGGTTATATATGTATACAGAACATCAGACCAGGTTATATATGTATACAGAACATCAGACTAGGTTATATATGTATACAGAACATCAGACCAGGTTATATATGTATACAGAACATCAGACCAGGTTATATATGTATACAGAACATCAGACTAGGTTATATATGTATACAGAACATCAGTCCAGGTTATATATGTATACAGAACATCAGATCAGGTTATATATGTATACAGAACATCAGACCAGGTTATATATGTATACAGAACATCAGATCAGGTGATATATGTATACAGAACATCAGACCAGGTTATATATGTATACAGAACATCAGATCAGGTTATATATGTATACAGAACATCAGATCAGGTTATATATGTATACAGAACATCAGACCAGGTTATATATGTATACAGAACACCAGACCAGGTTATATATGTATACAGAACATCAGACTAGGTTATATATGTATACAGAACATCAGATCAGGTTATATATGTATACAGAACATCAGATCAGGTTATATATGTATACAGAACACCAGACCAGGTTATATATGTATACAGAACACCAGACCAGGTTATATATGTATACAGAACATCAGACCAGGTTATATATGTATACAGAACACCAGATCAGGTTATATATGTATACAGAACATCAGATCAGGTTATATATGTATACAGAACACCAGACCAGGTTATATATGTATACAGAACACCAGACCAGGTTATATATGTATACAGAACATCAGATCAGGTTATATATGTATACAGAACATCAGACAAGGTTATATATGTATACAGAACATCAGATCAGGTTATATATGTATACAGAACACCAGACCAGGTTATATATGTATACAGAACACCAGACCAGGTTATATATGTATACAGAACATCAGATCAGGTTATATATGTATACAGAACATCAGACCAGGTTATATATGTATACAGAACATCAGACCATCTTATATATGTATACAGAACATCAGACCAGGTTATATATGTATACAGAACATCAGATCAGGTTATATATGTATACAGAACACCAGACCAGGTTATATATGTATACAGAACACCAGACCAGGTTATATATGTATACAGAACATCAGACCAGGTTATATATGTATACAGAACACCAGATCAGGTTATATATGTATACAGAACATCAGATCAGGTTATATATGTATACAGAACACCAGACCAGGTTATATATGTATACAGAACACCAGACCAGGTTATATATGTATACAGAACATCAGATCAGGTCATATATGTATACAGAACATCAGACCAGGTTATATATGTATACAGAACATCAGACCAGGTTATATATGATATGTGATCTGTGATCCATTCAGCAATTCTCCCTGGAGAATAAATATAGAGCTGACCATAGAGGTGAGGGATTATGGGAGAGTAGAACCATCTTTTTTTTTTTAATTATCTTTTTATTGACAGATGTACACGAGAAGACAATTACATATAGATAGTTGATCGGCCATGCCATATCACATAGAGATATACAGAACACCAGACCAGGTTATATATGTATACAGAACACAGTCCTTCGCATCATTGGCTCTTACCAATCAGCTGATCAGAGGCTAAACAGTACATTCTCCTCTATCCGTCTACAGAGAAACCCAAATATGACCACATCAATGAGGATGGAGGAGGACCGAAGTCACATGACTGAGAGGATACTAAACCTCACCCTGGAGATCATCTACCTGCTGACCGGAGAGGTGAGGAGGATTCTGGGAGGTCACATGACATTACTCTTATCTCTATTAATAAAACACAGACCTGACCGGAGAGGTGAGGAGGATTCTGGGAGGTCACATGACATTACTCTTATCTCTATTATTAAAACACAGACCTGACCGGAGAGGTGAGGAGGATTCTGGGAGGTCACATGACATCACTCTTATCTCTATTAATAAAACACAGACCTGACCGGAGAGATGAGGAGGATTCTGGGAGGTCACATGACATCACTCTTATCTCTATTAATAAAACACAGACCTGACCGGAGAGGTGAGGAGGCTTCTGGGAGATCACATGACATCACTCTTATCTCTATTAATAAAACACAGACCTGACCGGAGAGGTGAGGAGGATTCTGGGAGGTCACATGACATCACTCTTATCTCTATTAATAAAACACAGACCTGACCGGAGAGGTGAGGAGGATTCTGGGAGGTCACATGACATCACTCTTATCTCTATTAATAAAACACAGACCTGACCGGAGAGGTGAGGGGGATTCTGGGAGTCTAACATGATATTCCTATTGGTTCCTCAATACAGAGATTTCCTCTTGTGAAGTCAGGTGATCATATGACCATCACAGTGCCTCCATGTGACTCCCTAAAACCTGAGAGACACAACATGCAGAAGATTCTAGAAGTCACCAAGAAGATGATGGAGCTGCTGACAGGAGAGGTGAGGAGGATTCTGGGAATTCTGGGACATTATCCAGTAACAGACAAGGGATGTGTCTGGATGGTGACTGTATCATTGTGTGTGTCAGGTTCCTATAAGGTGTCAGGATGTCACTGTCTATTTCTCCATGGAGGAGTGGGAGTATTTAGAAGGACACAAGGATCTCTACAAGGACGTCATGATGGACAATCAGCAGAATTTGAGTTTTGTGAAGAATGTAAGGAAGGAATTTCCCCGGAATGAGACGATATTGAACCTCACCCTGGAGATCCTCAGCCTCTTGACTGGAGAGGTGAGTGTAATGAAGGGGTTAAATCTGACTCCGCTGTACACTGGGATGTATTCAGAGTCACTTTAAGTCTTCGGATGTTCTGCTAATCAATAACGACATCCACACAAGTACTATGAATACATGAAGTGTACCTACAATGTGTACATATTTGGTTATGGCATAAGATGGCGGCCTGATTATAAAAGAGAACAATTTCAGGTTTAGTCCAATCAGTGAGACCCATGATTACCAGCATGCCACACCCACTCATCACTAAATCCATGGGTAACATTTCCTGGTTGGTCAGTGGTCCTTTCTATTAGAACATTAGTGACTCTATTATATGACTTCTAGAAGGATCTATAAATCTGACCCCATTGTAATCATATCATTGGATGGAGATGTCTGTCCTTTGCTGAATCGGGCACCATTCAGCAATTCTCCCTGGAGAATAAATATAGAGCTGACCATAGAGGTGAGGGATTATGGGAGAGTAGAACCATCTTTTTTTTTTTTAATTATCTTTTTATTGACAGATGCACACGAGAAGACAATTACATATAGATAGTTGATCGGCCATGTCATATCACAGTAATAACATTCAGCATAACTACCACAATCTGACAATATCTGCTCATGAGACAAGGCAGTTTTGTGCCAATGGTAAGGAATTCGATACCGATTTTTTTTTTTTAAATAGAGAGAAATGGAGAAGAGAAGGAAAGGGTGAAATGGGGAAGAGGGAAAGAGAAGAAGAGAGAGAGGAAAAGAGAAGAAAAAGAAAAACAAAAAAACAAAAAAAAAGGGGGGGGGGGGGGGGGGGAGTGAGAGGACACGAACAGTGTCCTGTCAGCCCCACACCATACCGTCCTTTATAGGCAAAAAATCGGTTCATAAGTATTGAGAATATTCACCAGAGAAGCGGAACTGATCACAGTAGAACCATCTGGTTTTGTGTTCTTCTGAATTGGCCCGAAGAGCAGAGGTCACATGCTCCATGCTTTCTATATCTTTCACCTTGGCGAACCATTGGGCGATAGTAGGAGGAGACTGTTGTTTCCACATGGCTGGAATGCATGCTCTCGCTGCATTGAGTGAATGTTTAAGTAATGATTTGTTATATTTTTTCCGGGAAAGAGGGGTCAGATTAAGAAGAACTGCTGCAGGGTCTCCGGACACTGAGATATCCGTAAATTTGTGGATCAATTGGAGGACTTGCCGCCAGAATGGCTGGATGCTAGGGCATTCCCAGAAGATATGTAAAAGTGTACCTCTGTGGGAATCCCATCTCCAGCATCGATCACTCAATTGTGGGAATAGTTTGGCTAGTACAGATGGGGTTCTATACCACCGTGTAATGATTTTGTAAGTGGTTTCCTGATACTTATTACATAACGATGATTTATGAGCGAAATAGAGTATCCTATCTTTTTGTTGGTTCGTAAAAGTGACCTGCAGGTCTTTTTCCCATTTGGAAAGAAAGGGAGGTTCTGATTGCGCATGGAGATCTAGTTGAGCTTCGTAGGAAAGGGACAAGCAGAGCCATCTTAAAGAGGATCTCCAAGCTCCTTCAGAAAAAAATAAGTCAGCAGGTACAAATACTGTAGCTGCTGACATTTAATATTAGGACACTTGCCTCTCCACGAATCCAGCGGTGTCTTCACCCGAGTCAATTTTTCAATCAGCTCTTGGGTGCTGCCACCGCCATCTGACTAAGGGAAACTGGCAGTGAAGCCTTGCACCTTAACAGCTGGTTCCCTATTGCACATGTGCAAAGCTCTCTGCACTTTGTGACTGGCTCAGCAGTGGGGGGGGGGGGGGAGGAGGCTGAACTTCCGGCTGAGTTGGCCGTGGCAAAGTTAGCCGAAAATGGGAGTGGGTACCTGTCAAAACTAGGTACACACTCACCCACCAGGTGCCAAATGTGGCAGCGGAGGGAGGAAGCAAACAAGCAGTACTTCCCCTTTTGGGTGGAGCTCAACTTTAATGCATGGGCACTGCCCAGGGGCCCCTTGATAAACTTGCATTACATCATACCAATATTCCAGGACAATCAGTCAAGCTTTTTAGTAAGCTGTCCCGGGATAGCCGTGTCCCCGGCAGTGTCCCGGAATCTGGTGTGCGGGTACAGCAGCAGCCTGTCACTGGACCAAATCTACAATGAGAATGAAATTCCCCCACTACTTTCCAGGAGTTAAGGAAGAACCCCGAGGTGGAGCATCTTACTATTGTTGTTTGTGTGGGTGGGTTGTGTACAGCTCCGATCTCCACCGGCCCTCCTCTCCTATTCATCCCATATGATCGGAGCAGTACACATCCCGACCTCACGAGCAGCAGCAATAGTAAGATGCTTCACCTCGGGGTTCTTCCTTAACCCCTACAAAGCACCAAAACTGTGGGAGGAAGGCAGAGGTGGGGTGTTATTCCAATTGTAGATTTAGCCCAGTGACAGGCTGCCAGAACAGGTAAGATCTGTGTCAGCAGCTTCTCTGTGCTACTCTGCTTGAGGAGACCATCTCTGTATTATATAATACTGCACCCTATACTACGCCTTCCCACTACCACTTCTACTGTGCTCTCTTGCCCCCTGTACTGTGTCCTCCTGCACCCCCCTGTACTGTACCCTCTTGTGCCAACTTTACTGTGCCCTCCTGCCTCACCTGTACTTTGCCCTCCTATCCTCCCTGCACTGTGCCCTCCTGCCTCACCTGTACTTTGCCCTCCTATCCTCACTGCACTGTGCCCTCCTGCACCCCTTAACTGTAACTTCCTGCCCCCTGTACTGTGCGCTTCAACTCCCCTTTGCCCTGTATTGATTTGTCTTTGATTTATAGCATGTATTCTCATTGTTTAAAATCTATCATATTGAAAGTACTAATAAATATCTGTTTAATTCTATCAACTATTTATTCTTTAATTCTAGTAAATTTGGCAGGCTGGTAGGGGCCCCAGTCCTTAGCCCGGAGGCCCATGATGATATTAAGATATCCCTGTGGGAGAGTGATATTTATCTTTGTATAACACAGAACTGTACAGTAATAATGAAGAAAACTACAAGAAGGAGATCTCATAATATGACCAGAAGATCCTCGAGAATCCAGAATCCCATCACCATCCCCCCACCTCCATCCCCGATCCCTACAAGACACAACATGCAGAAGATTCTAGAAGTCACCAAGAAGATGATGGAGCTGCTGACAGGAGAGGTGAGGAGGATTCTGGGAATTCTGGGACATTATCCAGTAACAGACAAGGGATGTGTCTGGATGGTGACTGTATCATTGTGTGTGTCAGGTTCCTATAAGGTGTCAGGATGTCACTGTCTATTTCTCCATGGAGGAGTGGGAGTATTTAGAAGGACACAAGGATCTCTACAAGGACGTCATGATGGACAATCAGCCACCCCTCACATCACCGGGTAAGAGGAGACTTTATTGTAAAGGAGAGAGCAGTACGGAGGGTCCACCTAGATCCCCCATCATCTGATAAACACATAGAAACAATGTATTCAGTCTCAGGCAGTGGCGGCTGGTGCTAAATTTTTTTTTTTTTGGGGGGCGCAAACAAACTGAAAAAAAATTGAAAAAAACCCCCATCAATTGCAGCCACATCCTCTCCTCCTGTCAGGCTTCCAAAAGCAGTGACAGGTAACCAGACCCGAGCAACCTGATTGGCTGAGAGGTGGGTCAGTGTTAGGAAAGGGATTTATTCGATTTCCTAACACAACACGGAGTAATCAGCGAATGCACAGCAGTGCGCCCGCTTTTTTACCCTTTTGGAAGCCTGTTAGAGCCCACGGCCTTAATCATGAAGCCTATTAAAGCCCATGGCTCTAATCATGCACTTCCAAAGAAACCCCGCCGCTGTAATTCATATGCCCAGGGCACATGAATAGGCGGTGGCAGTGGCAACCATAGAAAGATTCATGCATTGCATGAATCTATCTATGTGAGAGAGTGACAGGAGAGGGGGGGGGGCGCGCTCCTGCGCCCTTTATGGATGCACCACCACTGGTCTCAGGAGATGGGAGACAGCGGTGTGGGACCTCTGAAACTTGTCTTATGTGAACATTTAGGATACCACTGATTACTGAATAATAAGGATGGGCAAACGGTTCCGCCTGAGCATGAGTTCGGGCCGAACATTGGCTGTTCGGAAGTTCTCAGAACAACCAAATTATAGGGTCCTATGGCCGTTTGTTCGGCCCGCCGAATGACCACAATGCACTGCACCACTGCACAGTGCATCAAAAGCTCTGATTGGCTGAAGCAATGAAAGCTTCGCCCAATCAGGCCGCAGAGCACTGTCAGAGCCACGATTGGACACTGTCATGATGACTGTATCCAATCATGGCTCATTGCTCTTAATCCCATCCCACATTATAAAAGTATTCTTTCCATAGCGGCCATTTGTAGTATGATAGTGGAATGGAGAGAGATAGAACAGGGCTCTGTTCAGTTCTATTAGACAGTTAGTGTTCTATTCTGATTCTATTGTCAGTGTAGTTTAGTGTGCATCTAGGGATAGATCAAGGTGAGTGTAGTGCGAGCATTCATCTTTACATTAGTGTCAATGTAGGGATAGTTCAGTCAGTGTGAGTGTAGTGACTATTTAACACAGTATATTCTATTGTGTTGCTGCAAGTTTAACGCCATATAGTTTTGTGCATTACTGCAAGTTTAAAACCATATGTTTCATTGCGTTACTGCAAGTTTAACGCTGTATATTTCATTGCGTTACTGCAAGCTTAATGCCATATAGTTCTGTGTGTTACTACAAGTTTAACGCCATATATATCATTGCGTTACTGCAAGTTTAACGCTGCATATTACATTTCATTACTGCAAGTTTAACGCCATATAGTTCTGTGTGTTACTGCACATTTGACGCAGTATATTGCAGTATATTATAGTGTATCTGTGGAGTGTGTCTGTGTCGTGAATACTCAAATTAAAGTGCACCAACCATCACTTTCCATTGATTAAAGTGCATCCACGTACACATTTCCACATCTTTATTACATTTTGTTAATAAGCACCCCCCATTCCCCCATCATGTCTGGGAGGGACAGCAAGGAGAGGCAGACATTCCCATGGCACTGTAAGGGGGCCAGCAGCGTATGTGACCACAGGCAAAAGTTGACTTGGTCAGTCCTTAGACAGGGCATAATTTCCTCTGTTTAGTGATGTTGCCCATGTTATCTAGCCACAGCATGCAGAAGAGGTGGTGGACTGGCTATCTAAACCATCCTCCTCCTCCATCTCCCAAGCAGAGACTGGTGCACAGTCCACTGCAGCTGCCAGAGAGGCTAAACCTGCCTCCTTGACCACAGCTATTCCTGCCATAGCCACAGCATCAGGCATGGAGGAGTCAGCGGAGTTATTTGAACACAGCATCAGCCACTTGCTCCTTGATGATGCACGGCCATTATCTGATTCAGATGTTGGTTCTGAGGTTGAGGTTGAGAAAGGCAGGAACATGAGCTTACAGAGAGGGAAGAACACTGGTACACAAATTGGCAGTCATGTTCCTCCAGCCGCAGTGTATTGCCAAGTTGTCTCCAGTGGTAATGAGGATGGAGGAGATGATGATGAGGTCACTGATACAACTTGGGTGTCGGATAGAGCAGAGGAGAAAAATGAGGGTGAGACACAACCCCAATGAGGCAGCCATCATGGAAGAGTAGAGAGCAGCCATTCTATTCCATCACATTGTGGAGCTGTTATCTCCCAGCCCACTTCCCACAGCTCAGCAGTCTGGGCCTTTTTTAGCGCATGCTCAGCTGATCGCACTGTTGCAATTTGCAAACTTTGTGTCAAGCACATCAAGCATGGCAAAAGCACAAGCCATTTGGGTACCACATGCTTGACAAGGCATTTAACCTCCCACCACTCAGCCCATTGAAAAGAGCACCTAAAAGCCACACAAAAGGGGTGCAAATCTGTTCCTCCTCGTTACTCACCTGAGTCTGCCCCCCGCTATACCTCATGACCTCTCAGCAGCTTCCACTGACAGGGATGATGGTATAGTGCAGGTTGTCCCAGGTCCTTGCAGCACATCTGCCAGCACAGGGCTGTAGATAATTTTTTGTTCTTGGGGGTGTTCAGCAGCAGGTGCTAAGTAAAAGTCTTTTTAAATGAAATTAATTGTGCCAAAATTATAAAGACTGGAAAAAGTCAAAACGATATGTGTTGCCCCTAGAAAGCAATCACATCCTTAATTGTATTTTATCAGGTCCTTTAGAAAATCAAACCTGATTTCATTTTTTTCCTTCTTCTAGTATTTATGAACACTGCCCAGGAAGGTTGGCTATTGTCCAGTATTAGTGTCCAAACTGAATAGGTGCAAAGTGAGTGTGCTGCCTACCTACAAGGAGATGGTGCCCTTTGCACCTCCTCAGTAAGGTTGGCTATTATGGTGCAAAGTGCACCATGTGGTGTCAGACAGAGCACTCACTGACTTTTTTAACTTTTACAGATTAAAAAAAAGGGGAATGCTCTACCTATCACAAGGTGGTGCCCTGTAATAGCCAATCTTACTGGGCAGGTACAAAGGGTATGATCTTGTGGAAGGCAGCACATTCACTGTGTTCACATTGGCTTAATTTTCAATTAATCACAAAATGAAAAAACAATCAACTGAAAAGTTACCAGCCTTGAATACACTGACTTTTCTTTAGGCTAGGTTCACATTTAAGCGGGTGCGAGGTGGTATGTAATTGCACACCTTCCTTTACTGACAGAGGAAAAACACACTACTGCTTAGGAGATACGCGGAGGTGCACTACAACGCGGGAAACCCTCAATCCACTCACGTTTCATGCACCTCATTCAAATCGCACCCCTCTTGCAATCTGCAGTGGGTGTCAGTGCTATCTTAACATCACCCCAAACAAAGGTTACAAAACACAGTGCGTTTGCCTACACCAGATCCCATTCACAAAATGACCATGCGAACCGGTTTGCAGTGTGGTTCCAAAACTGGTGCATGCATGACTTTGGTGCGATTTGAGTCCATTCAAAATGAATGGGCCTTGATTGCAATCAACACAGTAAGCCTGGTTCACACTATAGTTTTCATGTAAATTGCACAGGAACTGCATCGCTTTCCTGTGCAATTCACATGCGATTCTGTTGAATGGTCTGAATCACACCACATTGCACCAAAGAAGTTGCAGGTACCTTTTTTTGAAAACCAACCATGCGATCTGGTTCAGACAATCACTGCGTTTGTGACCTTCTTTTGGGGAGTTGTTAACTTTGAATTGACACCTGCAGCATATCAAAAATACAGTGTGATTGCAATGCAGTGCGGGAAATGCACAGGGATCACAGTGTTTCTTGCACCACATATGCAGGGATGGACTGGCCATCTGGACTACCGGGAGTTTCCCGGTGGGCCGAATGGCTCAGTCGGCCGGTTTCAGCGGCTGCCTATTGTGTCTACGATTTACCCATCAATCGCCGACAGCTGGCATCTGACGGGTAGATCGAGATGCATGCAGAGTAGCGCAGGCAGCCTCTATAGTAAGTTCTCTCTCATGTCACGCTGCCAGCGGCCCCTCCTCCTCCTCTCTTCTCGTTTATCTCCAGTTGCTTGTGACATCATCTGGGATGGAAAAGAAGAGGAGGGGCCGCCGGGGGGGAGCAGCAGCAGCGTGACATGAGAGAGAACTTACTACAGAGGCTGCCTGCGCTACTCTGCATATGAAGAAAACAAGTAAACGCTGTGCCCTGATTGTACCCTATGAGCCCTGAATGTGCCCTGATTGTACCCTATGAGCCCTGAATATGCCCTGATTGTACCCCATGTGCCCTGATTGTACCCTATGAGCCCTGAATGTGCCCTGAATGTACCCTATGAGCCCTAAATGTGCCCTGAATGTACCCTATGAGCCCTAAATGTGCCCTGAATGTACCCCATGTGCCCTGATTGTACCCTATGTGCCCTGAATGTACCCCATGTGCCCCGATTGTACCCTATGAGCCCTGAATGTGCCCTGAATGTACCCTATGTGCCCTGAATGTACCCCATGTGCCTGATTGTACCCTATGAGCCCTGAATGTGGCCTGATGAACCCTGAATGTACCCCATGTGCCCTGAATGTGCCCTGATGTACCCCATGTGCCCTGATGAACCCTGAATGTACCCCATGTGCCCTGAATGTGCCCTGATGTACCCCATGTGCCCTGAATGTGCCCTGATGTGCCCTGATGTACCCCATGTGCCTGATGTGCCCTGAATGTACCCCTGATGTACCCTATGTGCCTGATGTGCCCTGAATGTGCCCTGAATGTGCCCTGAATGTACCCTGATGTACCCTATGTGCCTGATGTTCCCTGAATATACCCTGATGTACCCTATGTGTCTGATGTGCCCTGAATGTGCCCTGATGTACCCCATGTGCCTGATGTGCCCTGAATGTGCCCTGAATGTACCCTGATGCACCCCATGTGCCTGATGTGCCCTGATGTACCCTATGTGCCTGATGTTCCCTGAATGTGCCCTGATGTACCCTGATGTACCCCATGTGCCTGATGTGCCCTGAATGTACCCTGATGTACCCTGATGTACCCTATGTGCCTGATGTGCCCTGAATGTGCCCTGATGTACCCTATGTGTCTGATGTGCCCTGAATGTACCCTGATGTACCCCATGTGCCTGATGTGCCCTGAATGTGCCCTGAATGTACCCTGATGCACCCCATGTGCCTGATGTGCCCTGATGTACCCTATGTGCCTGATGTTCCCTGAATGTGCCCTGATGTACCCTGATGTACCCCATGTGCCTGATGTGCCCTGAATGTGCCCTGATGTACCCTGATGTACCCTATGTGCCTGATGTGCCCTGAATGTGCCCTGATGTACCCTATGTGTCTGATGTGCCCTGAATGTGCCCTGAATGTACCCTGATGTACCCCATGTGCCTGATGTTCCCTGAATGTACCCTGATGTACCCTATGTGTCTGATGTGCCCTGAATGTGCCCTGAATGTACCCTGATGTACCCCATGTGCCTGATGTTCCCTGAATGTACCCTGATGTACCCTATGTGTCTGATGTGCCCTGAATGTGCCCTAAATGTACCCTGATGTACCCTATGCGCCTGATGTGCCCTGAATGTACCCTGATGTACCCTATGTGTCTGATGTGCCCTGAATGTACCCTGATGTACCCTATGTGCCTGATGTGCCCTGAATGTGCCCTGATGTACCCTGATGTACCTGATGTGCCTGATGTGCCCTGAATGTGCCCTGATGTACCCTGATGTACCCTATGTGCCTGATGTGCCCTGATGTACCCTGATGTACCCCATGTGCCTGATGTGCCCTGAATGTACCCTGATGTACCCTATGTGTCTGATGTGCCCTGAATGTGCCCTGAATGTACCCTGATGTACCCCATGTGCCTGATGTTCCCTGAATGTACCCTGATGTACCCTATGTGTCTGATGTGCCCTGAATGTGCCCTAAATGTACCCTGATGTACCCCATGTGCCTGATGTGCCCTGATGTACCCTATGTGTCTGATGTGCCCTGAATGTGCCCTGAATGTACCCTGATGTACCCCATGTGCCTGATGTGCCCTGAATGTACCCTGATGTACCCTATGTGTCTGATGTGCCCTGAATGTGCCCTGAATGTACCCTGATGTACCCTGATGTACCCTATGTGCCTGATGTGCCCTGAATGTGCCCTGATGTACCCTGATGTACCCCATGTGCCTGATGTGCCCTGAATGTGCCCTGATGTACCCTGATGTACCCTATGTGCCTGATGTGCCCTGAATGTGCCCTGATGTACCCTGATGTACCCCATGTGCCTGATGTGCCCTGAATGTGCCCTGATGTACCCTGATGTACCCTATGTGCCTGATGTTCCCTGAATGTACCCTGATGTACCCTATGTGCCTGATGTGCCCTGAATGTGCCCTGATGTACCCTGATGTACCCTATGTGTCTGATGTGCCCTGAATGTGCCCTGAATGTACCCTGATGTACCCCATGTGCCTGATGTTCCCTGAATGTACCCTGATGTACCCTATGTGTCTGATGTGCCCTGAATGTGCCCTAAATGTACCCTGATGTACCCTATGCGCCTGATGTGCCCTGAATGTACCCTGATGTACCCTATGTGTCTGATGTGCCCTGAATGTGCCCTGAATGTACCCTGATGTGCCCTGAATGTACCCTGATGTACCCTATGTGTCTGATGTGCCCTGAATGTACCCTGATGTACCCTATGTGCCTGATGTGCCCTGAATGTACCCTGATGTACCCGATGTGCCTGATGTGCCCTGAATGTGCCCTGATGTACCCTGATGTACCCTATGTGCCTGATGTGCCCTGATGTACCCTGATGTACCCCATGTGCCTGATGTGCCCTGAATGTACCCTGATGTACCCCATGTGCCTGATGTTCCCTGAATGTACCCTGATGTACCCTATGTGTCTGATGTGCCCTGAATGTGCCCTAAATGTACCCTGATGTACCCCATGTGCCTGATGTGCCCTGAATGTACCCTGATGTACCCTATGTGTCTGATGTGCCCTGAATGTGCCCTGAATGTACCCTGATGTACCCCATGTGCCTGATGTGCCCTGAATGTACCCTGATGTACCCTATGTGTCTGATGTGCCCTGAATGTGCCCTGAATGTACCCTGATGTACCCTATGTGCCTGATGTGCCCTGAATGTGCCCTGATGTACCCTGATGTACCCCATGTGCCTGATGTGCCCTGAATGTGCCCTGAATGTACCCTGATGTACCCTATGTGCCTAATGTGCCCTGAATGTGCCCTGATGTACCCTGATGTACCCCATGTGCCTGATGTGCCCTGAATGTGCCCTGATGTACCCTGATGTACCCCATGTGCCTGATGTGCCCTGAATGTGCCCTGATGTACACTGATGTACCCTGATGTACCCTATGTGCCTGAAGTTCCCTGAATGTACCCTGATGTACCCTATGTGTCTGATGTGCCCTGAATGTGCCCTGATGTACCCTGATGTACCCCATGTGCCTGATGTGCCCTGAATGTACCCTGATGTACCCTATGTGTCTGATGTGCCCTGAATGTACCCTGATGTACCCCATGTGCCTGATGTGCCCTGAATGTGCCCTGATGTACCCTGATGTACCCCATGTGCCTGATGTGCCCTGAATGTACCCTGATGTACCCCATGTGCCTGATGTGCCCTGAATGTACCCTGATGTACCCCATGTGCTTGATGTGCCCTGAATGTACCCTGATGTACCCCATGTGCCTGATGTGCCCTGAATGTACCCTGATGTACCCCATGTGCTTGATGTGCCCTGAATGTGCCCTGATGTACCCTGATGTACCCTATGTGCCTGATGTTCCCTGAATGTACCCTGATGTACCCTATGTGCCTGATGTGCCCTGAATGTACCCTGATGTACCCTATGTGCCTGATGTGCCCTGAATGTGCCCTGATGTACCCTGATGTACCGAATGTGCCCTGAATGTGCCCTGATGTACCCCATGTGCCCTGATGTACCCCATGTGCTTGATGTGCCCTGAATGTGCCCCATGTGCCCTGATGTGCCCAAAAATGCCCTGATGTGCCCTGATGTGCCCCATGTACCCTCATGTGCCCCATGTACCCTGATGTGCTGTACCCTGATGTGCTGTGTTCTGTTGCCCTGATGTGCGCTGTGCCCCGATGTGTGATGTACCCTGATGTGCTTGTACCCTGATGTGCCCTGATGTTCCCTGAATGTGCCCTGATGTTCCCTGAATGTGCCCTGATGTACCCCATGTGCCTGATGTGCCCGATGTGCCCTGATGTACCCCATGTGCCTGATGTGCCCTGAATGTGCCCCATGTGCCCTGATGTGCCCCATGTACCCTCATGTACTCTGATGTGCCCCATGTACCCTGATGTGCTGTACCCTGATGTGCTGTGTTCTGTTCCCCCGATGTGCGCTGTGCCCCGATGTGTGCTGTGTCCCGATGTGCTGTGCCCTGGGCCAGTCTGGATAAAGTCCAGGGCCACATTTTTGTCCCAGTCCAGCCCTGCACATATGTATGAACCAGGGGTAAAACGGGGCCAAGGCATGCCACTGAGGGCAGCAGAAAGTCCAGCCTGGCTCTGGCATTGGCAGACATGTTGTGGTGTCATCTGCTGAATCAGTAAAATGGTGAGCACCACAACAAGCTTGCCGGTGCCAGGCTGGACTGTCAGTAAAACAAGCAATAGAAAACTCAGTTTAGCCTCAGTCAACTGTCAGTAACATGAGCAATGCAAAATTTAGCCCAGCCAGCCTCAATCACATACTTTGCCAGTTGCCACACAGAATCACAGACTCACGGTTACCTAGTATGAACAGCAGAATGCCAGCAGCAGCACAGCAGTCTGAGCAGTGGTAAGTCTAAAGACACTCTCTGAGACTCTCTGAAACTAGGGAAGAAGAGAAAGAGGGACATACCTGGACAGGACAGCAGCAGTTCATCCATGTGGGGGCTAAACAGTACTTTACAACCCCCACAACCACCGGCCAGGGTTGTGGGGATGAGGCCCTTGTCCTCATCAACATGGGGACAAGGTGTTTTGGGGGCTACCCCAAAGCACCCTCCCAATGTTGAGGGCATGTGGCCTGGTACGGTTCAGGAGGGGGGGCGCTCTCTCGTCCCCCCATCTTTTCCTGCGGCCTGCCAGGTTGCGTGCTCGGATAAGGGTCTGGTATGGATTTTTGGGGGGACTCCACGCTGTTTTTTTTTGTTTTTTTGGCGCGGGGTTCCCCTTAAAATCTGTACCAGACCTGAAGGGTCTGGTATGGAATTTAGGGGGACCCCCACGTCATTTTTTTTTTACATTTTGGCCGGGGTTCCCCTTAATATCCATACCAGACCTGAAGGGCCTGGTATGGAATTTAGGGGGACCCCCACGTAATTTTTTTTAAAATTTTGGTTCGGGGTTCCCCTGTGGGGAATTCCCATGCCGTTTTTATCAATGAACTTCTATGTGTATTGTCGGACCGGCAATGCAATAGCCGCGAGTAGTTTTAAATACCGTATATACACGAGTATAAGTCGTTCCGAGTATAAGTCGAGGCCCTAATTTACCACAAAAAAATGGGAAAAACTTATTAACCCGAGTATAAGACGAGGGTGAGAAATGCACAGCTACTTTAAGTGGAAAAGAGGGTCAACAATGCCCATTTGAAGCATCACTGTGCCCATTTGCATGCCTCACTGTGCCCATTTGCAGCCATAGGTCCCCTGAACTTCAAACTCGGTAGTTAAGGGTTCCTAGATGCCCCCTAGCTGCAGCCAAAATTTGGGGTCTCTGAACCCAAAGGGTCCTGAAATGACATTGCTGCAGATAGACACAGTTGACCAAATTTGGGGCCCCGTATCTCGGGGCCACTTAGTGCTAAGAACCCCAAATTTGGTGTGCAAACCCAGTGGAACTAGCACCATAAAATTTCCAAAGCTGGGGTTTCTAACACCAAGTGGCCTCGAGATACAGGGCCCCAAAAATCAGTTCAGAAAATGTCAAGCACTTTTCTGCAGCAGAGAATGACATTTTCTGAACCAGTTTTGGGGCCCCGTATCTCAGGGGCACTTGGTGCTAGGAACCCCAGCTTTGGATATGTTGTGGTACCAGGTCCACTGGGTTGGCATACCAAATTCGGGGTTTCTAGCACCAAGTGGCCCTGAGATACGGGGCCCTAAAGTCGGTTCAGAAAATGAAATTTTTTGCTGCAGAAAAGTGCTTGACTCGAGTATAAGTCGAGGGGGGCACAAAAAAATGTGCTGGAAAATTCGACTTATACTCGAGTATATACGGTAGCTTTTTTCGTTCGAAATGTCATTTTGCTGTCAGACTGTTCTAAACACGGGAAACATGCGCCCCTTTACAGGCATACTATAGACACCCCTCAGCTACAAAATTTAAAGGGATATTACACTTTTATTGTTTGACTTTAAACTTTATTAAAATCACTGCTCCTGAAAAAACTGCAGTTTTTAAAACTTTTTTTTGCATTGATCCATGTCTCCTGGGGCAGGACCAGGTCCCCAAACACTTTTTATGACAATAACTTGCATATAAGCCTTTAAAATTAGCACTTTTGATTATTCATGTTCGTGTCCCATAGACTTTAACGGTGTTCGCGTGTTCGAACTAACTTTTTTCCTGTTCGCATGTTCTGGTGCGAACCAAACAGGGGGGTGTTCGGCTTATCCCTACTCCATACCCTCCTCTGCTGAATTGTCCTATGAACCACAAGTACCCCCTAAGTGTTCAAGTGGCTATTCAATGAGTCAGGCTAAAAGGTGCCATGCAGTGCTTCAACTGGTGTGTCTAGGGGACAGGAACCACACCAAAACAGAGATTCCGGCAGCTCTGCATTAGCAGGCCCAGAGGTGGCTCACACCACACCAGCTGGAGCCAGGAATGGTGGTGTGTGATAATGGCACAAACCTCCTGTCCACCCTTAGACAGGGAAAGTTGACACATGTGCCATGCCTAGCACATGTCCTCAATTTGGTGGTGCGGCATTTCCTAAATAGGTACCCAGGGTTGGAAGATCTGCTAAAGCAGGCCAGAAGAGTCTGTAGCCATTTCAGGTGGTCATACATAGCCAGTGCTCGGCTGGCTGAAATTCAGTGGGAATTTCACCTGCCAGTAAGCCGCCTGATTTGTGACATGCCCACCAGGTGGAACTCGACTTTGTCAATGCTGCAGCGGCTGCACATGCAGCAAAGGGCCTTCAACAAGTACCTGTGTGAGTATGGCACAGTGACAGGCTCAGGCCGACTTGGCTTTTTTTTCCCCATACCAATAGCTGCTCAAAAAGGATGCATGAACTGTACTGTCACCATTTGAGGAGGCCACAAGGATGGTGAGCCGTGACAATGCATGCATCAGTGGCACAATCCCTGTTGTGTTCCTGCTGGAGCAGACACTGCATGGCATTTTGGACACATTTGAGGCAGAGCAGTGGGAGGAAGAGGAGGACTTCCTTTCCTCTTAAGACCCACTTTATGCAGGCACCATTGTTCCTATGCCACACAACACACAAGAAGAGAAGGAGGAGGAGGATTCTGGCAGTTTTGGAGGCATTGAAGCAGAGGAAAACATACAGCAAACAGTAAGAGATGGCTTTCCATCCACAGAAACTTTGGGAGTAGTACATGGCTGGGAGAAGACAGTTCCGGATACTATAATCCTCAATGACCCCGAGGAGTCTGCTTCTCATGCTCTGCAAATTTGTGGTGCATAGGCTCCCTCATGCTTCAAAACTATTGGTTGGCAACCCTCCTTGACTACTGTTACAAGGGGAAAATCTCAGAACCCATCCTGTCCCCACAGAAAGTGCAGAAGATGAAATCTCTTGAGGACACCTTCAAGAGGAGTTTATCTAATGCTTTTCCTGACTTTGTTAGGTTACAATGTCATGGAAAATGTAATTTTGAGGCTTTTGTTGGTCAAGAGAGGAGTGGTGGAGAAGGCGAGGACTACATTTTTTAGTCCTCACCGCCCAGGGATGTCGGCTTCCACATAGCATCGACAGCGTCTGCATCACACAGTGGATGATTATCTAGGGGCGAAAACAGAGATGGAGAGCTTTCCAGTCGACAATCCACTCTGGCTTAATGGGTCATGAGAACAGACCACTGGCCAGAACATGCATTTGAGCTGCTGCGCTGCCCTGCATCCAGCGTGCTTTCCGAATGGGCATTCAGTTCTGCTGGAGGTTTTGTTACTGATAATAGAACACGTCTGTCAACAGACTCGGTGGGCTGTCTGACAATTATCATAATGAATTAGTCCTGGATTACCAGCAGCTATGAAGCCCCTGATGCCGATGTCGCAGATTAACTGTTTTTGGGATGTGGATTTTCTGCAGAACTTCTAGGCTGCCTAGCGTTGTGGGTGTTGATTTCATCTGGAAGACGTTTTATGGTGTAGGTTGTATGGGCACAATCAACACCCGAAGAAAGACCAATTTTTCTGTGCCTGTTTGACAGGTGTATATCATTTTAATTTTTGACAGCAAGGCCAATTCTTGCTCTCATCAAGAGTATCTCTATAGGGTTATGGTGTGAAGGCGCCAACGACACCCAAAGACCAGTTTTTCTGCACCTGTTACTTCTATCTAAAGTCTGTTGAAGAGACACCAAAATTTATCCAAAAAAATCTCTAATCTTTTTCCAGTGCATTACATTGTGGTCTCATCATACACACTGGCTCCCCAAGCCATTGCTTACAAAATAAAGAAAGCTTGCAGGGAAAACTTTTTTTCATTGATACATGTCCCCCAGGGTAGTACCCAGACCCCCATAACGATTGTATGCCCAATTACTTGCATATAAGCCTGCAAAATGGGCACTTTTGATTTTTCACGTTCAGATCCCATAGTCTTCAATGGGGTTCGTTATTCGGTTCCGAACTTTTGAGAAAGTTCTGGTGCACACCGAACAGTGGCAGTGCCACTCACATACACTACAGTAGCGGCGCCTATCAGAATGGAGTAGTGGGCTTAGTGACAGCTGGATCCTGGGCTGGAGGAGGCACTGAGGCAGGGTTTGAAATTGTTCCTCCCACTGGCAGTCTGGCAGGCTTGTGTGGTTGGGTGCAGAGAAGAGCCCTGGGCCCGGTGAGTGAAACACTGTCACTGATATTGTATTACTGACTGTATATAGTGTATATAGAGTGATCTGTGTACTGAGCACATGGCCTGAATGTAAGGGTCCCTCCCCCCTTTCCCCCCCTCAGGCTGCACTTATGGGCACTGGTGAGGCTGCGCTGATGGGCACTGGTGAGGCTGTGCTGATGGGCACTGGTGAGGCTGCATTGATGGGTGATGGTAAGGCTGTGCTGATGGACACTAGTGAGGCTGTGCTGATGGATACTGGTGAGGCTGCATTGATGGGTGATGGTGGGGCTGTGCTGATGGACACTAGTGAGGCTGTGCTGATGGAGACTGGTGAGGCTGCATTGATGAGTGATGGTGAGGTTGTGCTGATGGAGACTGGTGAGGCTGCATTGATGGGGGATGGTGAGGTTGTGCTGATGGAGACTTGTGAGGCTGCATTGATGGAGACTGGTGAGGCTGCATTGATGGGTGATGGTGAGGCTGTGCTGATGGACACTAGTGAGGTTGTGCTGATGGGGACTGGTGAGGCTGCATTGATGAAGACTGGTGGGGCTGCATTGATGGGTGATGGTGAGGCTGTGCTGATGGATACTGGTGAGGCTGCATTGATGGGTGATGGTGAGGCTGTGCTGATGGACACTAGTGAGGCTGTGCTGATGGATACTGGTGAGGCTGCATTGATGGAGACTGGTGGAGCTGCATTGATGGGTGATGGTGAGGCTGTGCTGATGGACACTAGTGAGGTTGTGCTGATGGGGACTGGTGAGGCTGCATTGATGAAGACTGGTGGGGCTGCATTGATGGGTGATGGTGAGGCTGTGCTGATGGATACTGGTGAGGCTGCATTGATGGGTGATGGTGAGGCTGTGCTGATGGACACTAGTGAGGTTGTGCTGATGGATACTGGTGAGGCTGCATTGATGGAGACTGGTGGAGCTGCATTGATGGGTGATGGTGAGGCTGTGCTGATGGAGACTGGTGAGGCTGCATTGATGGGTGATGGTAAGGCTGTGCTGATGGACACTAGTGAGGCTGTGCTAATGGATACTGGTGAGGCTGCATTGATGGGTGATGGTAAGGCTGTGCTGATGGACACTAGTGAGGTTGTGCTGATGGAGACTGGTGAGGCTGTATTGATGGAGACTGGTGGGGCTGCATTGATGGGTGATGGTGAGGCTGTGCTGATGGAGACTGGTGAGGCTGCATTGATGAGTGATGGTAAGGCTGTGCTGATGGACACTAGTGAGGCTGTGCTGATGGATACTGGTGAGGCTGCATTGATGGGTGATGGTGAGGCTGTGCTGATGGAGACTGGTGAGGCTGCATTGATGGGTGATGGTAAGGCTGTGCTGATGGACACTAGTGAGGCTGTGCTGATGGAGACTGGTGAGGCTGCATTGATGGGTGATGGTGAGGCTGTGCTGATGGACACTAGTGAGGTTGTGCTGATGGAGACTGGTGAGGCTGCATTGATGGAGACTGGTGGAGCTGCATTGATGGGTGATGGTGAGGCTGTGCTGATGGACACTAGTGAGGTTGTGCTGATGGGGACTGGTGAGGCTGCATTGATGAAGACTGGTGGGGCTGCATTGATGGGTGATGGTGAGGCTGTGCTGATGGATACTGGTGAGGCTGCATTGATGGGTGATGGTGAGGCTGTGCTGATGGACACTAGTGAGGTTGTGCTGATGGATACTGGTGAGGCTGCATTGATGGAGACTGGTGGAGCTGCATTGATGGGTGATGGTGAGGCTGTGCTGATGGAGACTGGTGAGGCTGCATTGATGGGTGATGGTAAGGCTGTGCTGATGGACACTAGTGAGGCTGTGCTAATGGATACTGGTGAGGCTGCATTGATGGGTGATGGTAAGGCTGTGCTGATGGACACTAGTGAGGTTGTGCTGATGGAGACTGGTGAGGCTGTATTGATGGAGACTGGTGGGGCTGCATTGATGGGTGATGGTGAGGCTGTGCTGATGGAGACTGGTGAGGCTGCATTGATGAGTGATGGTAAGGCTGTGCTGATGGACACTAGTGAGGCTGTGCTGATGGATACTGGTGAGGCTGCATTGATGGGTGATGGTGAGGCTGTGCTGATGGAGACTGGTGAGGCTGCATTGATGGGTGATGGTAAGGCTGTGCTGATGGACACTAGTGAGGCTGTGCTGATGGAGACTGGTGAGGCTGCATTGATGGGTGATGGTGAGGCTGTGCTGATGGACACTAGTGAGGTTGTGCTGATGGAGACTGGTGAGGCTGCATTGATGGAGACTGGTGGGGCTGCATTGATGGGTGATGGTGAGGCTGTGCTGATGGATACTGGTGGGGCTGCATTGATGGGTGATGGTGAGGCTGTGCTGATGGACACTAGTGAGGTTGTGCTGATGGATACTGGTGAGGCTGCATTGATGGAGACTGGTGGAGCTGCATTGATGGGTGATGGTGAGGCTGTGCTGATGGAGACTGGTGAGGCTGCATTGATGGGTGATGGTAAGGCTGTGCTGATGGACACTAGTGAGGCTGTGCTAATGGATACTGGTGAGGCTGCATTGATGGGTGATGGTAAGGCTGTGCTGATGGACACTAGTGAGGTTGTGCTGATGGAGACTGGTGAGGCTGTATTGATGGAGACTGGTGGGGCTGCATTGATGGGTGATGGTGAGGCTGTGCTGATGGAGACTGGTGAGGCTGCATTGATGAGTGATGGTAAGGCTGTGCTGATGGACACTAGTGAGGCTGTGCTGATGGATACTGGTGAGGCTGCATTGATGGGTGATGGTGAGGCTGTGCTGATGGAGACTGGTGAGGCTGCATTGATGGGTGATGGTAAGGCTGTGCTGATGGACACTAGTGAGGCTGTGCTGATGGAGACTGGTGAGGCTGCATTGATGGGTGATGGTGAGGCTGTGCTGATGGACACTAGTGAGGTTGTGCTGATGGAGACTGGTGAGGCTGCATTGATGGAGACTGGTGGAGCTGCATTGATGGGTGATGGTGAGGCTGTGCTGATGGACACTAGTGAGGTTGTGCTGATGGGGACTGGTGAGGCTGCATTGATGAAGACTGGTGGGGCTGCATTGATGGGTGATGGTGAGGCTGTGCTGATGGATACTGGTGAGGCTGCATTGATGGGTGATGGTGAGGCTGTGCTGATGGACACTAGTGAGGTTGTGCTGATGGATACTGGTGAGGCTGCATTGATGGAGACTGGTGGAGCTGCATTGATGGGTGATGGTGAGGCTGTGCTGATGGAGACTGGTGAGGCTGCATTGATGGGTGATGGTAAGGCTGTGCTGATGGACACTAGTGAGGCTGTGCTAATGGATACTGGTGAGGCTGCATTGATGGGTGATGGTAAGGCTGTGCTGATGGACACTAGTGAGGTTGTGCTGATGGAGACTGGTGAGGCTGTATTGATGGAGACTGGTGGGGCTGCATTGATGGGTGATGGTGAGGCTGTGCTGATGGAGACTGGTGAGGCTGCATTGATGAGTGATGGTAAGGCTGTGCTGATGGACACTAGTGAGGCTGTGCTGATGGATACTGGTGAGGCTGCATTGATGGGTGATGGTGAGGCTGTGCTGATGGAGACTGTTGAGGCTGCATTGATGGGTGATGGTAAGGCTGTGCTGATGGACACTAGTGAGGCTGTGCTGATGGAGACTGGTGAGGCTGCATTGATGGGTGATGGTGAGGCTGTGCTGATGGACACTAGTGAGGTTGTGCTGATGGAGACTGGTGAGGCTGCATTGATGGAGACTGGTGGGGCTGCATTGATGGGTGATGGTGAGGCTGTGCTGATGGAGACTGGTGGGGCTGCATTGATTGGTGATGGTGAGGCTGTGCTGATGGAGACTGATGATGGCTGCGCTGATAGGTACTGGTGCACATACATGCACACACACATATATATATATAAATGCACATATGTACACACATATACATATAAACACATGCACATACACATACATGCATGCACAGTCACACACACACACACACACACAGATATATATAAATGCACATATGTACACACATAAAACATACATACACACATATATATAAACACATACACAAGCACACATACATGCACACACATCTATAAACACACATACATAGATAGCATTTTAAAAAACGGCATTACTGTACCTCTTCCTGCTGGGTACTGCACTGTAGGGGGAGGCAGAGAGCACATCACACACACTGTGCTTTCACTTTAGATGTAATCTGCTCCCCGCAGTGCTGATTTACATTTTGACTGAGGATTGGGGAGCTCAGTCTCAGCTGCCCTTGCAGTTCCTCCTATCTAGGCATACAGGGTGCCCACAAAGGCTCCCTGCAGCATGGGGCCCGGTCAGGGCTGGTGCAAGGATTTTTGACACCCTAGGCAAAACCTCATTTTGCCGGCCCCATTGGTTCCACCCCTAACTCTACCCCCTTTGCCCTGCCCATATTTTTAATGAAGCACCTCTTAAATGCAACCCACCAGCACCCATCAATGCAGCCTCACCACCACCCATCAATGCAGCCTCATCAGCGCCCATCAGCGCAGCCTCACCAGCGCCCATCAGCACAGCCTCATCAGTACCCATCAATGCAGCCTCACCAGCACTCATTGGTGCAGCCTCACCAGCACCCATCAGCACAGCCTCATCAGTACCCATCAATGCAGCCTCACCAGCACTCATTGGTGCAGCCTCACCAGCACCCATCAGCACAGCCTCATTAGCGCCCATCATTACAGCCTCACCAGTGCCCATCAACGCAGCCTCACCAGTGCCCATCAATGCAGCCTCACCAGTGCCCATCAGCGCAGCCTCATCAGTGCCCATCAGAATATATGTGTGTTTTACATATGTGTGTGTGTATTATGTGTGTGTGTACTTATATATACAGTATATATGTGTGTATTATGTGTGTTTATATATGTGTATGTACTGTATGTGTGTGTGCGTACATGTGTGTTTACATGTATATATGTACATTTTATGTATGCGCTTTTAATCCTGACCCCCTATATGTGTACAATAAGAACTGATTTTTTTTTTTTTTCTGCTTGTTCATAGTACCAGCAAGAAAATGCTTTTCCTCTGAAAAGAGACCCATGCTCAGATTGCTTTTCAGAGGTATTGACAGCCAGTAAAGAGGCAATATGTTGTCTCCTCACTGTCAGTTTTAACCCCCTAAATGCATCATCACTATTCTGCATGCAATGCACACAGTTGCGGGGTGGTTGCAGTGCCGCCCCATTCACCTAGGGGTATACTTCAAGGGTGCCCTGACTGGAAAAAGATTGAGAAACAGCGGCATAGAGGAACTCATCGCTCCATTTTCCTCCTGCAGCCGCTGAATGCCTGCAGGAGGGAGAGGAGGAGAAGCGGGGGGATGGAGAGAGATTGGTTCCTTTTATATGCAGCCGCCCCCACAGATCCTCCTATCCAGCTTCTTTCTGCTGTCCCCCCGTGTGCTCTCCAGCCCCCCTGTGCTATTTCCTGACCCCCCTCCCTTATCCCCACAGCTCTGCAGGGTTCTCCCCTCTCCCGCAGGCTGGTGGATCTGTCAGGATGAAGCCTTCTCTGAATGGAGAGTCAGTGATCCATACCGATCCCTGATTCTGTCTAATCATAACTGAGACATAGTAAACTGCATTTCCTATGCTTCAGTTTATGAATGAAGGGGAAGCCTCTGTACAGAACTCTTCCTGTCCATTCATTCTGTGCTGCTGAGACTCCAGACAAGGAGATGGAGGGCTGTGTCCTCGGTCTCCTTTCTCTGTCTCAAAGATGAAACATCAAAGGTCTGTTTATACCCCTAATATCTCACCAGAGTCCCCCAATGGGGCTCCTAAAAAATCATTAAAAAATATTTTTTTAAAAATGAACCAAACCCCGCAACAGGGCTCCTAAAAAATTGTAAAAAATGATTTAAAAAAATAATATTGTAAAAAAAATGAATAAAACAAATGGTAAAAAAATAAAAATTAAAAACTACTGACACCAGTGGCAGAACTACCACACAAACTTCACACTTGCGGCCGGGCCCTGGCGTTCCGCCACCGGGCTCAGAGGGAAGGGCCCCATCCGGGGGGTCATGGTTTCTTGCATCGGGGCCCTGAAGGTTCCAGTTACGCCACTAGTTTGTAGATTCTATAACTTTCACAAAGACCAAATAATAGCCACTAATTTGGGTTATTTTTACCAAAGCAATGTAGCAGTATACATTTTGACACAAAATTTATGAAGAAAAATTACTAATTTGCAAAATTTTATAACCAAAACAAAGAAAAATGCATTTTTTTTACAAAAGTTCCAGTCTTTTTTCATTTATAGCGCAAAAAATAAAAAATCCCAGCGGTGATTAAATACCAACAAAAGAAAGCTTTGTGTGAAAAAAAGACAAAAATGTCATATAGTAGAATGTTAGTAAGAAATTGTCATTCAAAGTGTGAGATTAAGTGTCCGGTGGGCAAGTGGTTAAAGTAAAAGTTTACTAGTATTGTGCGTTTATATATAAAATTATTATATCCATGAAATAAAGTCTCAGCTTTCAGTATTACTTTAATATAAAAGTCCCCCCTCCCCCCTCTAACCTCCATATATCTTCATGTGTGACTCCCAGGTAAAATCCCCATATATCCTACTTCTGGGTATATTTATCATTATATGTATGATATAAGATATATTACTTTCACTATTTCAC
The DNA here is from genome assembly GCA_037953035.1 of Aquarana catesbeiana. Classification (NCBI taxonomy): domain Eukaryota; kingdom Metazoa; phylum Chordata; class Amphibia; order Anura; family Ranidae; genus Aquarana; species Aquarana catesbeiana. Next base: position 249,621 of record JBBHAA010002243.1, read on the forward strand.
AGTATAAATGAACCCCTTATAGTAGTGATTATCTGATGTTTTTGTACTATAAAGGACTATTTTTTAACCCCATCATAACAGATGATTAAACACAATCATGCTGCTTCTACTAAATGTTCTATGCTGGCCATACACAGATCAATTTTTGGATGAGAATATTCACACAAATATTTGTATGAAAATTATTTGTACATTTGATGAATGGACGAGTGTAGTTCAAAAATTCCACTTGTTTTTAACATTCAGTTATAAAATGAATGTAACTTCTGAGCACAAACCACATACATGATGTGAAAATTTGTTCGATGGAGAAAATTTTTCTGTTCTGCTCCTTCGAATTTTCCCGTCACTGTGGTGGAAAATGAACGCTGATTGGACCCACTAATGGTTAGAAAATTGGATGAATGTTCTTTTGAAAGAAAAATAAGTTTGTGTTCGGCCAGCATAAGTGACATCAGATGCAGGGAGCTTGTACCCACCTACCTGTCTATGACAAGGGAGTCTGTCATCCATCATATTATATTACACTCATGTCTGATCATCTGCAAAACAGAGTTTTACATCTTTTTTATATTTTAATAATGTTGATCTCTGATTCTGATAAGTAGCAGATTCTCCCTCTAATAATACATCTATCTGTCTGTTATTCTCAGAGTGGATTAAATATCCAACTATATATCTGGATATTTATATTTACCGCTCTATATAGATATTCAAGAATGTTAACTAAATTATACACCAACCTTTTTATGAGGTTTTTATCCAATTAATCGCATCAATAATCAGCCAACTAATCAATTCTGAAAATAATCATTAGTTGCCACCCTACAGAGGACCCATTTACTAGTTACCTTGAGGGGGGAATTGTAAGATCCTCAGAGACAAAGCTGCCTGATGTGGGCGGAGTCCTGTTTTAGGGGAACCAATCTGCTCATGTCTAGTAATAATCTTTTTATCTCTATTTTAGTAGATGGACGGGAGATGAGGAAAACCTCAGAGGATTGTCTCACTTTGTCTCCAGACTGTAAAGTAGAAGATGAGGACATCACACAGTATAGTCCAGGAGAAAACCCGACTACCTCAAATGTCCATCCGGCACCACACAGTGTAGATGGACCATCGTATTCCTCTTATCCTGAGGAACCTCAGACTGTGAGGGACGGTGCCGGACCATCGTATTCCTCTTATCCTGAGGAACCTCAGACTGTGAGGGACGGTGCCGTCCTTCCAACAGAGAAGAGCTTTTCCTGTACTGAGTGCGGGAAGTGTTTCCATTCTAGATCCAAACTTAATAGGCATATAAGATCTCACACAGGAGAGAAGCCGTATTCCTGTCCTGAGTGCGGGAAATGTTTTTCAGTGAAGTCCAGTCTTTCCACACATCAGAGATCTCACACGGGGGAGAAGCCATTTTCCTGTCCTGAGTGTGGAAAATGTTTTACACAGAAGTCCCATGTTTCCACACATCAGAGATCTCACACGGGGGAGAAGCCGTATTGTCCTGAGTGCGGGAAATGTTTTTCAGTGAAGTCCGATCTTTACAGACATCAGAGATCTCACACAGGGGAGAAGCCGTATTCCTGTCCTGAGTGCGGGAAATGTTTTTCACAGAAGTCCAGTCTTTCCACACATCAGAGATCTCACACAGGGGAGAAGCCGTATTCCTGCCCTGAGTGCGGGAAATGTTTTTCACAGAAGTCCAGTCTTTCCACACATCAGAGATCTCACAGGGGGGAGAAGCCGTATTCCTGTCCTGAGTGAGGGAATTGTTCCTCACTGAAGTCCTGTCTTTCTGTACATCAGGGATCCCACACAACCCTGGAGGTGTATTAGTGCCTTGAGTGTGGGAAATGTCTTCTATATGAATGTTGCTGGACATCACAGCTCTCATGTGGGGAAGAAGCACACCCTGATATACACCTCAGATATACTCCATGGCTGATCTTCATCATGTAATGCCGAGTATACACGAGCAGACTTTCCGGCAGAACATTTCGGTCATGTGTGGGCTCCATCGGACCTTTTCTTTTGAAAATTCTGATGGACCTAGAAATAGAACATGTTTCAAATTTTTCCGACAGAGTCAGTTCCTATCGGGAAAACCGCTTGTCTGTATGCTAGTCCAACAGACCAAGAATGATGCAAGGGCAGCTATTGGCTACTGGCTATTGAACCTCCCTCTTCTGGTCCTGTTGTACGTCATCACATTCTAAACGAACGGACTTTGGTGTGATCGTGAGTAGGCAAGTCCGTTTCAGCGGAACTCCATCGGAAAGACCGTCAGAGTTCATTCCGACGGAAAGTCCGGTCGTATGTAAGCGGCATAAGAAACAGTTCATAAGGAGATCAGAGATCACCAAAGACATGGATGAAGTGTTGTAAAATACAATGGATGGGCGGCTCATACAGGTCTGGTAATGTACTTTTATGTCATGGCTTTCTTCCAGGTCCGTACCCATGCACGCGCACACCCAGAAACCTCCACTGTCATTGACTGGAGGACTAGTTTGTCAGCAGGTTCCAGCCAGTGATTTTGCCCCGTACCCTGCTGATCACCTGCAGCCAATGACAAATCACTCCTGTGTTTTATTTTGTAAACACGGGGAGCTATCTTGTGATTTCCTCTCTTCCCGAGTCCTTTTCGGATCAGGAAGAGAAGAGAACACCACACTGTAAGTATAATCACCACACTTTACACCCACACACCTTAGATTGGCACATTTACCCCATTGATTGCCCTCTTTCACCCTTGGATCACCCCTGTCACCCAACCAGTGCCATTAGTACAGCGTCAGTGTACAGTATTTTTCACCAATCACTGTATTAGCATCACTTGTTACATCAAATAGCGCCAGGGTTATCAACATGGGGACATTCTCCCCATGTTGAGGGCATGTGGCCTGGTACAGTTCAGGGGGGGTGCTCTCTCATCCTGCGGCCTGCCAGGTTGCGTGCTCGGATAATAGTCTGGTATGGATTTTTAGGGGGACCCCCACGCCATTTTTAAAAAAAATTTTGGCGCGGGGTTCCCCTTATTATCCATACCAGACCTGAAGGGCCTGGTATGGAATTTGGGGGGACCCACACGCATTTTTTTTTAAATTTTGGTTCGGGGTTCCCCTTAATATTCATACCAGACCCAAATGGCTTGGTAATGGACTGGGGGGGAATCCCATGCCATTTTTTTTCAAACACTTGTATGTGCATTGCAGAGACCCGTCAATTCATTATAGCCGCGAGTACTTTTAAATGACTTTCTTTTCCTTTAGAAATGACATTTTGATCTCTGACTGTTCTAAACAAGGGAAACATGCGCCAGGTTTACTATAGGCACCCCCCAGGTACGAAATTTAAAGCAATATTTCACTTTTATTGTTTCACTTTAAGCATCATTAAAATCACTGGCGCCGAAAAAACGGCCGTTTTTAAAACTTTTTTTTACATTGATCCATGTCCCCTGGAGCAGGACTCAGGTCTCCAAACACTTTTTATGACAATAACTTGCATATAAACCTTTAAAATTAGCACTTTTGATTTCTCCCATAGACTTTTAAAGGGTGTTCCGTGGCTTTCGAATTTGCTGCGAACACCCCAAATTGTTTGCTATTCGGCGAACGGGCGAACAGCCAATGTTCAAGTCGAACTCATGTTCGACCCGAACATAAAGCTCATCCCTAGTCTGTATGGATCAATATCCTGATCATGAACAGAACTATATTAGTGTCCCCCCTTAGTATAGTGTCTGTATGGATCAATATCCTGATCATGAACAGAACTATATTAGTCCCCTCCCCTTAGTATAGTGTCCCTAATAACGCAGAATTAGCAGGATCAGCCCTTCTGACCCCCAACAAGTGCAGTGTAAGTAGATCTCCGGCACCTCTGATACGTTGCACACATAACCGCAGTGTTATCAGAATCAGGCCTGATCTTTTCTAACTATAGCAGGTAAGTTTTATTTGTGTAGCACCCTGGAGTTTAGGCAGGGAGCTCCTCACAAATTTACTTGCCAGGAGTAGTTATCCTGGTTGATTGTTAGAGATCTATTGATCTATTAAGTTTGACCTTGTTGCACTTTTCTATTCTACCACTAGGTGGCTGGGTACTTGGTGATGCTAGATATGATAAGGGCAACCCATGGTCAGGTTATGGGTATATAGGGTATCTCAGCCAATGGTCAGGAGTTTTCTTTAATCCCTTGGCCTGCTGAGAGCCCTATATATTCGGGTGGAGTCAGGTGATTGGGGTTCTGTGCCACCTGGATGACTGTCTGGGTGGACATGTGTTGTGTTACCCCAGGCTGCTAGGCCAAAGGTTGAGCCTATCCTGGGCACATCTGGCAGCTAGGAGAGCAGGGCAGGGTTGGGACTGCGGCTTGCAGTCCAACCAGAAGTGACGGTTCCGCCAGCCGGAGAACCTGTCATGGTTGGAGGTAGAGGGGAAGCTGTCACCACTAAGGGACCTCAGTGTGTAACTGAAGCAAGAATCTGAGCAGTATTCTCACCAGGGGCGTAACTAGAAATAGCAGGGCCCCATAGCAAAATGTTGTATGGGGCCCCCCTGCAAACAGCCCTCCCCCCACAGCTGCCCTAGTGTCAATGCAGCGTGACCTGTGCCACATACAGCATGACCTGTGCCCAATGCAGCGTGACCTGTGCCCAATACAGCGTGACCTGTGCCCAATACAGCGTGACCTGTGCCCCATACAGTGTGACCTGTGCCCAATACAGCCTGGTCTGCCTGTGCCCCATACAGCCCCACCTATGCAGAGGAAGAGGCAAGCATGACCTGTGCCCAATGCAGCGTGACCTGTGCCCAATACAGCGTGACCTGTGCCCAATACAGCGTGACCTGTGCCCCATACAGTGTGACCTGTGCCCAATACAGCCTGGTCTGCCTGTGCCCCATACAGCCCCACCTATGCAGAGGAAGAGGCAAGCATGACCTGTGCCCAATGCAGCGTGACCTGTGCCCAATACAGCGTGACCTGTGCCCAATACAGCGTGACCTGTGCCCCATACAGTGTGACCTGTGCCCAATACAGCCTGGTCTGCCTGTGCCCCATACAGCCCCACCTATGCAGAGGAAGAGGCAAGCATGACCTGTGCCCAATGCAGCGTGACCTGTGCCCAATACAGCGTGACCTGTGCCCAATACAGCGTGACCTGTGCCCCGTACAGTGTGACCTGTGCCCAATACAGCCTGGTCTGCCTGTGCCCCATACAGCCCCACCTATGCAGAGGAAGAGGCAAGCATGACCTGTGCCCAATGCAGCGTGACCTGTGCCCAATGCAGCGTGACCTGTGCCCAATACAGCGTGACCTGTGCCCAATACAGCGTGACCTGTGCCCCATACAGTGTGACCTGTGCCGCATACAGCCCCACCTATGCAGAGGAAGAGGCAAGCCACCCGGATCAGCAGAGAGCGGGATTGCCCGCTGTAATAGCTTTCATTTGAATTTCCTGTCTTCCCGGGGCTCATCGTCACATAGCCCCACCTCTTGGCCCGATGCCTTTGATGACGTCACATGTCCCGCATTGGATCGGCATTCTGTCTAGCAAAGGCACTGGGCCAAAAGGTGGAGCTATGTGACGTGAGCCCCGGGAACACTGGAAGTTCTAATGAAAGCTCTTACATCGGGCAATTCAGCTCTCTGCTGATACGGACAGCTCGCCTCTTCCTTTCCTCTCTCTTCCCCTGGCTGGGAGACTGTGCCGGTGGTGCTCTTATCCTCACTGGGCCCCACTTGGCTGCGGGCCCCATAGCGCCCGCATGGGTCGCTATGGTGGTAGTTACGCCCCTGATTCTCACCAAACGGGCATGGTGGAGAATTGAGAAACTTCAGGCAGTGATCAAGCTAGGGACCCAACCAGCGGAGGTGGCGCTTATAGAGCAGCCTTATGTGTCAAGTCAGGGACTGAGCAGGCCAGTGGGGTGAAGCTTGTGAAGTATTGGGAGTGCCAAGCTAGGGACCCAGCACAGAGGTGGGGGTGACGCTTGAGGAAGATACCACCGTGAAGATTGGAGGAGCTGAAGGGATTCAGAGTCAGTGAATCAGAGGATCTAGTGAGACCGGGCGCTCAGTGTGCTGAAGAACTACAAGGAGTGATTGTAGTGAAGCTGAGAGAACTTTTATGCTTTGTGTTAGGAACTGTTAAAGTCTGTTGCCATAGGAGACAGCATTCCTGCACGTGAAGATGTGGCTTCTTGCTGGATGCCTTTCCCTGCATGGCTGTCTCCTATGGAAGTCTCGGAGTCTGCTAATTAATCTTGCAACTACTGGCCCTAACCCTCTTTCCCCAAAAAAGTTTGTAAAAGAAATCAACATCTCTTTCAAGAGGTTCAAGAAGTGTCTGGCGCCCAAAAACTTCCACCTTGCACCCACTATGCCTCACAACCAACCATATACAGAAGGATGTCAGCTATCTCTGGCCCTGGAGGTTCTCATTAGACTGAAGGAGGCTGGAGACCTTGTTACATTTGTAGTAGTTCAAGCAGTCCCTGACAGCCAGGAGCTCTTTTTCCCGTGAGTCACACTAGGCATCTGAATTTAGTGGCCAAAATGTCCCAAAAAAGGTACTCTAGTGAAGAGGCCTACAGGATTCTGAGTATGACAGCTGAGAGCGATGGAGGAGTCCTCACTGACAAAATCAGGCTCTGAATACAAACCTGTAGAGAGCAGCGGCCCCCCCGACAGGGAGCTCAGAGGATGGAGGAGAGGTCCCTGCTAAGGTCAGGTGTACCCGACCCCGGGTAGCTGAAATGCTAGGAACACTTGATTTGTCTAATATGCAGCAGGAGGCCAGTACTAATGCCACACTACTTTTTGGTGAGCTGGCAGGCACCAGCGGCCTAGTAAATCCTAGTGTTTTATATACCAGGACAGAAGTATTTCGTGATGACCTGGCGAGTCGCAGAAATGCAGTCCAAACTGGTGAGGTAGCTAGCACTAGTAGCATCCCACAGACACCAAGGATTCACCCATAGAGCCCATAGAGCCCATAGTGTTCTTCCAGATGTGCTTGTAAATGCTGATTGGCAGCCCACAGATTCTGCAGCGCTCGTACTCCCCCCCCCCCCCATTCTCTGCCCAACCCCGAATTCAGGTGGAAACAGCAAGTTTACCAACTTCCCTAGATTTTTTTTTTATGTTTTTCACGGAAAATCTGTATCGATCGATTGTGAGCTGAAGGAATTTATACACACAACCATACATCGCCACCAACCCAAATTCAACTCTTGCAAGACAATTCGCATGGAGACCCATCAAGGTTTATAAATGTAAAACTTTTTTGGGCCTAACACCCAACATGGGCATTACTAAAAAGAATGAGCCACGATCATATTGGTCCAGAGACCCGATTCATCATATGCCCGTGTTCTCTGCTGCAATTGTCAAGCATAGATATGAGACGATAATGCGTTTTATGCATTTTAGTGATCACACACTTTGTCGTCCTCGGGGTGATCATGAATATGATCAGCTTTACAAAATTCTGCCCCTCATAAACTACCTCTCCCAGAAATGTTCATGTGTGTATACACCCCAACAAACCATCTATGTAGATGAGTCCATCATACATTTCAATGGCCACCTTGGAGGGTGGGGTGCCCCTCTCCCACCACCGATAAAAGTGATCTTGCGGTGAATCCGCCGCAGAGACGACTTTTATTTTAAAGAGAAACGCATGCTGTTCCTGAAAATACCAGGTTTATGACAGCCTAACATCAATAGTATTCAAGCTCTTGGAGGGGATGATAAGGGACTATATACAAGATTTTAGTAATGAGAACAGTATCATTAGCAGTAATCAGCATGGATTCATGAAGAATCGTTCTTGCCAAACCAATCTATTAACCTTCTATGAGGAGGTGAGTTGCCATCTAGATAAAGGAAGGCCCGTAGACGTGGTGTATCTGGATTTTACAAAAGCATTTGACACAGTTCCCCATAAACGTTTACTGTACAAAATAAGGTCCATTGGCATGGACCATAGGGTGAGTACATGGATTGAAAACTGGCTACAAGGGCGTGTTCAGAGGGTGGTGATAAATGGGGAGTACTCGGAGTGGTCAGGGGTGGGTAGTGGGGTCCCCCAGGGTTCTTTGCGGATGATGCTAAGCAGGGCAATAACTTCTCCGCAGGATGTGGAAACCTTGCAAGAAGATTTGAACAAATTAATGGGGTGGCAACTACATGGCAAATGAGGTTTAATGTATCAAAAATGTAAAATAATGCATTTGGGTGGCAAAAATATGAATGCAATCTGTACATTGGGGGGAGAACCTCTGGGGGGATCTAGGATGGAATAGGATCTGGGGGTCCTAGTAGATGATAGGCTTAGTAATGGCATGTAATGCCAAGCTGCTGCTAACAAAGCAAACAGAATATTGGCATTAAAAAGGGGATTAATTCCAGAGATAAAACGATAATTCTCCCGCTCTACAAGACTCTGGTCCGGCCGCACCTGGAGTATGCTGTCCAGTTCTGGGCACCAGTCCTCAGGAAGGATGTACTGGAAATGAAGCGAGTACAAAGAAAGGCAACAAAGCTAATAAAGGGACTGGAGGATCTTAGATATGAGGAAAGGTTGTGAGCTCTGAACTTATTCTCTCTGAAGAATAGAAGCTTGAGAGGGGATATGATTTCAACTTACAAATACCGGACTGGTGACCCCACAATAGGGAGAAAACATTTTCGCAGAAGGGAGTTTAACAAGACACGTGGCCCCTCATTAAAATTAGAAGAAAAGAGGTTTAACCTTAAACTATGTAGAGGGTCCTTTACTGTAAGAGCGGCAAGGATGTGGAATTCCCTTCCACAGGCAGTGGTCTCAGCAGGGGGTATCAATAGTTTCAAGAAGCGATTAGATAAGCACCGCAACATACAGGGATATACAATGTAATACTGACATATAATCACACACAGAGGTTGGACTTGATGGACGTGTGTCTTTTCAACCTCTTCTAATATGTAATTATTTAAGCTAGCTGCTGCCATAACAATGGTATTTAGCATCATAGTACCGACGTACGGGTACAACAATTTGTGTGAAGTGGTTAAAGGGTAACTACACTTGCGTGGGAAAAAAAGCAACCAATGAAAAAATAATATAGCGCATATAATTGCAACACTAATCATATTGTGATTGAATGTTATTAAAAATTACCTTTCCTTTTCAATCTGCAGCCAATGTAATTTTCTGAGAATACATTGCAATATGGCTACCTGGAGTTGTCCTGTACACAGAGTGTGTACTGACCACTCCCCAGAAACATAATTTCCTTCTTGTGTGATTGGCTCACCAATTTTCCCAGAATTCTGCCCTAAGGTACAAGTTAGATTTCGGGCATCCCCTGAAACAAAAATGCCCTTTTTTGGAGAGATACTTTCAATAGGAACATGTCTAAAGGGATGCAGGCCCAGCAGCTTTCCTTATTAGTGCCCTGCAGCTGTACACCTGACAGTTAATTATGAAACCACTCCCATTAGACTCACTCAGAACAGAGGCACAAACACACAGGGAATTCTTCAGAATAACAAAAGGTAGGAATCTGCAACAAAGGTTGTTATAATCCCTGCAATGTACACAGATCACCCAGAGGGGAATGTTTTTTTCTCAACAAAAGTGGAGTTAAGCTTTAACCATTGTAATTTACTTTGCAGGAACACCAATCAGCTGCAGCACTCATCTGTTTATTCTGACAGCAGCAGGGTGTTGCTCTCAGAATACATACATCCATGCCTGCAGCGCTGCAGGATGAGATTTCCCATCCATAGTTTAAAAAAAAGTGCATGAGGGGCCTGTGTTTTCAGTGAGTGGATTGCTCCTTTGCTTCAGCATATATTTTTTTCACTTTTTTGGTATAGATTTCAGTTAAAAAAAGTTGTTGTTTTATTGAGTTAATCTCATATGGTTCTTGTGTTTTATTGTTAACCATTGTTTGCTTTAGAGCAGGGGTCTCAAACTCAAATTATCTGAGGACCTCAAGACAAGTTTTCATATCCCATAGGGGTCGCATGCAAACTTCAAAAACAACAGTACTGGTGTCAGCTGACGCATTATTAACCCCCAGCACTGGGGTCAGCGGACGCATTGTTAAACCCCAGCACTGATGTGAGTGGATGCATTATTAACCCCCATCGATGGTGTCAGCGGACGCATTATTAAACCCCAGCACTGGTGTTAGCGGACGCACTATTAAACCCCAGCACTGGTGTTAGCGGACGCATTATTAAACCTCAGCACTGGTGTCAACAGTAGTATTATTAAACCTCAGCACTGGTGTCAACGGATGCATTATTAAAAGCCAGCACTGATGTTAGTGGATGCATTATTAAACCCCAGAACTGGTGTCAGTGGATGCATTATTAAACCCCAGCACTGGTGTGAGCAGACGCATTATTAACCCCCAGCACTGATGTGAGCAGATGCATTATTAACCCCATCACTGGTGTCAGCGGACCATTATTAAACCCCAGCACTGGTGTTAGCGGATGCACTATAAAACCCCAGCACTGGTGTTAGCGGACGCATTATTAAATCCCAGCACTGGTGTCAACAGATGCATTATTCAACCCCAGCACTGGTGTCAGCGGACGCATTATTAACCCCATCACTGGTGTTAGCGGACGCATTATTAAACCCCAGCACTGATGTTAGCGGACGCATTATTAAACCACAGCCCTGGTGTCAGCGGATGCATTATTAAACCCCATCACTGGTGTCAGCGGACGCATTATTAAACCACAGCCCTGGTGTCAGCGGACGCATTATTAACCCCATCACTGGTGTCAGCGGATGCATTATTGAACCCCAGCACTGATGTTAGCAGACGCATTATTAAACCACAGCACTGGTGTTAGCGGATGCATTATTAAATGCCAGCACTGCTGTTAGCGGATGCATTATTAACCCCATCACTGGTGTCATTGGACACAATATTAACCTCCAGCACTGGTGTTAGCAGATGCATTATTAACCCCAGCACTAGTGTCAGCGGACGCATTTTTAAACCCAGCACTGGGGTCAGCGGACACATTGTTAAACCCCAGTACTGATGTGAGCGGACGCATTATTAACCCCCATCGATGGTGTCAGCGGAAGCATTATTAACCTCCAGCAGCAGTGTCAGCGGACGCATTATTAAACCCCAGCACTGGTGTTAGTGGACGCAATATTAAACCCGAGCACTGGTGTCAGCGGACGCATTATTAAACCACAGCACTGGTGTTAGCGGACGCATTATTAAACGCCAGCACTGGTGTTAGCGGATGCATTATTAACCCCCAGCAATGGTGTCAGCGGACACTTTATTAACCCCAGCACTGGTGTCAGCGGATGCATTATTAAACCACAGCACTGGTGTTAGCGGACGCATTATTAACCCCCAGCACTGGTGTTAATGGATGCATTATTAAACCACAGCACTGGTGTTAGCGGACGCATTATTAACCCCCAGCACTGGTGTCAGCGGATGCATTATTAAACCACAGCACTGGTGTTAGCGGACGCATTATTAACCCCCAGCACTGGTGTCAGTGGATGCATTATTAAACCACAGCACTGGTGTTAGCGGACGCATTATTAACCCCCAGCACTGGTGTTAACGGATGCATTATTAACCCCCAGCACTGGTGTCAGTGGATGCATTATTAAACCCCAGCACTGGTGTGAGCAGATGCATTATTAACCCCCAGCACTGATGTGAGCAGATGCATTATTAACCCCATCACTGGTGTCAGCGGACCATTATTAAACCCCAGCACTGGTGTTAGCAGACGCACTATTAAACTCCAGCACTGGTGTTAGCGGACGCATTATTAAACCCCAGCACTGGTGTCAACAGATGCATTATTCAACCCCAGCACTGATGTGAGCAGATGCATTATTAACCCCATCACTGGTGTCAGCAGATGCATTATTAAACCCCAGCACTGGTGTTAGCGGACGCATTATTAAACCCCAGCACTGATGTTATCAGGTGGACATCAAGTGTCCCCGGTGGAGCCCCCCCTCACATCAGGTGTCCCCGGCGGAGCTCCCCCTTACATCAGGTGTTCCCGGTGGAGCTCCCCCTCACATTAGGTGTCCCCGGCGGAGCTCCCCCTTACATCAGGTGTCCCAGGTGGAGCCCCCCTCACATCAGGTGTCCCCGGTGGCCCCCCCTTAACATCAGGTGTCCCCGGCGGAGCCCCCCTCACATCAGGTGTCCCCAGCGGAGCTCCCCCTCACATCAGGTGTCCCCGGCAGAGCCCCCCTCACATCAGGTGTCCCAAGGGGAGCCCCCCTCACATCAGGTGTCCCCGGCGGAGCTCCCCCTTACATCAGGTGTCCCCGGTGGAGCCCCCCTCACATCAGGTGTCCCCAGTGGAGCTCCCCCTCACATCAGGTGTCCCTGGTGGAGCCCCCCCTCACATCAGGTGTCCCCGGCGAAGCTCCCCCTTACATCAGGTGTCCCCGGTGGAGCCCCCTCTCACATCAGGTGTCCCCGGCGGAGCCCCCCTCACATCAGGTGTCCCCGGAGCTCCCCCTTACATCAGGTGTCCCCGGTAGAGCCCCCCCTCACATCAGGTTTCCCCAGCGGAGCTCCCCCTTACATCAGGTGTCCCCGGAGCTCCCCCTTACATCAGGTGTCCCCGGCGGAGCTCCCCCTTACATTAGGTGTCCCCGGTGGAACACCCCCTCACATCAGGTGTCCCCAGCAGAGCTCCCCCTTACATCAGGTGTCCCTGGAGCTCCCCCTTACATCAGGTGTCCCTGGTGGAGCCCCCCTCACATCAGGTGTCCCCGGCGGAGCTCCCCCTTACATCAGGTGTCCCCGGTGGAGCCCCCCCTCACATCAGGTGTCCCCACCGGAGCTCCCCCTCACATCAGGAGTCCCCGGTGGAGCTCCCCCTCACATCAGGTGTCCCCGGCAGAGCTCCCCCTTACATCAGGTGTCCCTGGTGGAGCCCACCTCACATCAGGTGTCCCCAGTGGAGCCCCCCCTCACATCAGGTGTCCCCGGTGGAGCCCCCCCTCACATTAGGTATCCCTGGTGGAGCCCCCCTCACATCAGGTGTCCCCAGTGGAACCCCCCTTGCATCAGTTGTACCCAGTGGAGGTGTCCTCCGCATGGCTAGAACCCCCGCCCCTTTCCATATCAGACTGGCAGCGGGGCGGGGGGGTAGGCGGGGTGAGGCAGAGCGGGGCGGGGGTAGGCGGGGTGAGGTGGAGGGTGGGCGGTGACGCAGGAGCTCCGTCTAGCCCCCCCAGCCGTCTTCCTAAACTTCAGTAAAATGGCAGCCGCACAATGTCTCCCCGCCGGCCGCGGACCTCTAGCGGCGGCGGCGAAATCGTGACGAACCGGATTTCTCGGGACATTTACCGGGACGCCACAAATTCGGGAATGGCGTCTAAGTCCCGGGAAATCTGGGACAGTTGGCAAGTATGCCTTACTGTGCCAAACAATGTAGCCTCACCAGTCAGTGTGTGCATTACACACAGCGGGTATCTCCTGCTGTGTCACAGAGCTCAGTGTTAAATGTTCAGCCGAGCTATGACAAAAGTCTCGCCCTCCTCCTATACCAGCTCGTGTGATAGACAGAACACTGCATCTATCACACGAGCTGATCTAGGAGGAGGGAGGGACTTTTGTCATAGCTCGGCCGAACATTTAACAATGAGCTCCATGACACAGTGGTCTCCCGCTGTGTGTTACAAGTGACCAGGAGAAGCGCTGCATCCACAGCATGGATTAAAGCCGTCCCAGGGCAGGCAGCCTACCGGGAAATGTCCCAGTATCCCTGTAAGCTAGTCCGGCCCTGCCTGGCATGGTCCAGGAGGTCCTGGTATGCAGAAATCGTAAAATAGCAGTGACAGATCCTTGGCCTCTGTTTCTATGCCAGGATCTGTTGTCACAAAGGCCAGCTATACCATCCAGCCTTACAAACGCTGAAGTTGATGGTTTGGCTGTTGGGGCCCTCGCTCTAAAGGATCAGGGACTTTCAGGCTCACTGGTAACCCCCCTGGTTAATGCAAGAAAGCCGGCCTCTAGGGTTTGAAAGGCCTTTGTTTCCTGCAAAGGAAACAAAGGTTGGCATCCTCGCAAAAATAGCATAGCAGGTGTTAGACCTCCTACAGTCGGGAGTAGGGATAAAGCTAGCCGTAAGTACTATTAAGGGTCAGGTCTCAGCTTGTCAGTTTTTTCCAAAACCTCATGCTTCTCACTCCCTAGTGCAGGCCTTTATATAAGACGTAATGCGCATGAATCCATCAATTATGTCCACCAATTATGTCACCTTTGTGCCCATGCGGTCTGAACCTGCTTTGTCAGTCCTTCAGGGGCCTCCTTTGGAGCCAATGTGTGATGCCCTGTTGGCCATGGTCACAAGGAAACTAGCATGTTTATACATTTCAGAGTCCAATACCACTACAGTACCCCCTTTGTCAGAATTCCTAATCACAATGCTATTGGCAGACGCTAATGTTTAAGAGCATGCGTCTCTATAGCAGACAGGTTACTGGATATTGGACCTTTATGACAAACTCAGGCCACATGAGTCAAATTCCATTTGGAATAAGTCAAGATCCCTGCCTCTCGATCCTACCGGATAAAAATACGATCTAAGTTTAAATGATATGTTATTAAAAGTATCTATAGGGTCCGTGAGGCATGGACTGGACTCGGAGGCCAGATCAATAAGATCCTATAAGGCACAGACCCCTGTGAATAAACGGAGAGAGGAGGGTGACTCACCTGTATCCATATTGTTAGGGGGGCTCCCTTCTCTCTCAGACAGGAATTCAATAGTGCTTCTTAAGTGTAATGCCGCGCACACATGACCAGACTTTCCAGCAGAAAAGGTCAGACGGAGTAGTTTCATCAGATAATCCGCTCATGTGTATGCCTCATCGGACTTTTTTTATCGAAAATTCTGGCGGATCTAGAAATAGGACATGTTTTAAATCTTTCCGCCAGAACCCATTCCTATCAGGAAAACCAGTCGTCTGTATGTTATTCCAACAGACCAAAAATGACTCAAGGGCAGCTATTGGCTACTGGCTATTTAACTTCCTTTTTCTAGTCCCGTCGTACGTGTTGTACATCATCACGTTCTAAACGGTCGGACCTTGGTGTGGTCGTGTGTACGCAAGTCCATTTCAGCCGAACTCTGTTGGAACTCCGTTAGAAAAACTGTCAGAGTTTATTCCGACGGAAAAAAAGGTCGTGTGTACGTGGCATAAGACTATGGGGAAACGTATTCACATCTAACAATGTTCCAAAGAGGTCAATATGTCTGCTAGGGCAGAAATTCAGTCCTTTTGAAAGTAAACTTGTCTCCTCCTCATTTAGAGTCCTTATCTCTTCTAGGAATGAGAATTGACTAGATACGTGGTGCTAGGTTATTGAGATAAGGTTAACCCGCATCTGCGGCTCATATATCCAGCCATACACAGCAAGATCATATCTTTATGTTAACATCGGTAGTTTTGATGCATGCAGTGGGAGACTATTTTTATTTTATTTTTTTATTTTTGTCTCCCACTGTTTTCAAACATTCACACTAGCAGATGTCTATTCTTTATTTATATACATACAACATTGTTTTGTTATGAATTACCAGTTTATGGACACATTCTAATAGTATCGATCTTCATGGGTAACATATCCAATAGGAATGTCTTTATTGTAATATGCATTATATTATTTATGTAAACGAGAAGGGTTTTTGTTTAGTAAAAATAGGACTCATATGAGTCAAAGTGAGACATTATATATATAGCATGCATTTATTATATGCAAATGTTAATTTCATCATTATATCTTTATATTGTCTATCTTTTTATCTACATACAACACCCGTCTTTACACATTTGCACATATTTCTTACATCCTTGTGTATATGCTAGAAAATATTCTATAAATATAAACATATTATTCATTTACATTTAGCATATGTGCAGGGATTCATAGTACCATATTTAGGTATATATATAAAATAATACCCCTTATTTATTTTTTTAATAATAAATATTTTTACCCCCTTTAGCACAGATTAAGTTTTGGTAGTTATCGAGCACCCTACTCAATCACAGAGGTTATCTATGTTCTTGATTGTGTCTCACAGCACTTGCTTGTTTGTAGATTGCACATAATTATTCACTTATTTGATCACATGATTGTAAAACCTAAGTATATAAATGACATTCATTTTTGTGATTGTTAGCTATGATTAAGCACTGTTTGATAGTGTGAAATGCATCAGTTTTTCTGTCCGGTCTGCTGTGGCATGTATTTTTTGATTCTCTTTGACAAATAAAGGCTATTTTTTGGAGTGCGGCTGTCCAGAATTTTCCTCAAACTTTATTGCTATATGCATTGCCAGCACCTGTGCTTCCAAACAAGAGGAGAGGTTCATTTCAAACTGATCAGGAGCGGTAACACCCTTTTCTCCCTTCCATAACTCGGCCATCCTTCGGCTTAGAGTAGTATCCAGTTCCCATCTGAACCAGGATATTTTGCTGCTTTGTTTTTTCCAGAGCCAAATTCAGCATTGGAAAAGTCATTACAGTTAGCTTCCGGAAGCGACTGCTCGCATACGAGAAACTGACGCATTGTTCGGGTTGCCAGGGTGCCCCAGAAGGGGTCAGGCAGTATCCAAATCGCCCATCTCTACATGGGTTTGTTAGAATCATTCTCAAGCCTATGGCTCAAAGGGAAAGTCTCCACCTTTCAGTTCTAAGAGCGCACTCCACCAGGGCAGTTAGTGCTCTTTGGGCAGTGCGTCACTAAGCTTCCATAGCTCAGGTGTGCAAGGCCGCAACTTGGTCATCTGTTCATACATTCACAAAATTTTACCAGGTGGATGTGGGTCAACAGGAGGATGCCGCCTTTGGGCGCACTGTTTGCAGGCGACACTGTAGGTCCTGAAGTCTGATGGAGGTCTGCTTATTATTGGTGTCTCCCTCCCTTCAGATAGCATTGCTTTGAGACATCCCATATAGTAATTAATGGCTCTGTGTCCCATGATGTACTAAAAAGAAAATAGGATTTTTATAACAGCTTACCTGTAAAATCCTTTTCTTGAAGGTACATCACGGTACACAGAGGTCCCTCCCCTCTTTTGGGATCATTATATATTGCTGTGCTACAAAACTGAGGCACTCCCCATGTGGGAGGGGTTATATAGGGGAGGGGGCTTCCTGTCTTGATTATTCCAGTGTCCATCACCTGAAGGTGGCCTATAACCCATATAGTAATTAATGGCTCTGTGTCCCGTGATGTACCTTCAAGAAAAGGATTTTACAGGTAAGCTGTTATAAAAATCCTATTTTTACCATGTGTACAAAAATAATGCAAAACTAGCTCTGGCAGTGAAAGGGTTAATGTGAACTAGATGGGATCACTCTAAACATTAGAGCTCCCCCTAGCTGCAGCCTGGTAATAACATTGCTAGGAGGTCTATTCAAGTATCTGCTACATACTTCCCATCTTTATATAAACGTCTCCTGACATTAAGGGGTCTAGACATAAAAAATTGTACAGCAATTTTCCTGATGAAAATACATGTACATTCCTTCTGTGTGAATGAGGGGAACATTGAGTTTTTGCTGGTCGAATAATTTCCATTGATTTAAAATAGAAAATACTACATTTGCCACTAGCTGGAGATAATTGCTATTATAGCGCCATCTAAAGTCCAAACATAGTATTTCTCATTTTAATTCAATGGATAGTCTAATGGTGTTGGATTATTTAAGTTATATCCTTCAGTGTGTACTGTACTGATAAGTGTATGAGTATGATCTCAGGGATTAGTATGAAGACTTGTCTGATGAAGGAAACGAAGAGGTCTATTTTTCAAAAAAAAGTATTGGACTAATGTGACAATCATTCATCCAGCTGTTACAATTTCTGGCTGTGATTTAACACAGCGATTTTCTATGATCATCAGCTCCATCTAGTGGCCATAATCGGGTATTTTTCCTGAAATACCTCAATTAGTGAAATACTGCATTATGGTTATTAGAAGGAGCCAAGGAAATCGGTGTATGAAATAAAATACAGCCAATATTCATCATGGCTGGACGAATGCCGGTCATAACCATTCAACTATTTTTTTTTTTAAACAGATCTCTAAGTGTTTGTGAAATCTTACACCACAAAATGTACTCAGCCAATGAAAGGTAATGACTCCATTTTTATTTTTCTCCTGCTATCAATGGTCAACACGGAACAACACTTCATCCATGTTATTGGTGAGCTCTGATCTCCTTATGAACTGTTTCTTACAGGATGAAGATCAGCCATGGAGTATATCTGAGGTATATATCAGGGTGTGCTTCTTCCCCACATGAGAGCTGTGATGTCCAGCAACATTCATGTAGAAGACATTTCCCACACTCAAGGCACTAATACACCTCAAGGGTTGTGTGGGACTCCTGCTGTACAGGAAGACAGGACTTCAGTGAGGACCAATTCCCTTACTCAGGACAGGAATACGGCTCCTCCCGTGTGTGAGATCTCTGATGTCTGGTAAGATCGGACTTCTGTGAAAAACATTTCCCACACTTAGGACAGGAATACAGCTTCTCCCCCATGTGTGATCTCTGATGTTTGTAAAATCTGGACTTCTCTGAAAAACATTTTTCACATTCAGAACAGGAATATGGCTTCTCCCCTGTGTGTGATCTCTGATGTGTGTAAAGGTTGGACTTCTGTGAAAAACATTTCCCGCACTCAGGACAGAAATGTGGCTTCTCCCCCGTGTGAGATCTCTGATGTGTGAAAAGAAAGGACTTCACTGAAAAACATTTCCCACACTCAGTACAGGAATACGGCTTCTCCCCCGTGTGAGATCTCTGATGTGTGAAAAGCTGGCACTTCACTGAAAAACATTTCCCACACTCAGGACAAGAATACGGCTTCTCACCCGTGTGAGATCTCTGATGTATGTAAAGACTGGACTTCACTGAAAAACCCTTCCCGCACTCAGGACAGGAATACGGCTTCTCCCCTGTATGAGATCTCTGATGTTTGTAAAGATCGGACTTCGCTGAAAAACATTTCTCGCATCCAGGACAGGAATACGGCTTCTCCCCTGTGTGTGATCTCTGATGTGTGTAAAGATTGGACTTCTGTGAAAAACATTTCCCGCACTCAGGACAGAAATGTGGCTTCTCCCCCGTGTGAGATCTCTGATGTGTGAAAAGAAGAGACTTCACTGAAAAACATTTCCCGCACTCAGGACAGGAATGTGGCTTTTCTCCTGTGTGAGATCTCTGATGTCTGTAAAGACTGGACTTCACTGAAAAACATTTCCCGCACTCAGGACAGGAATACGGCTTCTCCCCTGTGTGAGATCTTATATGCTTATTAAGATCGGATTTATAATGGAAACACTTTCCACACTCAGTACAGGAAAAGCTCTTTTCTGTTGGAAGGACGGCACCGTCTCTCACAGTCTGAGGTTCCTCAGGATAAGAGGAATACGATGGTCCATTTACACTGTGTGGTGCCGGATGGACATTTGAGGTAGTCGGGTTTTCTCCTGGACTATACTGTGTGATGTCTTCATCTTCTACTTTACAGTCTGGAGACAAAGTGAGACAATCCTCTGAGGTTTTCCTCATCTCCCGTCCATCTACTAAAATAGAAGTAAAAAGATTATTACTAGACATGAGCCGATTGGTTCCCCTAAACCAGGACTCCGCCCACATCAGGCAGCTTTGTCTCTGAGGATCTTACATTTCCCCCCTCAAGGTAACTAGTAAATGGGTCCTCTGTAGGGCCGCAATTAATGATTATTTTCAGAATTGATTTGTTGGCCAATTATTGATTTGATTAATTGGATAAAAACATCAAAAAAAGGTTGGTGTATAATTTAGTTAATATTCTTGAATATCTATATACAGCGGTAAATATAAATATCCAGATATATAACCTTTTTTCAATCAAACTAATTTTCAAATCCTGTATGTGGTTTGTGGTCAGAAGTCACATTCTTTTTACAATTGAATGTTAAAAACAAGTGGAATTTTCGAACCACACTCGTCCATTCATCGAATG
Source organism: Aquarana catesbeiana (assembly GCA_037953035.1). NCBI lineage: Eukaryota > Metazoa > Chordata > Amphibia > Anura > Ranidae > Aquarana > Aquarana catesbeiana. Next base: position 269,677 of record JBBHAA010002243.1, read on the forward strand.
TACAAATAATTTTCATACAGATATTTGTGTGAATATTCTCGTCCAAAAATCGATCTGTGTATGGCCAACATAAGACATTTACTAGCAGCAGCATGATTTTTTTAATCCTTTGTTATGATGGGGAGAAAAAAAATATTCCTTTATAGTACAAAAACAGCAGATAATCACTACTAAAAGGGATTCATTTATACTGTGAAATAGTGAAAGTAATATATCTTATATCATATATATAATAATAAATATACCCAGAAGTAGGATATATGGGGATTTTACCTGGGAGTCACACATGAAAATTTATGGAGGTTAGAGGGGGGACTTTTATATTAAAGTAATACTGAAAGCTGAGACTTTTTTCATGGATATATTAATTTTATATATAAAGCACAGTACTAGTAAACTTTTACTTTATATAATAGTAATGCCTTCTATCACCTCCAGTCTATCAGCCTCCACCTTCTCTGGGGTCAGATGCTGATCTTCCCTGCACAGAGACCTTAAAGTCATTGTAAATGTTGGATTGATTGTTTAACCACTTCCCACCTGGCCTATAGCAGAATGATGGCCGGGCGGTGGTTCAGGTATCCTGACTGGGTGTCATATGACATCCAGCAGGATAACAGCCACCGCGCACATCACGGCGATCGGTGGTGCAGTGTGTCTGTCACGGCTGATCACGATGTAAACAGGAAGAGCCATTGATCGTCTTTTCCTCACTCGTGTCTTACAGACGTGAGGAGAGCCAATCAGCTGCTCTCCTAACAGGGGGGAGGGGTCTGTGCTGATTGTTTATCAGTGCAGCCCCCTTCGGATGTCCTCCAAGACCACCAGGGATGGCCACCACACTGGACCACCAGGTATGCCACCCTAGACCACCAGGGAAATGCTAATCAGTGTACAGGCAGCTGCCAATCAGTGCCCATCCCCAATGCCTGCCAGTGCCATCAGTAATGCCTATCAGTGCCAACTATGAGTGCTGCATATCAGTGCCGCCTACAAAGTATAGTATAGAGTTCCCCTATAGGAAGCTACAAAATATAGTATAAAGTTCCCCTATAGGAAGCTGCAAAGTATAGTATAGAGTTCCCCCTATAGGAAGCCACAAAGTATAGTATAGAGTTCCCCTATAGGAAGCTGCAAAGTACAGTACAGAGTTCTCCTATAGGAAGGCACAAAGTATAGTATAGAGTTCCCCTATAGGAAGCCACAAAGTATAGTATAGAGTTCCCCTATAGGAATCCGCAAAGTATAGTATAGAGTTCCCCTATAGGAAGCCACAAAGTATAGTAGAGAGTTCGCCTATCGGAAGCTGCAAAGTATAGTATAGAGTTCCCCTATAGCAAGATTAAAAAATCTTCTGCCTTTAATGTCACTTGTTTCCTTCTCTTCCCCAGGACTACATGTCCCATGAGGCATTGCTCCTCACACATTCCAGTTCTCAGGCATTTACTGACATGTATGGATGGTATACTGAGCTGTATTTTCTGATATGGAAAGAAATATTGCATTCTGTATGCAGTCCAATTAATCGACTGACCAACTAATCGATTATGAAATTAGTTGACAACTATTTTCATAATTGATTAGTTGTTTCAGCCATACAGCTCTGAACTCCTAAAAGTTCATTTCTTTATTCATGGACCTTAGTCAGAGAGTGAGGAAACAACGAGAACTGTCTTTTATAGGAATGACAGTTATGAGGGGATTATAGGACGAGTGTCCCCACCCCCTCTATCACTCATTTCCATCTTCCCAACACAAGAAGTCCTGCACTTACTCATGAATAACAGTGGGGCTGAGTCCCACCAGAGGTCAGAGAGTGAGGATGGGGGGAGAACAACCAAGATGAAGACTGGACTGATCCTGAAGACCACCATCATTGGGTTATTGACTCCTCCCTCATTATCACTTTCTGTTTAAGGGTCCAAAGTTTGAGGATATTATCACATTATTATCAACATGTAAAAGTCTGTGCTCCAATCAAATCATCAGATATAAAATGTTCAGCTGGTAGAAAATGGGTGTAAAAGAAGTCAGGGTTATCTAATGTACAACTTATTATATAGAACACAAAAGTTAGGGCTATATGTATCAGAATGATGTAATGTACAACATAGAGTATATTGTGCAGCGGTCACAAGTATGTAATGTGCAATATAGAGTATATATTGCAGGAGTCAGGAGTATGTAATGTACAATATAAAGTATATAGTGTAAGGGTCAGGACTCATAATATTGGTATTCAGTAATCAGTGGAAGATTAAATGTTCACATGAGACAAGTTGCAGAGGTCCCACACCGCTGCCTTCCATCTCCTGAGACTGCACTCAGTGACTTGGGTCTGAGACTATACAGACATATCCCTCCACCCGGCACAGCCTGCAGACAACAGAGCAAGTAATCCTGGGAGAATTGTCCTGTCGGACATCTTGCCATACCCGGGTATGGGGCAGAAGACCCAAACCACATACCCCAGTTGCCTAGGTCTAGTAACATCTATGGTGAAAATGAACATTTTGCTGCCAGCTGAACCGCAGAATCTCAATAAATCCAGTCTAGATACATAAATTGTGTCTGCAGCACAGAGAAGGAAGATTATCCGAGAGAAATACGGGAATACAGGATGGGGAACACAGCTCAGGAAAGTGACCAGGGGATTACAGGCTGATATCACCCAGTCCCCGCCCTACTCTGGACCAATCAGTGAGTAGTATGGGTGGAGGAATGTGTTTAGTGTTAATGACCCACCTGTACTGATCTCTGTAGGAGTGTTCTCCTCTATAAATGTCCCCGTTATTCCATCCTCCTCCATAGACTGCTGATCATCCATCACATACCTCTCTTCTTCTTCTGATTTAACCTCAAATTCTATATCGATTGGATCTCCACTCTAAATCAAGAAAATGAGAAAGAATATCATCTATGAGATATAAGGTTTAATATTGTGACATCACATATAAAATCCACACATTGTCTCCATAAGTGTGTTTTATAAGCTCTGTCCCACCAACCTTGTAACAGTGAGGGATGGTGTGATCTTCCTGTGTGGAATCCCGGGAATACAGAGGATCTCTCTCTGGTGGGTTCCTGGTATTAGGTGGCTCCATCTTATACTTGTGTCCTTCTGAAAACTCCTCCATCACTCCATACTCCTCATCCTCCTCTTTATACTCTTCTTTAACCTCAATATTATCATTCCAGAGATTTTTACTCTGAATACATAATAAAACATTCATTGTAAGAAACATGCTGTGTATAAATCAGAACTACCAATAATTGTTAATCACTTACCTGATGTTGGTGAGGGATGGTGTACAGATCTTTGTGTTCTTTTAGGAACTCTGACTCCTCCATCACCCCATTCTCATCATCCTCCTCTTTTATCTCTTCTTTAATCTCAACTTTAGACACTCTCAGGTTTCCACTCTGAATATATAATAAAAATGACATCAATGGTAACAATGCAGATAATGTACAGATCCTAATTATACTATCAGTGATTGTTCCTCATCTACCTGATGATGGTGAGGGATGGTGTGATCTTCCTGTGTGGAATCCCGGGAATACAGAGGACGGGGACATCTCTCCGGTGGGTTCCCATTACTGGATCCATCTGTAGGAAACACACACACTGACTGAATACATTGTTTCTATGTGTTTATCAGATGATGGGGGATCTAGGTGGACCCTCCATACTGCTCTCTCCTTTACAATAAAGTCTCCTCTTACCCGGTGATGTGAGGGGCGGCTGATTGTCCATCATGACGTCCTTGTAGAGATCCTTGTGTCCTTCTAAATACTCCCACTCCTCCATGGAGAAATAGACAGTGACATCCTGACACCTTATTGGAACCTGACACACACAATGATACAGTCACCATCCAGACACATCCCTTGTCTGTTACTGGATAATGTCCCAGAATTCCCAGCACCACTCACCTCTCCTCCATGATCTCTCTGGGGACTTCTAGATTCTTCTTTGTATTTCTCTATTCTATCAGGGAGGGAGGTGGAGGCAATGTGATGGTTATATGATCTTCAGGCTTCACAGGATGAAAACTCTAGATCTGAAAACCAATAGTCAAATCAAAAAAAAATTCCCAGAATCCTCCTCACAAATGAGGTATAATTTACCCACACAGGACCCCCACACTATGTAGGTTAAATGCTTGTTGCAGGCATTCTGACATTAAGTACAATGCAGGACCAACAGTCCTACTTTGTAAGTGAGGATGCTAAGAGTCCGCCCACATCCAAGAGTATCAGAGAAAAATAAAAAAAAGAGCTGGATGGAGGGACATTGGGAGGAGGAGCTGTGAGGTCAGTGTGATGTCATAGGACATATAGACTCTGGATGGAGGGACATTGGGAGGAGGAGCTGTGAGGTCAGTGTGATGTCATAGGACATATAGACTCTGGATGGATGGACATTGGGAGGAGGAGCTGTGAGGTCAGTGTGATGTCATAGGACATATAGACTCTGGATGGAGGGACATTGGGAGGAGGAGCTGTGAGGTCAGTGTGATGTCATAGGACATATAGACTCTGGATGGAGGGACATTGGGAGGAGGAGCTGTGAGGTCAGTGTGATGTCATAGGACATATAGACTCTGGATGGAGGGACATTGGGAGGAGGAGCTGTGAGGTCAGTGTGATGTCATAGGACATATAGACTCTGGATGGAGGGACATTAGGAGGAGGAGCTGTGAGGTCAGTGTGATGTCATAAGACATATAGACTCTGGATAGAGGGACATTGGGAGGAGGAGCTGTGAGGTCAGTGTGATGTCATAGGACATATAGACTCTGGATGGAGGGACATTTGGATGTGGAAATTTGAGGGGTCCTCTATATAAGGCTCCTGTGCAAACCAAATCATTGTTCCTGGGTGTGTCCTTCCTCTCCTAAACTGAAGAGTGAACTTTGACCTTTACCATACAGAAATCTGTCAGGAATCTGTGAAAGTAAGCTCTCATGTGATCAGGTGACGTGCGGAGGAACGGAGTGTAAATAGCAGACAATTTTCTCCAGAGCCTTTAATGGTGGGAATAGATTTTGCTGGGACATACTAAAAGGAATGACAGAAAGGAATGCCCATAGACTTTAACAGGGAGATGGAATGCTCATAGAGAATAATGGAATAATATGGAATGGCCATAGAAAATAATGAACACAACATATTATTATTATACAGGATTTATATAGGGCGACCAGTTTACGCAGCACTTTACAATATAAAAGGAGACAATACAGTTATAATACAATAAAATACAAGAGGATTAAGAGGGCCCTGCTCAAAAGAGCTTACAATCCAATAGGGTGGGGCATGTGGTACAAAAGGCTGTAACTGTGGGGAATGAGCTGATGGAAGTGGTAAAAGATTTGTTAGAGGCGTCATAGGCTTCCCTGAAGAGATGAGTTTTCAGGGATCGCCTGAAGGTAGCAAGAGTAGGGGATAGTCGGACAGGTGGCGGTAGCGAGTTCCAGGGGATGGGAGAGGCTCTGCAGAAAACCTGGAGATGAGCATGAAAGGAGAAGACAAGAGAGCTTGAGAGTAGGAGGTCTTGGGAGGAGCAGAGAGGATGGTTTGGGTGATATTTGGAGACAAGATTGGTGATGTAGCTCGGGGCAGAGTTGTGAATGGCTTTGTATGTTGTGGTTAGTAATTTTAATTTAACTCGCTGGGCGATTGGGAGCCAGTGTAGGGATTGGAGGAGAGGGTTGGCAGACACTGAATGGAGACCAGTGTAGGGATTGGAGGAGAGGGTTGGCAGACACTGAATGGAGACCAGTGTAGGGATTGGAGGAGAGGGTTGGCAGACACTGAATGGAGACCAATGTAGGGATTGGAGGAGAGGGTTGGCAGACACTGAATGGAGACCAGTGTAGGGATTGGAGGAGAGGGTTGGCAGACACTGAATGGGAGCCAGTGTAGGGATTGGAGGAGAGGGTTGGCAGACACTGAATGGGAGCCAGTGTAGGGATTGGAGGAGAGGGTTGGCAGACACTGAATGGAGACCAGTGTAGGGATTGGAGGAGAGGGTTGGCAGACACTGAATGGAGACCAGTGTAGGGATTAGAGGAGATGGTTGGCAGACACTAAATGAAGACCAGTGTAGGGATTGGAAGAGAGGGTTGGCAGACACTGAATGGGAGCCAGTGTAGGGATTGGAGGAGAGGGTTGGCAGACACTGAATGGAGACCAGTGTAGGGATTGGAGGAGAGGGTTGGCAGACACTGAATGGAGACCAGTGTAGAGATTGGAGGAGAGGGTTGGCAGACACTGAATGGAGACCAGTGTAGGGATTGGAGGAGAGGGTTGGCAGACACTGAATGGAGACCAGTGTAGGGATTGGAGGAGAGGGTTGGCAGACACTGAATGGAGACCAGTGTAAGGATTGGAGGAGAGGGTTGGCAGACACTGAATGGAGACCAGTGTAGGGATTGGAGGAGAGGGTTGGCAGACACTGAATGGAGACCAGTGTAGGGATTGGAAGAGAGGGTTGGCAGACACTGAATGGAGACCAGTGTAAGGATTGGAGGAGAGGGTTGGCAGACACTGAATGGAGACCAGTCTAGGGATTTGAGGAGAGGGTTGGCAGACACTGAATGGGAGCCAGTGTAGGGATTGGAGGAGAGGGTTGGCAGACACTGAATGGAGACCAGTGTAGGGATTGGAGGAGAGGGTTGGCAGACACTGAATGGAGACCAGTGTAGGGTTTGGAGGAGAGGCTTGGCAGACACTGAATGGAGACCAGTGTAGGGATTGGAGGAGAGGCTTGGCAGACACTGAATGGAGACCAGTGTAGGGATTGGAGGAGAGGCTTGGCAGACACTGAATGGAGACCAGTGTAGGGATTGGAGGAGAGGGTTGGCAGACACTGAATGGAGACCAGTGTAGGGATTGGAGGAGAGGGTTGGCAGACACTGAATGGAGACCAGTGTAGGGATTGGAGGAGAGGGTTGGCAGACACTGAATGGAGACCAGTGTAGGGATTGGAGGAGAGGGTTGGCAGACACTGAGCGGTTGGTAAGGTGGATAAGCCTGGCAGCAGAATTCATGATAGACTGAAGAGGGGAGGAGCCTATGGAGAGGCAGGCCAATGAGAAGGGAGTTGCAATAGTCAAGGTGAGAGATAACAAGGGAGTGAATGAGGACCTTGGTGGTTTAATTTGTTAAAAAGGGGCGAATTTTAGAGATGTTACGGAGGTGAATTCTACAAACTTTTGACAACGATTGGATTTGAGGCTAAAAGGACAAGTCAGAGTCTAGGATTACACCGAGTACCCTGGCGTGAGGGGAGGGACTGATGGTTGCATTGTTGATTTTGATGGAAAAGTCATGGAGGGGGGCACGGGCGGGGGGGGGGCGGAATTTATAGCTCAGTTTTAGAGAGATTTAGTTTAAGGAAGTGGTGTGACATCCAAGCTGATATGTCAGTTAGTAAGTTAGTAATGCGAGAGGAGACTGAAGGAGCGAGGTGAGTAATTTACTATATTTTCAAAATCTGTACTCAAGCAGGTGGATTAACAGACAAATTACTGAAGTTTGAAGTTATAACCAGAAATTTCACAGTAAATAGATAAATGATTATCTTATAACATAATAATATATGATTTAGCTCGTACCTTTTCATCAGCAGAAGATTCTCATTCTCCCTCCAAACTGTGTGAGAAAAACATGGGATTGTGGGTAAATCTTTACACATTAACACGTTTTTCCTTGTAGTTAAGAGGCCTGGGCTGGAAGAGCATGTTTGTGGTTTAGACACGCCCCCTTCTATGACACTGCAGTGAGAGGCGTGCCTCCACAGCAGCATTTTTATTGGACAGCTTGGCCAATGCTACTTTACCATTGGTCCAAGACTCCAAGCTGTCCATTGAGCTCAGTGTCTCTGATAAGAAGTGAGGAGAGGCACTGTGATCTCATCCTCTCAGTCTGCTGCAAACAGAGTGTGCCGGCTTGTATTTAACCCCTTGCCTACCGGGCACTTACACCCCTTCCTGCCCAGGCGCCATTTTTCAGCTTTCAGCGCTGTTGCACTTTGAATGACAATTGCACGGTCATGCTACACTGTACCCAAACAAATTTGTTATCATTTTCTTCACACAAATAGAGCTTTCTTTTGGTGGTATTTAATCACTGCTTGGTTTTTTATTTTTTACAAAAAAAAGACCAAAAATTTTGAAAAAAAATGTTTTTTACTTTTTTTCTGTCAGTAAATTTTGTAACTAAGTAATTTTTCACCTTCACTGATGTGCGCTGATAAGGGGGGACTGATGGGCACTGATAGGCTAAACTGATGGGCACTGACTAGGTGGCACTGATGAGGAGGCACTAATATGCTGCACTGATAGGTGGCACTTTTACAGTATGTGGCACTGATGAGCACTAATAGGTGGCACTGGTAGGTGTCACTCATGGGCACTAGTAGACGGCACTGTTGGGCACTGATAGGCTGCACTGGTGGGCACTGATAGGTGGTACTGATGGGCACAGATGGGCATTGATGGATGGCACTGATGGGCAACACTGATGGGCATTGATTGACAGCAGTGATGGGCAGCACTGATAGGTGGCACTGATTGCCAGCACTGACTGGCACCCCTATGGGGCACTGATTGGTGCCACTTGTGGGCAGTGGTGGACACTGATTGCTGCCACTAGTGGGCACTGATAGCTGGCATTGGTGGGCAATGATGGGCACTGATTTGTGACACTATTTTGCAATATTGTAATCAGTGCCCTGATTACATTCCTAGATGTCCCCCTACGTGGAGATGCTGCTGATCGGCTCTCCTCGCCACACTCCTTGTCAGCGTGAGACGAGGAGCGCCGATTACTGGCACTTCCTTGTTTACATGTGACCGGCTGTGATTGGTCACCGCCGATCAAATGGGTAAAGAGCCGCGGATGCGAGATTGGGGATCAGGGTTGCACTGTGTCCTAGCAACATGGTGCGGCCGCGATTGCCGCGCTGCGCACCCCCCGCGGGAGTGCGAGAGATGCCACTCTGGGACGCCATCATATGACGTTGTCTCAAAACGAGAGCCGCACCGCCGCGCCATCATTTGATGGTGGGTGGGCAGCAAGGAGTTAAACTGGCCACTCTGTATGTAGCTTCTGACAGGCTGAACAAGGAGCCCCGTATCTCCGGAACCATAGATGATAAGAGCCCCAAATTTCCTAGCTTGCCGAGCTACGACCCTCGAAGCTCGATCTTTTTTTTTTTGTTTTTTTTGGAGCTCTTCTCAAGGCTGGTGCCACACACCCTTCCGTAACCACCAAACGTGTTCATCAGGATTGAATAATGGTAGATATTTGGGGGTGTATCGATTTAGGGGAAGTTAGCATCAGTCAAAAATGCTGATTGAAAAGTGGCAATGAACACCAGGAACCATCCTGGAAAGCAAGGTGCACAAACGAACGTTGACGTCCACAAGGATCGAATGTGATACCGACAGAAAACCCTTGAGATTGCAGGTAATGGTGGAGCATCTCCAAAATATCTACCATTATTTAATCCTGGTGAACACGTTTGGTGGTTACGGAAGGGAGTGTGGCACCAGCCTAGAGAAGAGCTCCACATGTGTATATACATCCATATACTGCATGGTCATTATTAGAAAAAAAAAGGAACGTGCAGCTGCTGCTAGCTGGAGAAATCCAAGCCGATCCATTCCTAGGCTAGGCGCAAGGACAACACTCATACCGCAAACAGCTAACACAGGACAACAGGCTTTCCTACCCCGTATGCTACACAGTGGCTTATACTGTGAAGGTGAAATACCTCCTTGTGGGGTGAATGATAGCAGTGAGTGCGTTTCCTATGGGGCACCTTTTAAAGAAGCTCTGAAAAAGAGTATTGAAGAGCACTTTGTCACTTTATGAATTGCATTATATTTGGACTTTGTAGTATGGTCAGCTCGGTCTATTGAAGGACTTTATAAACATACTAAGCTTGCTATTATCATCATACATTTGGTTTGATTTGCGATTATCGCACAGGATTTTTTGTGCACCAGATATTTTTTCTTTTACTTTACATTGCGGACCTCAGCTCAGGAGGCTAAAATCACCCCAATCCGCAGCATGGGATTAGAATATAACAGTGTGGTCACAACACAGGGTTGTTTTTTGTGTTTTTGTGTTGTTTTTTTTCCTGCTTATATGCCGGGTATCACATATCAGTCTGTTAAACATTCGGACATTTGCACTGTCAGCACTTTTTTTGCATATTTGCATTTTGTTGTAGCACTTATGTGTTTAGGATTTGTATTAGGAATCCTCCACACACACAGAAGGTTCTGAGCACCTCCAATTAAGAACAGCGCCATTTCTATCCTTCTTTTCCTTAACCACTGACTTCACCCCGTCCATTCCCTTACATGGCCACGTAGGCAAATGGGTGGGGCATAGATCCCGACATCATTGTCTGAATATGACCATATCTGGGCAATGATGTCACCATTATCCCTGCCCCTTCCTTTATATAGCTGATTACAGCTCAGGAGACTATCAGTCAGCAAGTGTTACCGTCGGAGATCGCTCCTGTGTGGCGGGTCATTGGGGGGTATTGGGGAGTCAGTGGGGGGTTGGCATCAGGATTGATGATGGATTTACAATAAGGCTACTTTCACACTGAGGCGGGCGGGCGCTGGCGGTAAAGCGGGGCTTTTAGCGGCGCTATTTTTTCATTTTAGCGGCGCTATTCGGCCACTAGCAGGGCAGTTTTGACCCCCGCTAGCGGCCGAAAAAGGATTAAAACCACCAGCAAAGCGCCGCTGTAGTGGCGCTTTGCCGGCGGGTTTGCAGCACTGCCTCATTGTTTTCAATGGGAAGGGGCGCTTTAGGAGCGGTAAATACACTGCTCCTATATCGCTGCAAAGATGTGGCTTGCAGGACTTTTTTGACCGCCCTGCAAGCGCACCGCTCCAGTGTGAAAGCCCTCGGGGCTATCACACTGGAGTGAATTGAGCAGCTCTTTCAGGGCACTATTTTTAGAAGTTTAGCACCTGCAAAGCACCTCAGTGTGAAAGCAGCCTAAGAGACTTTTTTAGGGGATTTTGTAACATAAAGGACATTGAGTGTCTTTATTGATTTATCTCTTTTTTGGGGGAATGAGTAGGGGTTCTATGTACCCCAAACTCATTCATGTGGGGGCGGGACTTTCATATTCTGATATGCCCCCCTGCCCCCAGACCACCCCAACCACCAGGCCAGGGTTGTGGGGATGAGGCCCTTGTCCTTATCAACATGGGGACAAGGTGCTTTTCTGCAAGAGGATCCCTCCCAACAAGCCCCCCCATGTTGAGGGCACATGGCCTTGTATGGTACAGAAGAGGGGAGTCACACACTCATCTCTCCCCCTTTCCTGGTCAGCAGGCTGCAGGTTTGGATGAAGGGTCTGATATGGATATTTTGGAGGGAGGGGCACACATTTTTTTGTCTGAGGTCCCCCCTTATTCCATCAATATCCAACAAATATGTATTTGGGGGTCTCTATACATTTTCTCATTTTTGCTGTAGGATGAGCTGCAGAAAAAGTGACATTTACAAAGAAAAAATGAATCCGTTTAAATTGCAAGAAAATGGAAATTTCCTACTAAAATACTTACCGTAATTTTCCTTTCCTGATGGACTCCATGGCAGCAACGTGTGGGTTTAGTCCAGCCTCTACTACCCTATAGGACACTACTCCCATAAATCTTTGCTCCCTGCCAGCGGCCGTGTTCGATAACTAGCCTACTCCAGCCATTCGGGAGGGAAGTCCTGCTGGCATGGAGTCTATCAGGAAAGGAAAATTGCGGTAAGTATTTTGATAGGAATTTTCCATTTTCCTGACAGACTCCATGGCAGCAACGTGTGGGAAATAACTCGCCATACACACCCGGGTGAGCAAAAAATGCTGAACAAAGTTTTATTTAACACCGTCAACAGACAGTACTTTCAAACCAAAATTGACAGAAGATAAAGTAGCTGGCTCAACACAATAATGAGACATAAAAGTATGAATTGATGACCAGGAAGCTACTCTGCAGATCACTTCAGGTGCAACATGACGTGAGGCCGCCCATGAAGTTGAGAGACTTGTGGTTGAGTGCGATGTAACCGCTTCAGGAGGAGCCAAGCCCTTCTCTTTATAAGCCCATTGGATAGCTTGAACAACCCATGCAGCAATGGATCTGACGGTAGCTCTGAAGCCCTTGTTTTTTCCGTGGAACAGAACAAAGAGATAGTCAGATTGTCGAAAAGAAGCTGTAGTCTCCAAGTATCGCTTCAATGTAACTCCCATATTGAGGGGGTGTAGCTCCAGACTTCCAGCAGAATTGAAGGTAGGAAGCGTTATTTCCTGGTTCTCATGAAAGATTTAGGTGACTTTGGGATTTGCCCTTAGCACTGGAATTAGAACCACTCTGTCCGGAAAAAATGTGGGAAAGGGCTCCTTTGAACCTAGAGACTGAATTTCAGAAATTCTCTTCACTAAAGTTATGGCTATCAGAAAAGAAGTCTTGAGGTTAAGCTCTCTGACCGAGAGTAGTTTGTCAAGTTGCGAGAAAAAAAATTAAGGACTAGTGGAAGATCCCATTTGGGGAACCTAGGTTTCCTCTGTAGTCTGAGCCTGACTTCCCCCTTGAAGAATTGTTGGACCAGAGGATGTTTGGCCCATGACACCCCAGGGAAGGCTGAAATTGCTGAAACTTGAACACAGAGAGAACTAACAGACAAGAAGATATCTAGTCCCGTTTGCAGGAAACTTAAGACGTCCTGAACTTTCGGATCACTACAAGAGTTGGACTTGGAGGACATGTGGCTTGTGAATTTAGCCCAAATCCTTTCATATACCTGATTGGTACTTCTTCTTCTCGCATTCAGGAGAGTGGGAATGACCTCTTCGGGGCATCTTAATGCCTCTAACCTTCCCCTCTCAAAAACCAGACCCTTAGGCGCAGGTGAGCCGGGCAGGGATGTAGTCTCGAGCCCTGAGACAGAAGATCTGGTCTGAGTGGCAAGGGGATCGGATCCCGGACACTGAGGAGCATTAGGAGGGGAAACCAAGGTCTGTTGGGCCAGTAAGGTATTATGGCTATCACCTCCGCTGCTTCCGATCTGAGTCTCCGCAGGAATTGGAGAATAATGGGGGTTGGTGGAAGGGCATAAGCTTTGGGGAACCACCATCGCTCCGTCAGGGCATCCACCCCATAGGCCTGAGGATCCCGGAACCTCGAGTAGTACCTTGCAAGTTTCTTGTTGTAGGGGGAGGCAAAGAGATCGACTTCTGGGGAGATCCCCAAGGTCAGGATCCAACTGAATACTTCCTCGTGGAGAGACCACTCGTTGTTGTTTAAGAGAACTCGAGATAGGAAGTCTGCCTGGACGTTCTGAATCCCGGGTACATATGTTGCCGTTATGTTGACCAAGTTCCTCTGAGCCCAGGTCATAATTGGTTCTACCTCTTGAAGCAGAGACAGACTTCGAGTACCCCCTTGTCCCCTTATGTATGCCACCGCTGTCTTGTTGTCTAGTCTGAGTAGAACCGAGGTTCCTGATATTAGATGGTGAAATGCCAGAAGTGCCTGGAACGCTGCCCTCAATTCCAAGATGTTTGACACTGTTCTCCTGGAAGGAAAATCCCAAGTGCCCTGCGCCATCTCTGTCAAGCAGTGGGCGCCCCAGTCCTTGATGCTGGCATCTGTCGTTATTGTTACCCATGTGATGGGAAGAATGGAGTGGCAGTTGTAAAGATTTTCCCGCTGGAGCCACCAGGAAAGTGAACTTCTCATGGTTGAAGTAATGCGAATAAGCTGGGCTTTGTCGCCTGACCACTGATGAAGAAAGCCTTTTTGGAAGGGCCTCATCTTCCATTGCGCCCACTTCACCATCGGTATCGTGGCCACCAAAGTGCCGATGATCCTCAGACACTGGAGGGCATATAGATGGGAGGCAGAGAGAGCCGGTGTCTTGTCGAATACTGTCCCCCATCGGATAGTGTCCACCCTGTAGTGCGCAGGCACAGTACGGAGGACAAACGAGACGCCGAAAGTCTCCGAAGTTCAACAGCTAATCGTCAGCTGTATATGGCACCTGCGCACTTATTGTGCCCTGTGTCCAGGTTCATGCCCCACTACCCAAGTGGACATAGATTTAGAATAAAAAGATGCCGAGCGCAGCGATGGGCCCTGTTACAAAGCCTTAACTATTAAGTGCCCAAGCGCCGTATACAGCTGATGGTCAGCTGATCAACTTCGGACACTTTCGGCGTTTCCTTGTCCTCCGTACTGCGCAAGGGCTGTGCTTGCGCAGTACGGGGCGGACACTATCCGATAGGAGGACACTTCTCGTCAGAACACCGGATGAATTCTGTCTCGGATTACCGAAATCTTTTCTTTGGGTAAAGAGATGGTGCCTTTTATTGTATTAAAGAAGGCTCGTAGGAACACAAGAGACTGGGAAAGAACCAATTGACTCTTCTCCAGATTCAGGATCCATCCAAATTCCTGAAGGGTGGAAATGACCTGACCCGTGTTCTAGGAGTCGATCTCTGTCTTGAGCCAATAGTAGAAGATCTTCCAGGTAATGATGGAGAGGGATCCCTTTGGTTCTTAGGAGAGCCACCAGGGCCAACAAGACTTTTGAAAAGACACGTGGAAATGTTGATAGCCCGAATGGCAGGCATGTGAATTGTAAATGAAGTCTGCCCACGGAGAAGCGGAGAAATTGTTGGAAATCTTCTGCAACAGGAACGTGAAAATAAGCATCTTTGAGATCTATGGAGACCATCCAGTCTCCTGATTGTACCGACTGTTGTATTGTAGACAGTGTCTCCATCTTGAACTTTTCTTTTTTGATAAATCGGTTCAGATGAGTTAGATCTATGACGGCCTCCATTCCCCATTCTTCTTTTGGACCATAAAGAGAGGAGAGTAGATTTGCTTGCCTCGCTGGTTGTCTGAGACAGGGATGGCAGGGCCTTGAACCAATAAAGATGCTACATGGGCTAATAGAATCAGCCTTTTTTCTTCTGATGCCGGAATAGAGGTGGAAAGACACCTGAGTCTGGGAGCACTGCTGAAGGGCCAGGTGTGGCCTGAAGAGACCGTCTTGACAGTCCAGAAGTCCTGAATTGAGGCCGCCCAGATGTGCCAAAAGTGGAGAAGGCGAGCCCCCACCTGGCCTGTCTGAGCGGGCTCGATTTCAAAAAGAGTTGATCGTTTCCCTCTCCCTTGTCAAACTGCCTTTGGTGGGTTTCTTGAAGGATGACTGCCTTGCCTTCCATGACCTGGAGAAATCACGGCCCGGCCTGTAGCTACGAACTTCCCTAGCTCGTTCCTGGTACTGTTTCCTTGGGAAAGATCTTCCCTGGCCTTGCAGATGCCAATCCTGAGGAAGGAACCCCGACTTACCACCAGTGGCTCATGTTATGGCGTCATCTAATTTATTGATGAAAAGGGAAGACCTTTCAAAAGGAATTCGCCACCATACTTGTTTCGATGCTGAGTCAGCCAGCCAAGGACGGAGCCACAAGGCATGCTTGGCAGTGACAGCTGAAAGCATGACCCGAGCAAACAGGCGGACTATATCAATCGAGGCCTCCTCCAGAAAGGCGGATGCTAGCCTCAGCTCCTGGATGGGTGAACTCCTCGCTACATCTTCCGAGATGTTCCCGAGTGTCTCATCCACATTATCAGTCCAGACTTCCATGGCCTTGGACATTGCAGCCAGAGCTAAAGCTGGCTTGCAGGCCATACCTGATTTAAGATAAACTCTCTTCAGATCAGAGTCAATCCATCTATCTAAGGCATCTTTAAAGGAGACTGTATCCTCTAAGGGAAGAGTCACGTGTTTTACCAGCCTCATCACGGCTGCATTCACCAGTGGAGCCGATTCCAAATGCTTGATCTCTTCCTCTTTGAAGGGATAAAGTTTTAGAACTTTAGAAAGCAAGGAAATTTTTCTTCTCCACCTTACCCCATTTGTCTGTGATGACTTCACCGAGTTCAGCAAGGAATGGAAAGTTAACCCGTTGAAGTATTTTCTTTGTTTGGAAGGAGCGGCCACTGGATCTTCCCAATGCAAAGCTTCTCTAATGGCCTTGACTAAGGGGGAGAGTAAGGCAAAATCAAACCCCACACAGGGATCTTCTGCTTCAGAGTCACTATCTGAGTGAACAGCCTAAGGATGACTTGGCAGAGAGGATTCCCAGGTGTCCTGACCTCGTGACTCCCTTACTGGTGAGCGTAATGGATCGTTGGTCTGGCCAGTCTCGATACTTCTCAGAGAGTCCTTGACAACCCTTTCGACTAGGGATTTCAACTGCTGGTCCATACCACCTCTTTCGCCAGCTGCTTTGGCATAGCAGAGATCACACAGGGATTTTCCCACAGGTACCTGGGACCTTCATCCCCAGCAGACACAGTCAGATGAGCGGCTGGAGTGAGCCGTGGAAGACCGAGACACATCCTTGCTACGGTATCCCGATCTTGAGGGTGAACCGTGGCAGTTAGATCTGGAAGAGGAGTGCCGGCGATGAAACTTAGAAGAGTCACTTCCTCTGTGAGAGCTGCGACGATGTTCGGACCTAGAAGGGCTGACAAACAAGAAAGAAATACATGGAACAAAAAATTAGAAAAAAAGGTGGCCAAAAGGACCAATAACAGAGACACCCGCACCCCCCCCCCCAGCTGGACCCAGAGAGGAAAAAACATCTCTAAGTACCTGCTACGAGAGGGCTGGCCACAGGCAGGTGGTGGAGAATCCATGTCCCTGGGAGCTTCCATCATAACTGTATAAAAAAACATTCTGTCAGAGCCAGTAAAGGACATATGCTGTTTACCTGTCCATGAGACCCACTCACCAGAGGCAGAGCGACAGGGAACCAGGGGAAGTCACTGCAATAAGCCCGCAAGCATTCCCAAAGCTTGCAGGCTATTTCCCCGTTTAAAAAGGCCGCCCCCAGTGACATCACTGCTGCGCTGGACATGGGGCCAGTGCGCATGCGTGATTAGCGTTACTTTGATGCTACTGAGCATGCGCGAACCAAGCCTCGTTCTCAAACCGTACTCGTGCATGCGCAGAGCAGTCGAAAAGACGAGACAGGAAGTAAACCGTGGCTGGAACGCAGAAGGAACCAGCCGCCATGCCTGTCACCAGGAAAACAAAAAACGGAAGACCTGGGGGAAAGAAACAACACAGAAAAAACATACATGATGAACAAAAACGGCTGCCATGAAAAGGAATGATCTCATCACTCCCACCACGATCCAAGGCCGAAGGTAAGATGGGGTATGCCGGACTCATGAGGGCGATAGGGTCACCTGCTAATAGCTGGGTTGTTTGACCAGTGCGCAGTCTGCCTGCCAGTAGCTAGGTCTCAACTTCTTCCAACGCCTCTTCCAGTGCCCACTCCATACCCCGCTAGTAGCTAGGGCTTAGAGGAGTATTGCGACTCTTCATTTCAGGGTTGCAGTTCGGCCAAACTTGATCGTGGGGGAGAAATCTTCAGGTAGGAAGACCATCAACTTGTGCTCCTGTACCTTTAAGGTGGGGTGGGCTCCCCTCCAGCCACCTGCTCTCATTTATCCATTAAATGCATGTGCCTCCACTGTGGGGACACTTATACTTTAGTGTTAGGACCACAGATACAAGGGTGCCGTGACGTGGCTCTGTGGCTCACGCATGCGTTTGCAAATGCGTGCGGACTAAACCCCTTTTTTAACGCATACTGTTAGATAGGTCAATTTGGTTGTCTGCAAGCTGGTGGTAAGTAGACTTTGGCTTTTTCCTGGGCATTCCCCAGACACTTGTTGGTACTTGGTCCTACGGAGGAAGACAAAAAAAGAACACGGCCGCTGGCAGGGAGCAAAGATTTATGGGAGTAGTGTCCTATAGGGTAGTAGAGGTGGGACTAAACCCACCTGTTGCTGCCATGGAGTCTGTCAGGAAGACTACATTTCATTGCCAGCTTTTTTTTTTTTTTTTATAAACAGCACACAGACCCTCCAAAGGTCCCCCAAATACATAGAAGAACCTTGGGGGGGGGGGGGGTCAGTGTGCTGTTTTGGCAATTATAAGTGTATGAGTATGATCTCAGGTAATAGTATGAAGACATGTCTTATGAAGGAAACTAAGGGGTCTACTTATAGAAAATTCATGGGATGAATGTGACAATCACTCATCCAGTCATTACATATTCTGGCCATAATGTAACAAAGTGATTTCCTATGATTGTCAGCTCCATCTAGTGACCATAATGGGGTATTTTTCCTGACATACCTCCATTAGTAAAAATTTCACAATACCGTATTATGTCCACTAGATGGAGCCAAGGAAATCAGTGTATGAAATACAATACATCCAATATTCATGACAGCTGGGTGAATGCCGGTCATAATCATTAAACTCATTTTTTTTTAAACAGACCTCTAAGTGTTTGTGAAATTTTACACCACAAAATGTACTCAGCCAATGAGAGGTAATGACTCCATTTTTATTTTTCTACTGTTATCAATGGCCAACACGGTACAACACTTCATCCATGTCTTTGGTGATCTCTGATCTCCTTATGAACTCAGAGATGTACAATACCTATCGCCTGACACCCGGGACATGCAGTTCTGAGGGCCGGACAGGTAGGTTGTTTTAACATTTGTTGCCCTGCTGTGGGCGAGCAAGGAGCAGGTTTATTTGTTGGATGGAAGCATTCGGGTGGCTGAGCGAATGTTTCCACACCCCCCGGTAAAGTGCCCCCACCCCGACACACACCCGCTATGTATACCGGGCTCCTCTTACCCATCTGTGGACCCGGGACCAGCATAGCGGGTGATGATGGGTAGAGGGGAGGGAGGAGAGAGGACACACATCCGCTCCTCCACTTCTTCTTCCTGACCTGGAAGTGACATGTATGACATCACTTCCGGGTCCCTGGTGACAGTTTCCTCGGCTATCAAAGCCGGGATAGAATATAATGCAGTGTGATCTGTATTACATTACATTCAGTGGAGCACAGGGGAGACATCCAGGGTCTTTTAGACCCTGGATGTCTCACTAAAGAGAACCTGTCACCAAAAATTCATCACATAGGGGACTTTTTGTCCTCCATGTCAATGTTTCTCAACCTTTTTTCAGTCAAGGCATCCTCCAAAATTATGGACAGTCTTGAGGCGCCCTCTAAAATTATGGACAGTCTTGAGGCGCCCTCTAAAATTATGGACAGTCTTGAGGCGCCCTCCAAAATTATGGACAGTCTTGAGGCACCCTCCAAAATTATGGACAGTCTTGAGGCACCCTCCAAAATTATGGACAGTCTTGAGGCGCCCTCCAAAATTATGGACAGTCTTGAGGCGCCCTCCAAAATTATGGACAGTCTTGAGGCGCCCTCCAAAATTATGGACAGTCTTGAGGCGCCCTCCAAAATTATAGACAGTCTTGAGGCACCTCAATCTAAAATGTAAAAACTATTCTAATAGTTCTACTTAATGCAACAACATCAACACACACGTAGGACACCCAACGTTATAAGTGATTTATTCTTCCAAAGCAAATATACTTTTGCAAACTGGTACTGACTAGTATTCCGAAGTTTCTCTTCTCCCTCAGTTTTTCTCCATCACTCAGATAATAAGACCCAAAAAACTGAAGGAGAGAGGCGGGGGAGGGTCACACAAGGATGATATTCAGGCAACTGACATCCTCCTTATCAGCTCATGATGTCATTGGTCGTTGGGAGGTTGGCAGCTAGAAGGTTGTAATGATGTACAATGAAAACCTGAGGCTTTGTGTAACTAAAAGGCTTCATCTACCCTCCGGCTTGTATACAATTTTGGGGCAATTGTTTGGCATTTTGCCAAGGCACCCTGATTAAAAAAGACTGCTCTATGTGATGGAAAGAATTTTTTTTTTTTAATTGTATAAAATGACATTTAAACCCAGGCACATAACCCCCCCAAAACAAATCGGAGGCCCCACCCCCACATATACACATGTACAAACATGAACGCACACATTGGGGCGCCTACACCTGAAAACATTGATTGCGATACACATGTTACATATCGCCGCACACAGCAGAATGAGAGCAATTATTCTATCACCGGACCTCCTCTGTAACTCTAAACTGATGACCTATAGGGGGCTTTTAAAGCATCACCTATAGAAAATATTAGGGTTGTCCCGATAACGATACTAGTATCGGTATCGGCATCGATACCGAGCATTTGCCCAAGTACTTGTACTCGGGCAAATGCTCCCGATGCTTCCCCCAATACCTTGAGAGTCAGCAGTGATCGGCACATGGGGGAGTTACAAGCTTCTCCCCCAGTGGCTTTTAGCGGCTTTAGTGACATACAGCGGTGATCGGTGCTTGTAACTCCCCCACACGCGATCACTGCTGACTGTCACCGCATCCTCCATGCCCTTCCGTTCCGCTGTCCCCCTCCGTTCTGCTGTCCCTCTCTCTTCCTCTGTCCCTCTCTCTTCCTCTGTCCCTCTCCATTCTGCTGTCTCTCTCCGTTGTGCTGTCCCTCTCCGTTGTGCTGTCCCCCTCTGTTGTGCTGTCCCCCTCTGTTGTGCTGTCCCTCTCCATTCTGCTGTCTCTCTCTGTTCTGCTGTCTCTCTCTGTTCTGCTGTCCCCCTCCGTTGTGCTGTCCCCCTCCGTTGTGCTGTCCCCCTCTGTTGTGCTGTTCCTCTCTCTTCCTCTGTCCCTCTCCATTGTGCTGTCCCCCTCCATTTTGCTGTCCCTCTCTCTTCCTCTGTCCCTCTCCGTTGTGCTGTCCCTCTCCGTTGTGCTGTCCCTCTCCGTTGTGCTGTCCCCCTCCGTTGTGCTGTCCCCCTCCGTTGTGCTGTCCCTCTCTCTTCCTCTGTCCCTCTCCGTTGTGCTGTCCCTCCCTGTTGTGCTGTCCCTCTCTCTTCCTCTGTCCCTCCCTCTTCCTCTGTCCCTCTCCGTTGTGCTGTCCCCCTCGGTTGTGCTGTCCCTCTCTCTTCCTCTGTCCCCCTCCGTTGTGCTGTCCCTCTCATTTCCTCTGTCCCTCTCTCTTCCTGTGTCCCCCTCTGTTGTGCTGTCCCTCTTTATTCCTCTGTCCCTCTCCATGTCCTCCTCCTTCCTTTGTGAATGGACAGAGTCAGCTGACTCTGTCCATTCACATAACTGAAACATTGTAATCTCTTGTGATTACGATGTCTCAGTTTATGAATGGAGAGGAGCCACTGACTTCTCCCTATTCATTTTCAGTGCAGCTGAGGCTGCAGAGAAAGGGACTGGGGAATCTCTATCCTCGGTCTCTTTCTCTGTCTCAAGGGGGAGATATCAGAGGTCTGTTAAGACCCCTGATATCTCACCAAAGCCCCCCAACAGGGCTGATTAAAAAAAAAAAAAAGAGAAAGTGACTGGGGAATCTCTATCCTCGGTCTCAAGGGGGAGATATCAGGGGTCTGTTAAAACCCGTGATATCTCACCAAAGCCCCCCAACAGGGCTGATTAAAAAAAAAAACACATACTGCAATAAATAATAAAAAAAAATATTATTCTAAAAAATAATAAAAATGTAAAAAAAAAAAACACACAGACACCGTCCTCCCCCCCCCTTAAAAAGAGAAAGCATTGTTTAAAACAAAACAAAAAAAAAAACACTGCCACGTGACATTAAAAAAAAAAGGATTGGTAATCGGTATCGACGAGTACTTGAAAAAAAGTATTGGTACTTGTTCTCGGTCCTAAAAATGTGGTATCGGGACAACCCTAGAAAATAAAGGGTACTGAAGGTTGTCACCATTTCACAGGCGCACACAAATTTAAGATTTGACATGTTGGGTATCTATTTACTTGTGCAACCTCAGCTTTTATATTTTACCAAAAAAATGGGTAATTTATTGTGTTTTTGAGCCCCCTAAAATTAACTTTGATGTGTTTTGGGTTTTTTTGCGGTAATATCATGAGACATAAAAAATTGGAACTACCACTATATTATTCTCTAGGGTGTCTGCTTTCAAAAAATATATCATGTTTTGGGGGGTTTATATAATCTTCAGGCCTAAAATGATTTTTTAAGATTTCCCGACTGGCCAATAGCAGAATGACGGCCAGGCAGGGGATCCATTATACTAAGTGGACGTCATATGACATCCAGAAGAATAAGCCGGTCGGGTGCGCGGCGATCTGTAGTGCGTTTGTGTCACTCTGACAAACCGCATCTCCAATCTCGGTAAAGAGCCTGTGATGTAGGCTCTTTACCATGTGATCAGCTGTGTCCAATTAAAGCTGATCGTAACCAAGAAGTGCCGGTTATCGGCTTTCCTTTATTCATGCTGACAAGGCACGAGTAGAGGAGAGCCAATCAGCGGTTCTCCTGACGGGGGGGGGGGGGGATCTGCACTGATATTCAGCATTGATTATCATTACAGACCCATCAGTGATGATCACCAGTGACCCACCAGTGATGCTAATCAGTGCTCATTAGGGATGCTTGTCAGAACCTCCTCATCAGTGCTGCATATTAGTCCCTCCTCATCAGTGAAGGAAAAAACTTACTTATTTACAACATTTTATAATAGAAACAAAGAGAAACTTTTTTTTCTCTTTAATTACAAACCTCCAGAGGTGATCAAATACCACCAAAATAAAGCTCTATTTATGGGAAAAAAAGATAAAAATGTCATATGTGTACAGTGTTACATGACCGCGTAATTGTCATTCAAAGTGTGAGAGCGCTGAAAGCTGAAAATTGGCCTGGGCAGGAAGGGGGTGAAAGTGCCCAGTATTAAAGGGGTTAAATATGTGGGCACAAAACTGTCTCTGGCAGTAAAAGGGTTAAAGGATAAGTTCACCTTCGGGAAGATGTTACATGTTCCTGTTCCTGCAGTTGCTCAGCGATCCGAGTCCTCTGTGTGACAGCAGTGCGGGGAGAAGTTCCCCGTACCGGCTGTCACTTTATGAAAAGAGTGCGGCCGTGCCATTCATTCACAGAGTTCTGTCCTTTGCCGATGTTGGCTTGTAGTTTTCAATGAACTTCCACACCGCTGCTGAGCTCTCTGGTAGACAAAGAACAAGGAGACTGACATAAAGGACAAGGAGATTGGGACCCCAATTTAGTTCCTTGAACAAGGCATTTTTTCAAAAAATATCCACACCTCTGAAACTGTTTCTTACATGATGAAGATCAGCCATGGAGTATATCTGAGGTGTATATCAGGGTGTGCTTCTTCCCCACATGAGAGCTGTCACGTCCAGCAACATTCATATAGAAGACATTTCGCACATGATGTACAGGAAGACATGACTTCAGTGAGGAACAATTCCCTCACTCAGGACAGGAATACGGCTTCTCCCCCATGTGAGATCTCTGATGTCTGGAAAGACTTGTCTTCTGTGAAAAACATTTCCCGCATTTAGGACAGGAATATGGCTTCTCCCCCGTGTGAGATCTCTGATGTCTGTTAAGACTGGACTTCACTGAAAAGCATTGCCCGCACTCAGGACAGCAATATGGTTTCTCCCCCGTATGAGATCTCTGATGTATGGAAAGACTGGACTTCAGTGAAAAACATTCCCTGCACTCAGGACAGGAATACGGCTTCTCTCCTGTGTGAGATCTTATATGCACATTAAGTTGGGGTTTAGAAGGGAAACACTTCCCACACTCAGGACAGGAATACGGCTTCTCTCCTGTATGAGATCTTATATGCACATTAAGATTGGATCTAGTAGGAAAACACTTCCCACACTCAGTACAGGAAAAGCTCTTCTCTGTTGGAAGGACGGCACCGTCCCTCACAGTCTGAGGTTCCTCAGGATAAGAGGAATACGATGGTCCATCTACACTGTGTGGTGCCAGATGGACATCTGAGGTAGTCGGGTTTTCTCCTTGACTATTCCCATTATGAGAACTCTGATGTGTGAAAAGTTGTGACTTTCGTACAAAGCATTTCCCACACAGGGGGCAGGAATACGGCTTCTCACCTGTGTGAGATCTCTGATGTGTGTAAAGACTGGACTTTGCTGAAAAACATTTCCCACACTCAGGACAGGAATACGGCTTCTCTCCTGTGTGAGATCTTTTATGCACGTTAAGTTGGGATTTAAAAGAGAAACACTTCCCGCACTCGGTACAGGAAAATCTCTTCTCTGTTGGAAGGACGGCACCGTCCCTCACAGTCTGAGGTTCCTCAGGATAAGAGGAATACGATGGTCCATCTACACTGTGTTGTGCCGGATGGACATTTGAGGTAGTTGGGTTTTCTCCTGGACTATCCCCATTATGAGAACTCTGATGTGTGAAAAGTTGTGACTTTCGCACAAAGCATTTCCCATACTCGGGACAGGAATACGGCTTCTCCCTTGTGTGAGATCTTTTATGCCTATTAAGGTTGTATCTAAAATGGAAACACTTCCCGCACTCAGTACAGGAAAAGCTCTTCTCTGTTGGAAGGACGGTATCGTCCCTCACAGTCTGAGGTTCCTCAGGATAAGAGGAATACGATGGTCCGGCACCGTCCCTCACAGTCTGAGGTTCCTCAGGATAAGAGGAATACGATGGTCCATCTACACTGTGTGGTGCCGGATGGACATTTGAGGTAGTCGGGTTTTCTCCTGGTCTATACTGTGTGATGTCCTCATCTTCTACTTTACAGTCTGGAGACAAAGTGAGACAATCCTCTGAGCTTTTCCTCATCTCCCGTCCATCTACTAAAATAGAAATAAAAAGATTATTACTAGACATGAGCAGATTGGTTCCCCTAATCCAGGACTCCGCCCACATCAGGCAGTTTTGTCTCTGAGGATCTTACAATCCCCCCCCCAAGGTAACTAGTAAATGGGTCCTCTGATCTCCTACCAGTTCATTTCTTTATTCATGGACCTTAGTCAGAGAGTGAGGAAACAACGAGAACTGTCTTTTATAGGAGTGACAGTGATGAGGGGATTATAGGACGAGTGTCCCCTCCCCCTCTACCACTCATTGCCATCTTCCCAACACAAGAAGTACTGCACTTCCTTATTTAGTCCATGATTTAGTCATGAATAACAGCAGGGATGAGCCTCACCAGAGGTCAGAGAGTGAGGATGGGGGGAGAACAACCAAGATGAAGACTGGACTGATCCTGAAGACCACCATCATTGGGTTATTGACTCCTCCCTCATTATCACTTTCTGTTTAAGGTTCCAAAGTTTGAGGATGTTATCACATTATTATCAACATGTAAAAGTCTGTGCTCCAATCAAATCATCAGATATAAAAATGTCCAGCTGGTAGGAAATGAGTGTAAAAGAAGTCAGAACTACAGTAGGTGACCGCGATAATGTGTCAATCTCGCCGCTGTTATAGGCGAGATTTGACACCTGCGAGCCCCGTTGCGGGAGCCAGCGCCGAGCTGGCTCGCTCATCGGGAAAGGAAAACTTTTTTTACTTTCGCGATGAGCGACAGGCAGTGCTGACAGCTGTCTGGTATGAATCATAAGGGGGAACGCCGCGCCAAATTTTAAATAAAAAACCGGCATGGGTTCCCCCCCAGGGGCATACCAGGCCCCTAGGTCTGGTATGGATTTTAAGGGGAACCCCCTACGCCAAAAAATCAGCGTGGGGGTCCCCCCCAAAATCCCTACCAGACCCTTATCCGAGCACGCAGAACGGCCGGTCAGGAAAGGGGGTGGGGACGAGCGAGCGCCCCCCCCCCTCCTGAACCGTACCAGGCCGCATGCCCTCAACATGGGGGGTGGGTGCTTTGGGGCCACCCCAAAGCACCTTGTCCCCATTTTGATGAGGACAAGGGCCTCTTCCTGACAACCCTGGACGTTGGTTGTCGGGGTCTGCGGGCGGAGGGCTTATCAGAATCCGGGAGCCCCCTTTAATAAGGAGGCCCCCAGATCCCGGCCCCCCACCCTATGTGAATGAGTATCGTACCCCTACCCATTCACCTAGGGAAAAAGTGTCAATAAAAAAAACACACTACACAGGTTTTAAAAGTAATTTATTAGGCAGCTCTGGGGTCTTCTTCCGACTTCGGGGGGTCTTCTTCTGACCTCTCCACTCTCTCCGGCCTCTTCTCCCGGTGTCCTCTTCTTCTGCCGGGCTCCTCCGCTATCTTCTTCCGCTCTTTTGCTAGCTGTGGCCCGGTCTTGTCCGTCGTCTTCTACCCTCTGGTCTTCTTCTGATGTTGACACGACGCTGTCTCCCACTGTAATGCTGTGTGAGCGGTGCGCAAAGACTTATATAGGCATGGGGCGTGGTCACCGGGTGCAAGTCATTGCACACCGCTCACACAGCATTACAGCGGTGTTGTGTCAGCATCGGAAGAAGAGAAGAAGGAACAAGACGGCGAAGACCGGGCCACCGTTAGCAAGAGAGCAGAAGAAGATAACGGAGGAGCCCGGGAGAAGAGGCCGGAGAGCGGGAGAAGAAGCGGACACCGGGAGAAGAGGCCGTAGAGAGCGGAGAAGTCGGAAGAAGACCCCCGAAGTTGGAAGAAGACACCCCGAAGTCGAAAGACCCCCGGAGCTGCCTAATAAATTACTTTTAAAACCTGTGAACTGTGTTTTTTTTATTGACACTTTTCCCCCCAGGTGAATGGGTAGGGGTACGATGTACCCCATACTCATTCACATAGGGTGGGGGGCCGGGATCTGGGGCCCCCTTATTAAAGGGGGCTCCTGGATTCCAATAAGCCCCCCACCTGCAGACCCCGACAACCAACGGCCAGGGTTGTCGGGAAGAGGCCCTTGTCCTCATCAACATGGGGACAAGGTGCTTTGGGGTGGGGGGCCCGCAGGGCGCCCCTCTGCCCCAAAGCGCCCACCCCCCCATGTTGAGGGCATGCGGCCTGGTACAGTTCAGGAGGGGGGGCGCTCGCTCGTCCCCACCCCCTTTTCTGACTGGCCGGGCTGCGTGCTCGGATAAGGGTCTGGTAGGGATTTTGGGGGGGACCCCATGCTGATTTTTTGGCGTAGGGGGTTCCCCTTAAAATCCATATCAGACCTTTGGGCCTGGTATGCCTCTGGGGGGGAACACACACCGTTTTTTTATTTAAAATTTGGCGCAGCGTTCCCCCACATGATTCATACCAAACAGCTGTCAACGCTGTGTGTCGCTCATCGGGAAAGGAAAAAAAAGTTTTCCTTTCCCGATGAGCGAGCCAGCGCCAGATGCACAGTACACTGTCGCCGAGAACCAGCGCGATGGTATCGCACTGGAAACACAATCTCACAGTCAGGCACTGTATGTAATGTACAACTTATTATATAGGATATAAAAGTTAGGACTATACAGTATCAGAATTATATAATGTACACCATAGAGTATATAGTGTAGGGGTCAGGAGTATGTAATATACAATATAAATTATACAGTGTAAGGGTCAGGACTCATAATATTGGTATTCAGTAATCAGTGGAAGCTGAAATGTTTACATGAGACAAGTTGCAGAGGTCCCACACCGCTGCCTCCCATCTCCTGAGACTGCACTCAGTGACTTGGGTCTGAGACTATACAGACATATCCCTCCACCCGGCACAGCCAGGAGATAACAGAGCAAGTAATCCTGGGAGAATTGTTCTGTCAGAGATCTTACTAGATTCGGGAACTGGACAGAAGATCTTAAGTATATTCCCTAGATGTCTAGTAACATCTATGGGAAAAATGAACATTTTGCTGCCAGCTGAACCCCAGAATCTCCATAAATCCAGTCTAGATACATAAATTGTGTCTGCAGCACAGAGAAGGAAGATTATCCGAGAGAAATACAGGAATACAGGACGGGGAACACAGCTCAGGAAAGTGACCAGGGGATTACAGGCTGATATCACCCAGTCCCCGCCCTACTCTGGACCAATCAGTGAGCAGTATGGGTGGAGGAATGTATTTAGTGTTAATGACCCACCTGTGCTGATCTCTGTAGGAGTGTCCTCCTCTATAAATGTCCCCGTTATTCCATCCTCCTCCATAGACTGCTGATCATCCCTCACATCCCTCTCTTCTTCTTCTGATTTAACCTCAAATTCTATATCGATTGGATCTCCACTCTGAATCAAGAAAATGAGAGAGAATATCATCTGTAAGATATAAGCTTTATTATTGTGACATCACATAAAAAATCCTTTACTGAAGGCAAATCCACTACACACTACAAGTGCACATGGAAGTGCAGTCGCTGTAGATCTGAGGGGAAGATCTGAAATGAGGGGAAGCTTTGCAGATTTCTATCATCCAATCATATGCAAGCAAAAATGCATTGTTTTCAATTCCTTCCATGTTCCCCTTATATCTACAGTGACTGCACTTCCAAGTTAACTTGAAGTGCACAGTGGATTTGCCTTTAGTAAATAAACCCCCCTGTCTCCTCAAGTTCATGTTCTAGATGATCCATCCCACCAACCTTGTAACAATGAGGGATGGTGTGATCTTCCTGTGTGGAATCCCGGGAATACAGAGGACGGGGACATCTCTCTGGTGGGTTCCTGGTATTTGGTGGCTCCATCACATCCTTGTGTCCTTCTGAAAACTCCTCCATCACTCCATACTCCTCATCCTCCTCTTTATACTCTTCTTTACCATCAATATTATCATCCCCGAGGTTTCCACTCTGAATATATAATAAAACATTCATTGTAACAAACATGCTGTGTATAAATCAGAACTACCAATAATTGTCAATCATCTACCTGATGATAGTGAGGGATGGTGTGACCTTCCTGTGTGGAATCCCGGGAATACAGAGGACGGGGACATCTCTCTGGTGGGTTCCTGTAGCTGGATGACTCCACCATGGTGTCCTGGTACAGATCTTTGTATTCTTTTAGAAACTCCTCCATCACCCCATCCTCATCATCCTCCTCTTTTATCTCTTCTTTAACTTCAACTTTAGAATCTCTCAGGTTTTCACTCTGAATATAGAATAAAAATGACATCAATGGTAACAATACAGATAATGTACAGATCCTAATGATACTATCAGTGATTGTTCCTCATCTACCTGATGATGATGAGGGATGGTGTGACCTTCCTGTGTGGAATCCTGGGAATACAGAGGACGGGGACATCTCTCTGGTGGGTTCCCATTACTGGATCCATCTGTAGAAAACACACACACTGACTGAATACATTGTTTCTATGTGTTTATCAGATGATGGGGGATCTAGGTGGACCCTCCGTACTGCTCTCTTCTTTACAATAAAGTCTCCTCTTACCCGGTGATGTGAGGGGCGGCTGATTGTCCATCATGACGTCCTTGTAGAGATTCTTGTGTCCTTCTAAATACTCCCACTCCTCCATGGAGAAATAGACAGTGACATCCTGACACCTTATAGGAACCTGACACACACAATGATAGAGTCACCATCCAGACACATCTCTTGTCTGTTACTGGATAATGTCCCAGAATTCCCAGCACCGCTCACCTCTCCTCCATGATCTCTCTGGTGACTTCTAGAATCTTCTTTGTATTTCTCTATTCTATCAGGGAGGGAGGTGGAGGCAATGTGATGGTCATATGATCTCCAGACTTCACAGGAGGAAAACTCTAGATCTGAACACAAATAGTAAAATCAAATGTTATTCCCAGAATCCTCCTCACCTCACCATTCAGGTCTCCATTTTATTAAAGCCCCACTTCAGACTGAGGTATAATTTACTCACACAGGACCCCCACACTATGCAGGATAAACACTTGTTGCATGTATTCTGATGCCATTACAAACAATGCAGGACCAACAGTTCTACTTTGCTAGTGAGGATGCCAAGGGTCCGTCCACATCCTAAGAGCATCATTAAAGTAGCCAAGCCAAACAGAGGGACATTGGGAGGAGGAGCTGTGAGGTCAGTGTGATGTCATAGGACATATAGACTCTGGATATAGGGACATTGGGAGGAGGAGCTGTGAGGTCAGTGTGATGTCATAGGACATATAGACTCTGGATGGAGGGACATTAGGAGGAGGAGCTGTGAGGTCAGTGTGATGTCATAGGACATATAGACTCTGGATGGATGGACATTAGGAGGAGCTGTGAGGTCAGTGTGATGTCATAGGACATATAGACTCTGGATGGAGGGACATCTGGAAACGCTAGACACCGGTAAAAGGTGTTAAACGAGGGTTAACGCTGTAAAAAGAGCATTAAGCCTCGTTCGGCGTTTCTCTGCCTCTATTCAAAATCAATGGTTCCCTATGGGAGCCTATTAATTTGAATAGAAGTCACACCGCAAGTCGGATCATCATGATCCGACTTGTGGTGCGACTTGTGTTGTAAGGATAAAGAGGAACCCCGCCAAAATGAAAAAAATTGGTGTGGGGTTCCCCCTCAGACAATACCAGACCTTTTGGTCTGGTATGGATTTTAAGGGGAACCCCCTTCGCCAAAAAGATGGCGTGGGGGTCCCGCCAAAATCCTACCAGCCCGGCCGGTCAGGAAAGGGGGTTGGGATGAGCGAGCGCCCCCCCTCCTGAACCATACTAGGCCGCATGCCCTCAACATGGGGAGTGGGTGCTTCGGGGCAGGGGGGGCGCTGCGCCCCCCACCCCAAAGCACCTTGCCCCCATGTTGATGAGGACAAGGGCCTCTTCCCGACAACCCTGGCCTTTGGTGTCGGGGTCTGCGGGTGGGAGGCTTATCAGGATCTGGGAGCCCCTTTTAATAAGGGAACCCCCAGATCCCGGCCCCCCACCCTATGTGAATGAGTATGGGGCACATCGTACTCCTAACCATTCACCTGGGAAAAGTGTCAAAAATAAAACACACTACACAGGTTTTTAAAGTAGTTTATTAGTCAGCTCCGGGGGTCTCTTCCATCTTCAGGGGTCTCTTCTTTCTTCTCCGCACTCTCCGGCCTATTCTCCCACTCTCCAGTGTCTTCTGCCGGGCTCCTACGCTATCTTCTGCTCTTTCGCTAGTGGTGGCCTGGTCTTGTCCCCGCTGTAATGCCGAGTAACGACCTATATTGGCATAGGTTGTGGTCACCAGGTGATGCCATCCGGTGACCACGCCCCCTTATGATGTCACCGCCCGGGGCATGATGGGACGGTGGCGTCATAAGGGGGCGTAGTCACCAGATGACATCACTCGGTGACCACGCCCCATGCCATAATTATTCGTTGCGCACCGCTCACCCGGCATTACAGTGGGAGAGAGCGTCGTGCCAACATCGCAAGAAGAGCAGAGGGTAGAAGACGACGGACAAGACCGGGCCACAGCTAGCAAAAGAGCAGGCAAAAGAGCAGAAGATAGCAGAGGAGCCCAGCAGAAGAGTGGGAGAAGAACCAGAGACCGGGAGAGGAGGCCGGAGAGCGGGAGAAGAACCAGACACCGGGAGAAGAGGCCAGAGAGAGCGAGGAGTCGGAAGAGACCCCCGGAGCTGACTAATAAACTACTTTAAAAACCTGTGTAGTGTGTTTTATGTTTGACACTTTTCCCAGGTGAATGGGTAGGGGTATGATGTACCCCATACTCATTCACATAGAGTGAGGGCCAGGAACTGGCGGCCCCCTTATTAAAGGGGGCTCCCAGATTCCGATAAGCCTCCCGCCCGCAGACCCCAACAACCAAAGGCCAGGGTTGTCGGGAAGAGTCCCTTGTCCTCATCAACATAGGGACAAGGTGCTTTGGGGTGGGGGCGCAGCACCCCCCTGCCCCGAAGCACCCACCCCCCATGTTGAGGGCATGCGGCCTGGTACGGTTCAGGAGGGGGGGGGGGCGCTCGCTCTTCCCCACCCCCTTTCCTGACTGGCTGGGCTGCATGCTTAGAGGTTTGGTATGGATTTTGGGGGGACCCCCACGCCATTTTTTCCGCGAAGGGGGTTCCCCTTAAAATCCATAGCAGACCAAAGGGCCTGGTATTGTCTGAGAAGGGAACCCCACGCCAATTTTTTTTCATTTTGGCGGGGTTCCCCTTCATCCTCAGCAGACAAGTCACACCGCAAGTCGGATCATGATGATCCGACTAGCAGTGCGACTTCTATTCAAACCAATGCGCTACCATAGGGAACCATTGATTTTGAATAGAGGCAGAGAAACGGGGTTAAAAGCTAGCGCCGCTAAACGTGAATTGACGGCAATGCAAAACATTGATAAAATCGCGTTTTTAAAGCAGCGTTTTCCTGCCAGCAATCCGTTTATGACCTCCAGTGTGCATGGAGCCTAAAGGTCAGGACAAGCAACAGACAAGCGCATCCAAGAGATGAAGCCGGGGTCACTACACAGAAAATCAATCCAAGGAAACAACAGGCAGGACGAGGAATAGCAAGAAGGAGCTCAGAGACAAATGAGAATATTGCTCAGCCAATGGGAGATTATCTCAGCATGACAGTTTTGTTACCTCCACATATTTTAAACCAACAGACAGAAATTCATTTATCCCAATGATAGCTGTCACCACTCTTCCTGGCTTAGGTCTGTGCCCAAAAGCCAGTTCCTTAGGCTGAAACAGAACTGTACTGAGGATAGTACATTCCAGGCTCAGGCACAAGTTTTAACCCAAAGATTCTTAGCTAATGGGTATGACCCTGACTCCCTTGCCAACTACTTATTTCAGGGTTATCAGGTGGATCGTAAGGATCTGCTGATAGCAGGAGCTGGTGGCCCTGGTGGGGAGGCTTATCGCTGATCTTTATCACCAATTTTTCCTGTCAACATTCTAAGGTTAAGCATATTATTGGTAAACACTGGCATATCCTGAAGAATGATAGGGTTTTGAAATCTATCCTGCCAGAGAAACCTCAGGTGGTTTTCAGAGGTGCACCGTCTCTTAAAGATAGGTTGGCTCCTAATATTTTGAACCCCCAGTCTCTAGACCTGGTTTCTTTTCTGAATTAACTGGATATTATCAATGTAGGAGGTGCCAGGTCTGTTCACTCAATCATTGTAGGACAAGAAGGACCATTAGCTTTACCTCCACCTGTACTTCCAAAACCTTTGCAATTGAGCCCTTCATTACTTGCTCCTCGGCTGGGTGGTATATATTCTTCAGTGTCCGTGTGGCCTGTATATGCCAGAGAAATCCCGGGCTGGGGTTACAGTCATCCGCCTTGTGTGGTCCCCTATAATAAGGGACCACCGAGTTCTGGTAAACGGCAGTGTTTTTCTGTGGTGGAGGCATTCTTTCACTTGTGACTTATTCCGGGAAACCTTGCAGCACATCACTTTTCAAGAACCATCAATTTTTTCAATGGACTGATCACCATTATGTTATGGTTTATATATTAACACAAATGGACTTTATTTATTCACGGGTTTTAATATAGAGCATATCATTTGATGTTTGTATTTATAAACCTCACTTGTTTATTACATTAACAATAGTGTTAATGTGTGGCTATACATTTTATCTGGTTTTTGCACTGTATGGATTGGTTTATTTTAGATCTACCTAGTGTATTCTATTGACACAGATTTTTGGGAGCACTCATCAGAATTTCTTGTAATTTGATCATTTTTAGCGCAACTTTTTGTTTTTATTTTTATGACTTACATAATGAAGGAGATGAGGGGGAGGGGAGGAAGTCACTTATGGTGACCATAGAGACATGGAAATTCAGCTGGTTCAGCAGGGATCGGTCACATTTCCATCCATGTGTGGTCACTGCCGGATAAAAGTCACTCCATCAGTGGCTGCAGCCAATAGCTTCATTACTGATCTGTGTATTCTGAGAGCGGAGGAGCGCCCCCCATTGTCAGAATACAATAGTGCAGCGGGGAGGATTCCCCCATCCCCCTCCAATGTGTGGATGGGGGAATCACTTCAGTTTTTTCCTCTCATTCCGCTGGCTGAACGATAAAACTGAACCATGTATGGCCAGCTTTGGAAAGAAGATATATTAATCATCAACTGATCCCCCTGAAGGGGTTAATCTTCATTTCCAGGGCCGTCTTTAAGGCAGGGAAAAGGGGCAGCTGTCCTGGGCCCCATTATTGTTGTGGGGCCCAAAGCAGCTGCTTCCTAGTTGCCAAATATCCCAGTTTAAATTCTGCCCTATTGCTGTGTACAGGTGACTTACCTGCCTGCCTTGTGTTTATATGTAAATAACCTGCATTGATATGTATATAGATAGACATTCATATATACTGTATATAATGCCCCCTGAGGTCTTATTCACCATCACTTCTGCTGAATGCTGCCCACTGGGGAGGTAAAGGGACATGCTGGAAAGTGCTGCCTACATCTGTGGTCATGAAGCCCAACATCAGCCTGTTCTACAAAGGTGAGCAAATTGGAGGTGGAACCCTTTTTCTAAATACCACGGTGGCCACAACACGGTGAAGTCTGGTGGATGTGAATACACAAATCTCAGCAGATATGTGAGGGTGTCATTAATAATTAATGGCTCTGCTGTGTATCTGATAAAGAGCAGCATTGTTCTGTGGTGTCAGGAAAGAGGTTCTGCATGTGTTCCCGACACACACAAATGTGAACGCAGGCTAAATGTCTCAGTTACATTGGTGGTCAGTGTAAATCTTCTCATTACATCGGGGCTTGGTGTGCAATCCATTCATTCACACTAGTGGCCATTGTAAAGGTCCCCCTTACATTGGTGGTCAGTGTAAATTCCCCCCTTACATTGGTGGTCAGTGTAAATTCCCTCCTTACATTGGTGGCCAGTGTAAATACCCTCCTTACATTGGTGGTCAGTGTAAATACCCTCCTTACATTGGTGGTCAGTGTAAATACTCTCCTTACATTGGTGGTCAGTGTAAATACCCTCCTTACATTGGTGGCCAGTGTAAATACCCTCCTTACATTGGTGGTCAGTGTAAATACCCTCCTTACATTGGTGGTCAGTGTAAATACCCTCCTTACATTGGTGGTCAGTGTAAATACCCTCCTTACATTGGTGGTCAGTGTAAATACCCTCCTTACATTGGTGGTCAGTGTAAATACCCTCCTTACATTGGTGGCCAGTGTAAATACCCTCCTTACATTGGTGGTCAGTGTAAATACCCTCCTTACATTGGTGGTCAGTGTAAATACCCTCCTTACATTGGTGGTCAGTGTAAATACCCTCCTTACATTGGTGGTCAGTGTAAATACCCTCCTTACATTGGTGGTCAGTGTAAATACCCTCCTTACATTGGTGGTCAGTGTAAATACCCTCCTTACATTGGTGGTCAGTGTAAATACCCTTACATTGGTGGTCAGTGTAAATACCCTCCTTACATTGGTGGTCAGTGTAAATACCTATTACATGGTGCTTACTGTGATTGTTCCTATTACATTGGTGGTCAGTGTAGAAACTCCTCTTTATATTGGTAAAAAAAAAGTCCAAACTTGCATTTGTGGTCAGTTTCGAATCCTTCATTGGTGGTCCATGTAGAAGCTCCATTTAAATTGGTGGTGAGTGTAAATCCCCCCTTACAATGATGGTCAGTGTAAATCCCCCCCAACATTATTGTTCAGTGTAAACACCCCTTACATTGGTGGTCAGTGTAGAAGTGTCATGTTACATTGGTGGTCAGTACAAATCTCCTCGACAATGGTTGTCAGTGTAAATTCCCCCTTACATGGAGGTCATTGTATATTCCCCCTTTCACTGGTGGTTGGTGTAAATGCTCTTATTATATTGGTGTCAATGTAGAAATCCTTCTTTATATTGGTGGGTGGCGTAAAATCCCCTGTTATGTTAGTGGTCAGTGCAAAGTCCCCCTCGTATTGGTGGTTATTGTAAACCCCCCTCACATTGGTTGGCAGGGGAAATTCCCCCTCACATTGGTGGTCAGTGTAGAATCCCTCACTATATACTTGTCAAAGATTTCCAGCCTTGCACTACATGATTCAGAATTTGCCACAGTGTACTGCCTCCTAACTAATCCCATCCCCCCACCACTGCCATTGATCCCATCAACCCTCCAGCATTGCCACTGATCCCAGGAGTCCTAGGAGTATTCTGTCTATTGATGGGTCCCCTCACCTCCCAGTCCATGGTGTTCAGGCAGTGAGGAGAGGATGTGCTGTAACCTTTAGCAACTAATCAGTGAGCAGTAATGCTGTGCACTGACCTCTTGCAACCAATCATTAAATGGTAAGAATGTCCAGTAACCTCTAGCAACCAATCAGTGAGCAGTATTGATGTACAGTAATCTCTATCAACCAATCAACAAGCAGAAGTCATGTGCTGTAACGTATAGCAAATAATCAGTGAACCATAATGTGTTCTGTAACCTCTAGCAGCCAGTCAGTGAGCGGTAATGATATGCTGTAACCTCTGGCAACCAATCGCAATCGCTGCCTGATCTAAATCTGTAAACTGATTTTGAATCTAGCTGCTATTTATTGTATGTCTCAGAGCAGGTGGAGAGAGAAATTGCATGAAAATGTTTGCCTAGGATCCAATCAATATTAAATTATCTGTTGGTCTCCACACTATATATGTGTGTATCATCATCTGCTGGAGATAAAAGACATCACAGTGACTATGGAGGAAGAGGACGGACATGACGGGGGGGTTACTGGGTGTAAATAGAAAATAAGATCTTTTTACCTCCTCTACTGCCACTTCCAGCAATGTCTTCTCTCTACTTCCTCCCGACTCACCTCTCACCCGGAACTTCCTGTCTGTACCTGACATCACTTCCTGTCTTCCATAGAGACTTCCTGTCTGGGTAGAAATTAGATCACTATCTTGTGGAGATCAGAGGAACTGCAGCCCTGAGAAACATCTGGTAGTGTGAACACGTCCTTGTGCTGTGTGTATGTACTGTATATCCTTATAGATGGGGTCATCTCCACTCCCACCAAGGGGGGATAGAAATATATTACTGCTCGGGGGGTAGACATTTTGGCCTCTTTGATTTTGCAGTAAAATTGATTGCAGATTTAGTCATGTAGAACATCTGTTATATGGATACAAAGAACCCCAGCCGAGAGTAAAGGGTGGAAATGGCTCCTGATCCCCAGATTTGGGCAATTATGTCACCAATATAAATAGAATAAAACCCGCGCTATGTGTAACAACTCAAATACCTACAAAAATAACTTATACCGGACTGCTGCTGTAACAAAGGTAAGTATTCCCTTTATCAACTAGAAGAGCATTATGTGTCACAGCGCTGTCCTATTGTGTGTGCACATAAATCATCACAAATACACTAAAATATGTGGAGACATTCATATATAAAGTGCTAGGGGCTCAAATCATATTCTCTGCAGATCTACTGCTTCCACTTTACACCTACTTCATTATTCTTATAATATTTGCTGCTTTATTAAATAAACCGAAAACCTGTGCAAATTCATGTCAATATTTTGTGCTCAATATAGTGTTCTCTTCAAGTCCACTGCTTCCACTTTGCATCTACTTAATAAAAAAACATATTTTGCAACAAACAAAATCCACAAATCAATAAAAATCACCAGTAAGGGGGCGCCGTCATCATCACGTGTGTAAGAGGTGGAAGAAGGCGTGGCTACACTACAGCTGGCACAGTTTGGAGCACCGAGAACTTTACACCTTATCAACTTTTCATTGATTGGTGGATCTTATGGAGCAAAATCAGTTTGTTAAAATAGATGCAAAGTGGAAGCAGTGGACTTGCAGAGAACACTATATTCCATATAAAAGTTTGTATGATTATATGAATTTGCACAGATTTTTAGTTTATTTAACATAGCAGCAGTTATTAGATTAGAATATTAGATTGGAGAAGTAGGTGTAAAGTGGAAGCAGTGGATCTGCAGGGAACATCATCTTGAGTACAAAGCTCTTTATACAGTAAATAAAATAAGTGCAGCGCAAAAGGATAAAGAGTATTAAAAAATAATGATAATAAAGTGATGAATATTCAAATAAATAGCAACAGTCCTCAAATATGAAATGGTGAAAATAGCAGGTGGCAGAAGATGGCGAATATCTCTCTTCTGGGGACACTTGGTAACAAACTTAAATCCGTGCGGTAAGTATGTAAAAAAGTTGCGCTTACCAGATCCAGTTGACCCCTTAATTATAGGGGGTCCGAAACAGCATAAGTGGGTCTGTGGCAAACTGCTGGGCTGGCTGAGATCTGTAGAAATCCCCTCTGATCAGGAGTAGAACATCATAATGCCGCTGGATACTTTGTTTCTCAATTAGGAAATCCTAAGGCAGGATAAGTCCAGAAGTTCAGTTATTTGCGGCTCAGCATCCAGTCCAAAGGCTCTAGGGGAGTAAACAGTCCTCCCCTCCTCTCAGCTCACAGATCCATCCCTCCTCAGGAGATTTACAGCCTATATGGGGGGGGGGGGGTCTTCTGAATCGGGAGAGGCTGAACCGGACAGGATGGATGGATGGATGGAGAAGAGAAAAATAAATAAATAAATAAAAAATAAACTTTAAAAGGCATCCGGAGCAAGGACGTCCTTGCTCCGGATGCCTTTTAAAGTTTATTTTTTATTTATTTATTTATTTTTCTCTTCTCCATCCATCCATCCATCCTGTCCGGTTCAGCCTCTCCCGATTCAGAAGACCCCCCCCCCCCATATAGGCTGTAAATCTCCTGAGGAGGGATGGATCTGTGAGCTGAGAGGAGGGGAGGACTGTTTACTCCCCTAGAGCCTTTGGACTGGATGCTGAGCCGCAAATAACTGAACTTCTGGACTTATCCTGCCTTAGGATTTCCTAATTGAGAAACAAAGTATCCAGCGGCATTATGATGTTCTACTCCTGATCAGAGGGGATTTCTACAGATCTCAGCCAGCCCAGCAGTTTGCCACAGACCCACTTATGCTGTTTCGGACCCCCTATAATTAAGGGGTCAACTGGATCTGGTAAGCGCAACTTTTTTACATACTTACCGCACGGATTTAAGTTTGTTACCAAGTGTCCCCAGAAGAGAGATATTCGCCATCTTCTGCCACCTGCTATTTTCACCATTTCATATTTGAGGACTGTTGCTATTTATTTGAATATTCATCACTTTATTATCATTATTTTTTAATACTCTTTATCCTTTTGCGCTGCACTTATTTTATTTACTGTATATCATTGAGGTTGGTGTTTTCCTCCTAGTGTTCAGCTTGCATATCGTTCTTTTATATTTGGTTTGCGCTGATTGCTCTTTCATTTTAACAAAGCTCTTTATGTTGTATATAATTTGCAGATGGATCAGGTCACATAATTCATTGATAAACACAGTACAGTGCGGAGCACAATATAATAAATACGTCCTCTTCTCTGATGATCTCCTTTTATTTGTCACTTCCCCTCTAATCCCCTCCCCCAACATCTGTCCATTACTGGGTGATTTTGGTGGATCTCTGGCCTGAACATCAACATGTCCAAATCTCAGACATGACATATCACGGAGCCGCACACACTAGTCACACGTGTGATAGATCACTGTGATTGGCTTGGAGGGATTCCGTCATTCCTTACCTGGGGGGGAATCTAGACTCCAGTATAGACCAACTGTATGGAGCCAACCTCACCCCTCCCCCGATATACAGGAAATTAGAAGAAGATCTACAACAATGGGCACAGCTCCACCTGTCCTGGTGAGGTCGGGTCATTCCATTAAGATGACTTTTCTCCCCCGTGTACTATACTTCTCCCGCTCCCTACCCTTCCCTATCATTAAAGACCATCTACAGCATTTTCAGGTGAAAATTCTTGACTTCATCTGGGGTTCGGAAGGGCATCGAGTGTCTAAGAGGGTTCTATTTCACGCTCGTGATAAAGGTGGTCTTGGTCTGCCAAACCTATTATGGTTCTATCAAGCCGCTCAACTAGCCCATATCTCAATCATATATTCCCGAGTTACTAAACCCAGTTTGGTGGATATGGAAGGACAGGCAGTACCCCAGTTCACTCTGGACTACCTATTGTGGTGTCCTGCTTGCCCCTCTATCTTGGCTCCAACTCTCTCTCATTCAGTAACCCTATGGGGTGGACTTAGAGGTCACCCAGAGTTGGTCTCTGATAGTCACCCATTAGCCCATCTGTTTTATAACCCTCAATTTCCTCCAGGGATGGACATCAAAGCTTTTAAAATGGTGGCTGAACAAAGGGATGTATAGGATTGGTCACTTTTTCAAGTCCTCTAGCCCGATCTCTCTTAGATTCTGTATAAGTAGACTGGATATGCCCCTGACAGAGAAGTTCAGATTTCTCCAAATCTCCCATTTCTTACACATTTTATGGGTGACTAAACCCGAACCTCCTAGAATCTTGGCTTATGAACAATGGAGTGACCAGACCATGGAGAAGAGGGGGGAATATCTGATGTACAAGTCACTATCCACTGATCTCACTAAGCCCCTCTATATGGTGGAATGGGAGAGACCTCTCACAGGTATGGAACTTGGAGGAATGACATGGGGCCTTCTCTCACTCCTACCAAGGCTTATTAAACATTACATTACCAGCTAAAATTCATAAACAAATATTCATAATTGCTGTGCAAAACGATAGTGAAACCAAACAAAAAGACTTGTGCAAAAAAACTTGATGCTCAGTGCAAAGTGACACACACCTAGTGTCAATTATTAATAATCCATTTGTGATAATTCTGATGCATAGTCTACAATCTTCTAATTGTTTGATGATTGGAAAGTACACCTTTACCAGAATAGAACACCCAAAGTGTGCGATATGTGGGTTCTGCTTACCAGATGGTGTTGACCTCTTTATTAAAAAACTGGGTCAATTGCGCTTTAGCAAGATAATGCTTGGTGCAATAGTGGAGACTGTTACGGTAATTCAATCCCTCGACCGACAGAGATCATAGATGGGAAGAATATGTGGAAGAAAATTTGGAAACAATAGTGTAATCCCGTTTACTTCAAAATTCAATAAAATACAAATGCCAAGTGGCTGCTTACATATGTAGTTGTGCCTTCGCCCGGCACTGAGGCTGATAGTGTAGCTGGAGAATGAATGGTGCCCCGCGGCTCTCACTTGTGGTTTGACCAAGTACCGCCTCGAGGTATGTTTCGTGTGTTTCACGCTTCATGATGATGTGAAACACACAAAACGTACTTCTTGTCGGTACTTGGTCACGCTACTTCCGGTCCCTCTGGTTGTCTCCCTTTGATGGTGGAGCGCACGCCAAACCACGAGTGAGAGCCGAATATAGCAAATGAGGCAAGGAAAAGTTCTGGACAGCCGCACTCCGGAAATAACCTTTATTATGTGAAATCAAAAATAATAATGGTATATTTATCACCATAGCACTTTATATTCGCATTTATTAGCGCGCACCCTTTTTGTTTTTTTTTCAATATTATCCTAGTGGTTTTTCTATCTAGTTAGAGGTAGCAGCCATTACTAATTTGTTTACATAGTCTATTTAGTTAATTGGCGCGATATATCTACATATTTTTTTCACTTGTTAAGCATTACCTTGGTGGAGGCGAGTATGAAGGTTCTGATGCGATGGTACCTAGTTCTGTCCAAATGAGCTAAACCGTACATATCAGCATCTCCCCTCTGTTCCAGAGGTTGTGAACACTTGGTGTTACACACATGGTGGGACTGCCCTAAAATTAGAGGGTACTGGAATAAGATTTTTTATTGTTACCTAAGATTACAGGTCTCTCTATACCCAAATCTCCCCATATCTCCTTATTCAACTTTCCAGTGGAAAGAGCAGCTAAGAGTGAGCGGCAGTTGGTTTTCTTCATTCTCCCCAGAAGGGATCATGTAGGATGACAGGAAAGGATCTCTCAAAGTAAGAACACTTCCTTGAATGTTTATATAAATAAAATAAATAATCCTGGAGTGAAAAAAGCTGTAAAGCAATAAATAATATATAAACTGGATCATCCACTTCATCCATAAAGACATTGTGATTCCAGATCTTCTAGATCACATAGAAGGAGGACTCATCGAGGATTTCATACATTTGTTTGGAAGGATAGAAGAATCCTCAGAAGGGATCATGTAGGATGACAGGAAAGTCTCCTGACTGGTGAGATCATCCAAACATAATGATTACATCCATGAACTGGAGCTTGTTGGGTTGATAAAGCCAATCTGTAAACACTGTGTAGACGTTATCCAAGAACTCGGCACACTCCAGGTGTGGAGAAAGTCTGAAGGTGGGTTTAGCCTGTCATTTATCATAGGTAGACTCATCTCTTCAGGGAAGCCCATCACATCTCCAAGTTTTAACTCCTCTTCCATCTGCTCATCCCCCACAGTTAGAACCTTTTCTACCACCTGCCTCACCCCCTTAGATTGAAAGCTCTTATGAGCAAGGCCCTCTTAACCCTCTTGTATTGTGACTGTATTGTCTCCCTTTAGATTGTAAGGCACTGCACAAACTGTTGGCGCTATTTAAATCCTATACATTTATAATAATAATGATAATAATAGTTAAAAGTGTCCACACATGGACTTCCACGAGGACCACAAGACTACATTTATAATTTATACAGTGTCCCCAGGTCTCCAGGCAGATTTAGCCTGTAATTAATAATGCACAAATGTCCATATAAGAATTTCTACAGGAACCACCGATACCATCTATGCATGGCTTGGATGTCACACATATTACTAGGAGACAATAAAAGTCCACTCATTGTCATGGAACTTCAGATCAAAGGACCTTCATTCCAGGTGTAAGAACAAAAGTCTATCCAATGGAGAGATATAGAGACACCACCATAGAATCAGATGGGGGAAAGACTGACGTCTGACCAGTTTTATGGCTATCAGAGATTGCCCTGCCTGCCCACAGTAGTGTACACCACCTTTTAATACCAGACCAGGTAGAAAAGATGGCACCCAGAGACGCCAAGGATAGCAAATAGCCTTCCTGACCCTTTTCTCTGAATGACAGGGTATTCCATCTTTAAACCCATTCCCTCCCACCGGGAAAAGCGTCATGTGCCTAATCATTTTGTCTATTGCTTCTAGAATGTAATGCTTTTATGACCAACTTATGGGTAAATACTGTAAATATAAACCTTTAACTGCTTCAAAGCACAAACCTTCCTTAACAGAGCAAAACCTCAAACCCTTAGAAAGAGGAAGAATGTGAGCAGCAGAGAGGGTCACTTTGGAAAGGTTATCGATTGTAAAGTCACTTTCATCCATTGTTAGTCCATCCTGTACATATCTTGTTCTATCCCCTGTCTCTTGGGGCCTCCCCGACCACTCCACGCTTGTGTGGTTACACTTCCAGTGAATACCCCCATTTGTGGAGAACCTCCCTCTCCTCCCCCTTCCTTCCTTTCCCCCTCCTTATCCAAGATCCATTCCTCTTCCTCCTTCTGTTCCTCTCCCCTCCCCCTATGCTACCATTTTTTGCTAGTGATCCACCAACACCAACTTGGTCCTTATGTGCAAAAAATGAATGGTGTGACTGGAATGAAGTTCCTTCAATCTGAAGTTCCATGACAGTGAGTGGACTTTTATATCTTTCTATGGTCATCTGCTTTATGGTCTCCTAGTAATATGGGTGACATCCAAGCCATGCAGAGATGGTCTCGGTGGTCTCTGTAGAAATCCATATATATGGACATTTGTACATTATTAACCACTTCAGTACCCGACACTTTCACCTCCTTCC
Organism: Aquarana catesbeiana; assembly: GCA_037953035.1. NCBI lineage: Eukaryota > Metazoa > Chordata > Amphibia > Anura > Ranidae > Aquarana > Aquarana catesbeiana. The sequence continues at coordinate 313,124 of JBBHAA010002243.1, forward strand.
TGCCCAGGACAATTTTCAGATTTCAGCCACACTACGAATGGCAATTACTCTGTCATACATCACTGTACCCAAATGGAGTTTTTATCATTTTTTTAAACAGATAGAGCTTCCTTTTGGTGGTATTTATTCACTGCTAGGTTTTTCATTTTATTCTATAAATGCAAAAAAATAAATACATGTTTTCTTAGTTTCTGTTGCAAATTGTTGGAAATAAATAATATTTTTTCATAAACTTAGACCAAAATGTATTCTGCAACATTTCTTTTGTAAAAAATAACTCAAAAAAATAACTCAGTTCATTTTTAGTCTGTGTGAAAGTTATAGAGTCTATAAACGATGGTATATATATTTATAAATTAATCAATTCTGATGTCATGATGACCTGTCTTGTTTCTTGAGGCCCTTAAAATGTCAGGACAGTACAAATACCCCCAAATTACTTTTTGGAAAGTAGACAATCCAAGGTATTTAGTAAGAGGCATGGTGAGTTTTTCAAAGTTGTCATTTTATGGAAAAAGGAAGAAAAATATATTACAAATTGTTTGTCACCAGAGCAGTACAGAATAATCATATGACTGGTGTGGTGGTGATCAGTGATACTGACTGGTGGTACTACTCTGGGGAAGGTGATCAGGATTTTTTCTGATAATTACTGTTATAAGCAACCATTTTATGAAGTACACAGGGTGTACTACTGTGATGATTGGTCACAACTATCATATGGTACAGATGTTATAGGCCCTGTCTGTACCATGTGATCACTGTGACCAATCACACAGATATTCACAATATGAATAGCTATGAATGAAAGCCATTCATTGTGTACAACTGTCATGTGATCGCTGTGATTGGTCACAGAGATCACATAGAACTGGGACCAGCCCAGGACAATGATCTCTCATCTGGTGGAGCTGCAGCATGGCTACTAGGCTTGGAAGACTTCATATGAAGAGCTCCCACTTGGCTGCTATAGGTCTGACAGGAAGCAGTTAATTACAGTCTAAATCTACCTGGGGACACTGTATACATTATATATGTAGTCTTGGTGGTCCATGTGGAAGTCCATGTGTGGATATGTCTACCTATGATAAATTACAGGCTAAATCCACCTTGAGACCTTCTCCACACCTGGAGTGTGCTGAGTTCTTGGATAACATCTACACAGTGTTTACAGATTGTCTTTATCACCCCAACGAGCTCCAGTTCATGGATGTAATCATTATGTTTGGATGATCTCACCAGTCAGGAGACTTTCCTGTCATCCTACATGATCCCTTCTGAGGATTCTTCTATCCTTCCAAACAAATGTATGAAATCCTCGATGAGTCCTCCTTCTATGTGATCTAGAAGATCTGGAATCACAATGTCTTTATGGATGAAGTGGATGACCCAGTTTATATATTATTTATTGTTTTACAGCTTTTTTCACTCCAGGATTATTTATTTTATTTATATAAACATTCAAGGAATTGTTCTTACTTTGAGAGATCTCCACCACCATTTCTATGTGAACATTACATACTTGTAATTTATGTTTAACATCTTCATTATAAGTGGATTGATATATATTTTTATGCTTTTGGATATATTTTTGTATTTTCTTCACCAAAAGAATCAATTTTGGGGGGTATTTGTTTTATTAGCTAACCGTGTGTTCTGTGTCTTAAGACTTTTCTATATGTAATAAAAATATGTTTGTTAAACAATTGGTTACATAAGAACTGTATCTATTTTTTCTTACTTTTTTTGTGTTATATTTGAACTTCTGTGGTAGCTCTGTAAGATATTTTACAGGAGTGGTTACAATGAGACATTTCTTGGGGCTGCAGATCTGCTGATCTCCACAAGGTGGTGATCTCACTCATATTTAGACAGGAAGTTTCTATGGAATGCAGACAGGAAGTGATGTCAGTTAGAGACAGGAAGTAGTCTGGAATACAGACAGGAAGTGATGTCAGTTACAGACAGGAAGTAATCTGGAATAAAGACAAGACGTGTGGCAGGAAAGGGAAGACATCACTGAAAGTAACAGCAGAGGAGGTAATAAGATCTTATTTTCTATTTACACACACCGGGATCACCTCCACTGATCACTTCCAGCAGCCCCCAGTGAGGCTCTTTGTTCTCAGTGACCCCAAACATGGCACATTGCAGACACTGAGATTCCCAAGTCATGACAAAGGCTGAGATGAGGTGCATGAATGGGGGGAGGGGGTCTGTACTGGGGTGCCAGTCAGAGGGGGTTATGGGCAGGGGTGGCAGAGAGATGAGATGAGGAGGATGGATAGGAATGGGTGGGACAGATGAAGGGGCAATAATATGGGCAGCCGAGGGCGTGGCTTGGCACGCAGTGTGGATGGCAGCATAAAGAAGGAGCTCCGCTCTTCCCGCAGCTTCTCAGCTATACACTGACTACTCTAAGCCAGATTATGGGCAAATCGAACAGATCCCAGTCCGGTACACCTGCCAGGAGTTCGTTCACGGTCCCGCGCTAACACAGCATACCGGACCTTTTTAGGTCCTGGCATCAGTCGGCTCAGGGCTCGGATACTTCAAAGATGGCGCCTGACGACCACGAGGATAACTACAGCGAAGATTCACAGGCAGCGTTGGATGACATGGTGAGACACCCCTCCCTACCCGACCAACCCTTGACATATGCTGACATGTCAGCATTTGTTACAGACATAAAAAACAGCTTCTCCTCTGCTGTCACGGAGCTAAAGGCAGACATGCTGGCAATGAATGAAAGGGCCCATAACGCAGAACGCCTAGGTCATAAGAGGGACAAGGCGATCGCCAGATTAGAGTCTGTCTCTGATGCACACACAGCTCAATTGATAGCGATGAACCCTCTTTTAGAGGATTTGGACAATAGGGGTCGGAGACATAACATCCCGGTGAGGGGGGTATCGGAGACAGTTTCCCCTGAACAAATTGTCCCGGCACTGACTTTAACATTTAACAACTTGCTGGAAAGACCTGCGGATACTGCCATTGATTTTGAGCGGGCACATCGGGCTCTCAGGCCCAGACCAAGTGATCCGGCGCCACCTAGAGATATCATATGCTGCATCACCAATTACAATCTCAAGGAGGACATTTTAGCCCATGCACTTCAAAATGAGCTGATCACCTTTTAATGAACAACACATCACTTTGTTCCAGGACCTTTCCCCAATCACTCTAGGAAATCGCAGGGCTCTGCGTCCCCTACTGGAAACCATCTTAGCTACAGATGGAAGTTCCCGTTTCCTCTATCAGTTACTCTGGATGGGGTCCCGTACACCCTCAAAACCCCTGATGAGCTGCCATCATTCTGCGCAGCTCTACAATTGCCACCGGTGGACCTGCCTGAATGGTACCGGGAATTTTGACCCCCTCCAGCATCTCACAGCCCAGCAGCTTCACCGCCCTCCACACCGACCAAGCATGTGCCTAAGAAGGGGAAATATCAGAAGCAGCCAGGAGCGGACCCCACAAGATCATCTCAATTCACCAGGAGTGCAAGAGCTAAGGTGCCCACCTGAGGTACTGGATCTGCAAGCATTTTCTCCTTTACTCAGATAAACGGTAATTTGGAAGTATATGCCATAAGTTACTGTTTTGGCTATTACACTCCCCTGAATGTGTCCCGGCTGATTTTTTCCAATTGAAGTGGGACCTTCCTTATCTTTTAGAGGTTACCTAGGTGGGCACTTGAACGTTGCTTTCTGTTTTCTTAACCGCCATTCCACTTTATCAGATCTTAATCACGCAAGATCGCGGATCTATTGGGACCTCTGTCACCGATGTTGCCGTTTTCCCCCTCCTGGGGGTTACTGGTACAGCAGCAGAACACTTGAGTGCTCTTGTTATATATGGTTTGATTTATTATTATTATCCAGCCACTGCTGCTGTACTCTCTGGATGTGTGTGTGCTGCTATTGTGCTCCCCTCTGGGGATGTGTGGGATGTGGCTTGTACACATTCTCTGTTATCCCTAAAACCTAGTTGCCTAGCTCAGAATTTTTCTTATATATAATGTTATGCTTTTATAAGTCAGTGTTATATTGCTTATTCACAAATCTATTTTATTAGGCTGCGGGAGGGAGCTGATTTTCTTTTTCCCATATAGACAAATTGTTTGAATTCCTAACTAATCTGCCAGTCTCTCCCATGTACCCCACACTATCATAATTTGGGTGTCCCCACGGTGTCTTTTTTACTGCCCATTGGGCCCCAAGGTGGGCACAACTAGAAGAGCCCCTCTACAGCTAGTAGACGTGCGCTTGTCATTATATTTGTACATAACCCTTTGGTCTCTGTAGGGGACCCCCCCTTTATTTCTTTTTTTTGTGTGTTACAAGTAAGGGCCCTTGCTACCGGCTTAGACCCCTTTGAGCAGAAATGGCATACTCTTCTCTGGGCAAATGCCCCACGCTGATCCAATCTTAAGGGCCTTAATATACCAGAGAGATGGATATCCCTTTTAAGGGAACTGAAAAAGGCACAGCCGGCCTTTGTACTCATACAGGAGACACACTTTCAATCTCGTTCCGTGCCAAGACTGTTTGACAGATACTTCCCAGAGGTGTTCCATGCGCCAAACCCAGATCATAAATCCAAGGGAGTATCGATTTTGCTACATAAACATGCAAATTTTAAGGTGACTCAACAATATGCAGACCCCCAGGGTTGATTTATATTCCTGAAGGGGATATGGCATAATATACAGATTACTCTTGCGAATGCTTATTTTCCCAATTCAGGACACCTAACATTTTGTCCCTGCCTGGTAGATGAACTTAAAAGCTTTGCCACTGGTTGTATCATATTGGGAGGAGACTTTAATGTCCCCTTACCCCCTTTGCAGGATACCTCCAATGGCAAGTCTAGTATCTCATATTCAATTTTACAGAAAATTAAGACTCTGCTGAATTCACTGACCCTGATTGATGCTTGTCGCTTGGCACACCCTACGGGTAAAGACTTTACGTATTACTCACCGTTACATAAAAAACACTCACGAATTGACTACATTTTCCTCACTTAATGCAATCTACCCTTACTACACACAGCCAACATAGGCATACAAACATTTTCAGACCAATGCTGGTGTCGATCTCCCTGGCATAGAATGACAAATCTCTCAAACCATGTAACTGGAGACTGAATCCCACACTCATATCTGATCCCATCACAAGTCCGCAAATTGCCATGGCACTTAAAACTTATTTTCAGCTTAATGAAACTGATGACTTGTCACCCATGACAGTCTGGGGGGCTCATAAGTGCGTCCGCTTATCCGCTTAGCCCATGAAAAGAAGGAAGCCACCAAAGATATTGCATCACTGGCAGAAAGAATCGCACTACTAGAATCCCAACATAAGCAATCTCATGCAGAAGCTACCTCATTGGAGCTGTTAGAAGCTAGGGAGCAATTAAATTCTATGCTTAACCTCAAAGCGAAGCGTATTCTTTACTTTAGGAAAGGCTTCTACTATGAACACAGAGACAAATGTGGCAAATTTTTTGCAAAAGCTCTTAAAGATATAATCCATGCTCAATCTATTCTATCTATCAAAAATTCAGAGGGTCGGACGATACACAAAGCGGAGCACATTGCATCACAAATCCATGCCTTTTACACAAAATTATAGGTATAAAAGGTATAATCTGCCCTTGCCTCACAAACCCCCAGATTTTCAGAGCACTAGAGAACACATACTGCATACCTACATTGAAGGGAGCGGAATGCCTACTTTAAATCTGTCCGATTGTGAATCTCTAGAATCACCTATCTCAGAGGACGAACTTCTATTGGCTATTAAGGCTCTCAAGCCAGGTAACAGTCCAGGCTCTGATGGGTTTATAGCCCACTATTAGAAAACTTTCACTGACATTTTAAAAGCCCCCCTCCTCCGTGCCCTCAACTACCTTAAGACTTCACCAGCGACGTCTACTACTTTGACGTCGGCACATGTTCCACTGCTTCCCAAGCTGGCTAAGGATCCTACAGACTGCTCAAGTTACAGGCCAATTTCGCTTTTGAACCTGGACCTCAAACTTTTGGCCAAAATTCTGGCCACTAGGCTGACATCCCATCTTCCCAACCTTATTGGGCCGGAACAGGTGGGATTTATGCCGGAGAGGGAAGCGCGTGACAATGTCACAAAAGCTCTTAATCTGATCCATTGCGCACACACACAGAATATCGAGGGCCTTCTCCTGTCGACAGACGCGGAGAAGGCCTTTGATCGTGTGGCCTGGGACTACCTATTTGCCACCTGCAGACACAGTGGTCTAGGTTTGCACATGATGGCATGGATAGCGGCTTTATACCACAAACAACAGGTGAGGCTTAAAATAAATGGTACCCTCTCAGAAGCTGTGAATATTAACAATGGAACGAGGCAAGGCTTCCCCCTATCCCCTTGTCACGGAACGTCCCACACTCTGCTTGAGTACTTCCGTCATATACCACTTCCTCCCAGTCTGTATACAGATATCACATATTCCAACCTCTCTGAGCACAAAACAAGGCGACACTTGCTTGTTGCTAACATGAACTCACTTTATTCAGAACCTGAATACAGTCTTATATACAGGAGAAGATTACTCTAACAATACAAACGTAACCTAATTAACCTAATTAACATGAGCTAATTAACTAATCCTTTATACAGCCTAGGTGACTGAGACATGACCTTTTGCCCAGACTGAGTTAATTATCACAGGACATTTTCTCACAATAGCAGCAGCTCCAATAGGAGTCGTCCCGTCTCCTACATTGTATAGAGGACAATGTGATCAGCTCATTCAATTAACATAAACACAGGTAGTTGGAGTTGATGACACCAGCATCTCCTCACAGGATGTGTCCCAACAGAATGAATCAGTCTTATCAGCAGGGGGCTGCTGGAGGAATCCCTCCTCCCTCTACAGGGACACAAATCCCAAATGACCACAGCAAGGAGTCCCCAACAGAATCAAACAACATACAATATATACATATATACACGACTGAGTCCGATTAGTACAGTTCAGACTGGATTTCTAATTCACCTCACAAAGAGTATTGTTCCATTGAAAATCCAGGGCCCATAATCAAAAGGCAAGAGGCTTGCATTCAGTCCTCTCCAACAGCCTCTGTCCCGGCTAGGTCTGTCACACCCCTCTTCTGTTTATTTTGTCTTTAGAGCCCTTTATTCGCCTAATCAATGCAAACACGGACATAAGAGACTTCCAGATCAGGGATCACACCTATAAAGTAGCTGAATAAGCAGACGATCTCCTATTCTCTCTCACAGCCGCACGCCTCAATCCCAAATTTGATCAATGCCTTTAAACTTTTCGGATACATATCCAATATGAAAATAAACTACACCAAGTCGGAAGCCCTCAATCTCACGCTATCAGAGACGTACTTGTTAGAGCACATACTTCTTGCTCGTTCCAATGGGTACCATCATCCATCACTTACCTGGGTGTAAAACTTACGAACAACCTAGCAGATACGTATAGCGCTAATTTTCCTACACTGCTAAACAAACTACAAACGGACCTAAAGGATGGACATCTAAACCCTTTTCATGGTTTGGCAGGGCTGCCATCCTTAAGATGTTAATACTGCCTAGAATTTTGTACTATTTCCATACCCTGCCCATACCAATCCCGTGCCAATTCTTCAAACGACTTAAGGCTATCATGCGCTCCTTCATTTGGACAGGGAAAAAACCTTGCATAAAACTAGACACACTTACTAAATCAAAAGAGGAAGGGGGTATAGGGCTTCCTGACTTTAAACTTTACCATTTCGGGATACACTTAGCCAGAATCCTGGATTGGAACTGCCACAGGGAGCAGAAAGACTGGGTCACCTTGGAGGAGGCATCGTCTACATTGCACCTGAGGTTCCTCCCCTGGATTCCGTTAAAGAAAGTGCCATGCGAATTACGACATCACCCACTCATAGGAGCGACATTAAAAATATTTAATGCGATGACAAGGCGCTTCAAACTGTCTACATCCCCTGGTCCTCTCACTCCCATCACCCGCAATCCAGACTTCCCACCTGGGGTAGATCTACGATTATCCTCACCCTCAGACTAACGGGTGCCCCTTCTTATAACACATTGTATTGATGATGGCAAGCTAAAACCCTTCACCTCTCTAAAGCAAGATTTGAACCCCCCAGACTGTCTCTCATACTGGACTTACCGCCAAGTACACAACTATATTCACACATCTCCGGCTAAACAGCTAACTAGACACACTACTTCCTTTGAATATGTCTGCCTCTCTGGAACACCGATAGCAAAATCTACTTCTCTAATGTATTCCTGGCTTCAGGGGGACAGAAATAGGGAGACTCATGGAGCAAGAGCACAGTGGGAAAAAGCTTTTAAAGTAAACCTTACTGATAAACAATGGCGACAAGCATCAATAAATGTCTTATAAGCTTTTAACATATTGGTATGTCACCCCAATTAAGGTTAAAAAATGGTACCCACTGTCCTCAGACTCCTGTTGGAGGTGTGAGCAAGCACAGGGCATGTTACTAAACATCTGGTGGGACTGCCCTCTACTGCGGCCCTTCTGGATTAAGGTGTGCATACTGATTAAACTCATCACAGACACAAATATCCCACTCACACCTATGTGTTGTATACTACACATTGCGGAGTGCTCCATGAAATGTTACAAAAAGTCTTTGACAAGACACCTGTTAAATGCAGCAAAAATTCTGATTCCCAGGCGTTGGAAATCGAAGGATATTCCGTCTATTCCCAAATGGCTTCACTCCGTAGGAGATATATACCACATGGAAGAGACCATAGCGATTTCAACAAGTTATGGTCCCCTTGGGTAATGTTCCTGGTACTCTGATCATTGTAAACAAATTGATACTGGTTGAACACACCATTCCAGTTTGGTTCACATCTCTTTAATACCTATAGTAGGTTAGAACACTGATTGAAGGTTCACCACTGGATGAGATTGATGTCACTGTCTCTTTTTAAGGTTCTTATGACTTCCATACCCGCTCTACTGATAAATCTGTTTTTCAGGCTCTCTCTCCTTGGACCTTTTATCATGGTCCCTTACTTTTGTCCCCCCCCCCCTTTATGTATGGCTCATTGGGCCCGGATATGTCAACAAGATTAATGTGATAAATTTTATGTTTTGCTGTGTTCTAGGGTCGGGGTCACACAAGAGATTGCCGACCTTATTGTTATATATGGCTAGGTGTTTTTTTTTTTTTTTTGGTTGTTGTTTTGTTTTCCATTCCCATCTTGAAAGGTCATGATGGTCTATGCTCATTGTATTGACTTACCCTGCTTTTGTACATCTTGCATTTTGTAAGCCATTTTTTCCTTAATAAAAATTCTTATTGTTAAAAAAAATAATAATAATAATATGGGCAGCCCTGGAAATGGCACATAGTTGTTGGGGAGGAGGGCAGAGGGCTGGACAGAAACTCCAGAGAGCAGCTAGCAGATGTAGGAGATGAGTTGGAGATGTGCAGAGAGCTGATCCTGTCCCCCTCACACATCTCAAGGGCCCCACACACACCGAGGACCCCCACACCTCATACAGGCACTCACCAGACTCTGGGCGCTGCAGCTGGAATCAGTGACGGGTCCCTCAGAGTCGGCACAGAGTCTACCCAGTATGGAGAACTTGGAGCTTGTGTCTGGTGGAGGAGGAGCGGGGGAAGGAATTGGCTGATGTTGGAGGGCGCTGTGCCCGTGTTGGGAGCAGATCAGACACAGCAAGGGGGCTCTGCAAAGGCTGAATATGCTGCACACTCTGTTCTCAGCAATCCTAATTGGTGATCACCAGGGGAGCCTCCCCTGATCCTGGGACCCTTGACTCCAGCAGCAAGACCCTTTCCTGCTGTCTTGGTGCCCCTCCTCCCCGCATTGACAGAATGCGGGTTCACAGGTGTGACCTTTGTGACCATAATAGTTTTGCCACTGGTTCTGTGTAAACTAGAGGAGCTGAGGGGTCTCTGAGGAGGTAGTGGGACTAAATGACTCTGGGAGCCTCTAAAGAGTTGACTTCATCTGAAGGGCTCTGGGACCCCTGAGGAGGAAGTGTAGATGAAGGACTTTGGGGGCCTCCTAGGAAGTAATAGGACTGAACAACTCTGAGGGATTAGTGGGGCTGAAGGGCTGTGGGGGCTCTGAAGGGGGTAGTCAGGCTGTAAGGCTCTGAGGTAAGAGGGGGGCTTCAGGGCTCATAGGGGCTCTTGGTCTCTGGTCCTCCCACCCCACCTGCACTTACTTTTCTGACCTTCTTAAAGAACTCCTGACAGCAAATGAAGGAATATAACAAAAAGGGGGATGGAAGGGAACCAAAACATTGTGGTACATAAGGTGCCCACCGGTATTGTACATAAAGAAAAATGTGCTCTGTGTCAGAGAGACGACTCAGTGCAAAGTGTCACATGAAGAAATCCTGGGAAATAATACCGGACTAATAGGTATAAATAAATTAATTAGTGAATGATTTGATAAATGATTCATTTAATTTATTAAAAAGGGATCAACTGTTAAAATTACAGTAATTCCACATCTTACACTAAGAAAAGAGAAAAGGTCTGGGGACAAAGACAAACAAAGACACACATAAGACAGAGACAAGACACCACCAACAAAATTAATCAAATAGCGCTATAAATGTAATAGGCAGTAAAAGAACATCACCACCAAGCCTAATAAATTATAAATTGTATACAGAGGCAACGGCCGTTATCTCTGTATACAATTTATAATTTATTAATCATTTATCAAATCATTGGCTGATCGATTTATTTATACCTATTAGTCCGGAATTATTTCCCAGGATTTTCTCATGTGACACTTTGCACTGAGTCGTCTCTCTGACATTTTTCTTCAGTAAGTGAAGGAAGTCTTCACCTCACCATATCACTGGTCAAGAAAAATGTTCCACAACACAAAATAGACCAAGACTAAGAGAAAAACCCCTCCCCCTGTTGTCCTCCCCCCTACCCATACTGAATTGCTATTGGAGAGTTCAGAACAGACTCCTCCCCCACAGTTCTGTACTCCACCAACACCATCCTCCTGCTATCCAATCCGATCCCTTCTCTTACTGCAGAGAGTGACAGTGACATCACTCCGATCAGTCAGCAGGCTGCCAGAGATTGGAGCCTTGCAGCCGGAGTTCTGGCAATTATCCTGATTAGCTGACAACTCCGGCCAAAAGTCAGCAAGTTCCCCTTCCTGGACATCATGATGACCCGACATTGTCCTCACAGCGCTGCCTCAGAGCAAACAAGTCAAAGGAAGGATCGTATTTATCATTCCTTGTCTGCAGATCTAAAACTAATCAAATCCAGTTCAGAAACCAAACAAACCCAACAGAGAAAAGATGTGGCAGGACAAGAGGGTCCCAGGAGCCCACAAAAAAAATCAGACGCTAAACAGTGCAAACTAAATCTGTTCCCATGGGGGGGAGTAGTTCTTATATGTATAGAAACCCTCCTATTACCCCCTCACATCTACATCCTATTATTGTGTGACCAACACCATCCAAATAATTCTTACTTTCATTTCCCAAAGTTATCCGTCTACAAGGAGACCTGTATAGATCAAATGACGGGACCAATGAGGATGGAGGAGGACCGGAGTCACATGACTGAGAAGATACTAAACCTCACCCTGGAGATCATCTACCTGCTGACCGGAGAGGTGAGGAGGATTCTGGGAGGTCACATGACATCACTCTTATCTCTATTAATAAAACACAGACCTGACCGGAGAGGTGAGGAGGATTCTGGGAGGTCACATGACATCACTCTTATCTCTATTAATAAAAACACAGACCTGGCCGGAGAGGTGAGGAGGATTCTGGGTTTCTAACATGATATTCCTATTGGTTCCTCAATACAGAGATTTCCTCTTGTGAAGTCAGGTGGTTTTATGACCATCACTGTGCCTCCATGTGACTCCCTAAAACCTGAGAGACACAACATGCAGAAGATTCTAGAAGTCACCAAGAAGATGATGGAGCTGCTGACAGGAGAGGTGAGGAGGATTCTGGGAATTCTGGGACATTATCCAGTAACAGACAAGGGATGTGTCTGGATGGTGACTGTATCATTGTGTGTGTCAGGTTCCTATAAGGTGTCAGGATGTCACTGTCTATTTCTCCATGAAGGAGTGGGAGTATTTAGAAGGACACAAGGATCTCTACAAGGACGTCATGATGGACAATCAGCCGCCCCTCACATCACCGGGTAAGAGGAGACTTTATTGTAAAGGAGAGAGCAGTACGGAGGGTCCACCTAGATCCCCCATCATCTGATAAACACATAGAAACAATGTATTCAGTCAGTGTGTGTGTTTCCTACAGATGGATCCAGTAATGGGAACCCACCAGAGAGATGTCCCTGTCCTCTGTATTCCCGGGATTCCACACAGGAAGGTCACACCATCCCTCACTGTTACAAGGTTGGTGGGACAGAGGTTATAAAACGGACTTATAGAGACAATATGTGGATTTTTTATGGGATGTCACAATAATAAATCTTATATCTTACAGATGATATTCTCTCTCATTTTCTTGATTTAGAGTGGAGATCCAATGGATATAGAATTTGAAGTTAGATCAGAAGAAGAAGAGAGGTATGTGAGGGATGATCAGCAGTCTATGGAGTAGGGATGAGCTTCGTGTTCGAGTCGAACCCATGTTCGACTCGAACATCGGCTGTTCGACCGTCCGTCGAATTGCGAACGATATGGGCCGTTCGCGCCAAATTCGTGTGGCGCGTCACGGCCCATAATTCACTGCGGCATCGCAGTGCATTGCTGGCTGATGATTGGCCAAGCATGCACTATGACCCGCATGCTTGGCCAATCACAGCGCCGTCAGTAGAGAGAGCTGTAATTGGCCAAAGCCAGGGTGGCTTTGGCCAATTATGGCTCAGGGGATTTAGTACACACCCCACACTATATAAGGCCGCCTGCACGGCGGCCCTGTGTAGTGTGTGTTCCGGTGTGCTGAGCGATAGAGAGAGAGAGAGACAGTGTCATTTGATTTGAGTTAGATAGATTAGGCAGAACAGTCAGTTAGCTGCACTTACAGTGTATTGTGTATATATATGCATCCCAGGTGTTGCATATATATATATACACTGTATTCAGTTTAGCTAGATCCGTTCCTGTTATCTTCTATCTAGACTATTTACATTCAGTGCAGTGTGTCCTGCTCACAGTGTTCAGCTAGATCCGTTCCTGCTATTTACATTCAGTACAGTGCTTCCTGCTCACAGTGTTCAGCTAGATCCGTTCCTGCTATTTACATTCAGTGCAGTGCGTGCTGCTCACAGTGTTCAGCTAGATCCGTTCCTGCTATTTACATTCAGTGCAGTGCGTCCTGCTCACAGTGTTCAGCTAGATCCGTTCCTGCTATTTACATTCAGTGCAGTGCGTCCTGCTCACAGTGTTCAGCTAGATCCGTTCCTGGTATTTACATTTAGTGCAGTGCGTCCTGCTCACAGTGTTCAGCTAGATCCGTTCCTGCTATTTACATTCAGTGCAGTGCGTCCTGCTCACAGTGTTCAGCTAGATCCGTTCCTGCTATTTACATTCAGTGCAGTGCGTGCTGCTCACAGTGTTCAGCTAGATCCGTTCCTGCTATTTACATTCAGTGCAGTGCGTCCTGCTCACAGTGTTCAGCTAGATCCGTTGCTGCTATTTACATTCAGTGCAGTGCGTCCTGCTCACAGTGTTCAGCTAGATCCGTTCCTGCTATATACATTTAGTGCAGTACGTCCTGCTCACAGTGTTCAGCTAGATCCGTTCCTGTTATCTTCCTACTGACAGGCAGGCTTGTCTGGTTACAGTATATAAAGCTACCTGAAGAAAATTACAGGTGTTCTTTTTGATCCTATTAGTACCACGGTCAGGCAGCTAGACTATTTACATTTAGTACAGTGTGTCCTGCTCACAGTGTTCAGCTAGATCCGTTCCTGTTATTTACATTCAGTGCAGTGCGTCCTGCTCACAGTGTTCAGCTAGATCCGTTCCTGCTATTTACATTCAGTGCAGTGCGTCCTGCTCACAGTGTTCAGCTAGATCCGTTCCTGCTATTTACATTCAGTGCAGTGCGTCCTGCTCACAGTGTTCAGCTAGATCCGTTCCTGCTATTTACATTCAGTGCAGTGCGTGCTGCTCACAGTGTTCAGCTAGATCCGTTCCTGCTATTTACATTCAGTGCAGTGCGTCCTGCTCACAGTGTTCAGCTAGATCCGTTCCTGCTATTTACATTCAGTGCAGTGCGTCCTGCTCACAGTGTTCAGCTAGATCCGTTGCTGCTATTTACATTCAGTGCAGTACGTCCTGCTCACAGTGTTCAGCTAGATCCGTTCCTGTTATCTTCCTACTGACAGGCAGGCTTGTCTGGTTACAGTATATAAAGCTACCTGAAGAAAATTACAGGTGTTCTTTTTGATCCTATTAGTACCACGGTCAGGCAGCTAGACTATTTACATTTAGTACAGTGTGTCCTGCTCACAGTGTTCAGCTAGATCCGTTCCTGTTATTTACATTCAGTGCAGTGCGTCCTGCTCACAGTGTTCAGCTAGATCCGTTCCTGCTATTTACATTCAGTGCAGTGCGTCCTGCTCACAGTGTTTAGCTACATCCGTTCCTGCTGTTTACATTCAGTGCAGTGCGTCCTGCTCACAGTGTTCAGCTAGATCCGTTCCTGCTATATACATTTAGTGCAGTACGTCCTGCTCACAGTGTTCAGCTAGATCCGTTCCTGTTATCTTCCTACTGACAGGCAGGCTTGTCTGGTTACAGTATATAAAGCTACCTGAAGAAAATTACAGGTGTTCTATCCCAGCTTAGTGCAGCTACAGGCCATTAGTATGTCTGGAAGGCCAAGAAGGAGAGGCAGACAGTCACAAGCCAATAAGAGAGGGCAAGCAGGCTCTGTGTCTAGTGCTGGTCGTGGAGACGGTGCATCCTCATCAGCACGTGGCCATGGGACACGCTTGGCCTTTTTTTCGGCAGCTGGCCGTGTTGAGCCGCAACATGCGGAAGACTTGGTCGAGTGGATGACCAAGCCGTCCTCATCCTCCTCATCCTCTCTCACCCATGCCCAGGGTGCTTTGTCTGGCAAAGCAGCGGCCTCTTCCCTCAGCTCAATGTCATCAGTGACTCCTTCCCTAGCTCCACCATGTCCTCATGAGGATTCCCTCGAACTGTTTGACCACAGTGTTGGGTACATGCTCCAGGAGGATGCCCAGCGTTTGGAAGGCTCTGATGATGATACTGAGCTCAATGAAGGCAGTAACATGAGCACGGACAGAGGGGGTGCCCAAGAAGGACAGCAATCTGGCAGTCATGCTCCCCCTGCTGCAGCATACTGCCAGGTTTGCTCCAGTGATGAGGAGGGAGGGGATGATGAGGTCACTGACTCAACGTGGGTGCCTGATAGGAGAGAGGAGGAGGAGGAGGAGGAGGAGGAGGAGGAGGTGGCACATCACCAACTAGGCAGGATGCCCTCCAGGGGCCAGCCTAAGGGCAGCACATTGACTGCATCACACCCCAAAGCTCCACATGTGCAGGGCGCTGCAGTCTCTGCGCGTTATTCAAAAAGTTCTTTGGTGTGGGCCTTTTTTGAGACGAGTGCATCAGATCGCACCGCTGCTATTTGCAATATATGTCTCAAGCGTATCTCGCGTGGCCAAAACATCTCCCGCTTGGGTACCACATGCTTGACCAGACATATGTTGACCTGCCATGCAGTTCGTTGGCAAGCGTATCTAAAAGACCCACACCAAAGAACAAAGACGATCTCTCCTTGCTCCTCATCAGCTGAGATTTCCAACCCCACTAGACCTTCAGTCCTCTCTGCGACCTGCAGTGAGAGGAATGAAGGTGTAGAATTAGGTGTGTCACAGCCAAGTACTTATGGGCAATCTGCTTTTGGTACACCGACGTCAGATTGTACCAGGCAAATTTCCCTGCCCCAGCTGCTGCACCGCCGAAAGAAGTTTGCTCCCAGCCATCCACATGCCCAGCGGTTGAATGCTAGCTTGGCAAAATTGCTAGCACTTCAACTGCTGCCTTTTCAGTTGGTAGACTCTGCCCCCTTCCGTGAGTTTGTGGAATGTGCGGTTCCTCAGTGGCAGGTACCCAAACGCCACTTTTTCTCACGGAAGGCGATTCCGGCTCTCTACCGGCATGTGGAAGGCAATGTCCATGCCTCGCTGGACAGGGCGGTCAGCGGTAAGGTGCATATTACCGCTGACTCATGGTCCAGCAGGCATGGACAGGGACGTTACTTAAGTTTCACGGCGCATTGGGTGACTCTGCTGGCAGCTGGGAAGGATGCAGGACAAGGTGCAGTAGTGTTGGAGGTTGTTCCGCCACCACGCCTCCAAAATGCTGATTGTGACACACCTCTCTCCTCCACCCCCTCCTCTTCTTCTTCCTCCATGGCCTCTTCCTCGGAACCAGCGGTGCTCCGTAGGCGTTCAAGGGGCTACGCAAGTACGCAGGCCAAAAGATGCCATGCGGTGCTTGAGCTGGTGTGCTTGGGGGACAGGAGCCACACTGGGGCAGAGGTTCTGTCAGCTCTGCAGGGGCAGGTTCAGAGGTGGTTGACGCCACGCCAACTTAAGGCAGGAATGGTGGTTTGCGACAATGGCACCAACCTCCTCTCTGCCCTCCGACAGGGACAACTGACCCATGTGCCCTGTTTGGCTCACGTCCTTAACTTGGTGGTGCAGCGGTTCTTGGGCAGGTACCCGGGCTTACAGGATGTCCTGAGGCAGGCCAGGAAAGTCTGTGTGCATTTCCGCCGGTCATATAATGCCAGTGCTCGGCTGACGGACCTCCAAAAGGAGTTTAACCTGCCCAAGAACCGCCTAATCTGTGACATGCCCACCAGGTGGAACTCGACGTTGGCCATGCTGCAGCGGCTGCACACGCAGCAGAGGGCCATCAATGAGTACCTGTGCGACTATGGCACCAGGACAGGGTCAGGGGACCTTGGTTTTTTTTCCCCACGCCAGTGGGCCATGATCAGGGATGCATGCACTGTCCTGTCACCATTCGAGGAGGCCACGAGGATGGTGAGCACTGACAGTGCATGCATCAGTGACACTGTCCCCCTTGTCCACCTGTTGGAGCACACGCTGCGTGGAATAATGGACAGGGCACTTGAGGCAGAACAGAGGCAGGAAGAGGAGGACTTCCTTAGCTCTCAAGGCCCCCTTTATCCAGACAGTGTTCCTGCGTGCCCGCCGATCACACAGGAAGAGGACGAGGAGGAGGAGGAGGAGGAGGAGGAAGATTGTGTCAGTATGGAGGTGGAGCCTGGCACTCAGCATCAGCAGTCTTTAAGGGATCAGTCCCAAGGAACACATGGACTTGTACGTGGCTGGGAGGAGGTGGCTGCGGACGTTGTTGTCCTTAGTGACCCAGAGGACTCCGGACCGAATGCCTCAGCAAACCTACGCTGCATGGCCTCCCTGATCCTGCAAAGCCTGCGTAAGGATCCTCGTATTCGTGGTATCAAGGAGAAGGACCAATACTGGCTGGCAACCCTCCTTGATCCACGTTACAAGGGTAAGGTTGCGGACCTTATCTTGCCATCGCAGAGGGAGCAGAGGATGAAACATCTTCGGGAGGCCTTGCAGAAAGGTCTGTGCAACGCGTTCCCAGAGACTGGGAGGTTACAAACTCCTGTTTCTGGACAACGTGTTGCTGAGGCTTCGGTCAGTCAAAGAAGGAGCGGTGGAGAAGGTGGCCGTCTGACCGATGCGTTCAGACAATTTTTTGGTCCGCAGCCCCAAGGTATGATCGGTTCCAGCAACCATCGCCAGCGTCTGTTTTACATGGTGCAGGAATACCTAGGGGCAAGATCAGACTTGGACACCTTTCCCACCGAAAATCCTCTGGGTTACTGGGTCTTGAGGATGGATCACTGGCCAGAGCTTGCACAGTATGCAATTGAGCTACTGGCCTGTCCTGCATCCAGCGTTCTTTCGGAACGCACATTCAGTGCTGCTGGAGGCGTGGTAACCGATCACAGGGTGCGTCTGTCCACCGACTCGGTCGATCGGCTGACCTTCATAAAAATGAATCAGTCTTGGATCACCACCAGCTACCAAGCACCTGATGCAGATGTAACCGAATAATTTTTTTTGAAATCTCAGATCCCTTCAAAGACTGCCTATGCTGATGCTGAGTGACTATCCCTGAGTAATTATCCTCTTCCTCCTCAATCATCACGCTGATAGCTTGTAAGAACATTTTTGGTTCTGGGCGCCACCACCAGTGCCTAAGGCACAATTTTTCAGCCCCTGTTTAACAGGGGCGTGTAATTACAATTTTTGATGTAATACTTTGCAGCAGGGCTCGTTCCTGCATTCCAACTAGAGTGTCTGTGAGGGGTTGCAGTGTTGTGGCACCAGCACCAGTGCCTAAGACCCAATTTTTCAGCCCCTGTCTAACAGGGGCGTGTAATTACAATTTTTGATGCAATACTTTGCAGCAGGGCTTGTTCCTGCGTTTCAACTAGAGTGTCTGTGAGGGGTTGCAGTGTTGTGGCACCAGCACCAGTGCCTAAGACCCAATTTTTCTGCCCCTGTCTAACAGGGGCGTGTAATTACAATTTTTGATGCAATACTTTGCAGCAGGGCTCGTTCCTGCGTTCCAACTAGAGTGTCTGTGAGGGGTTGCAGTGTTGTGGCACCAGCACCAGTGCCTAAGGCCTAATTTTTCAGCTCCTGTTCAACAGGGGCATGTAATTACAATTCTTGATCTAATATTTCACAGCAGGGCCCTGTGAGGGCTTACAGTGTTTTGGCCACAGCAACACCTAAGGCCCAAATTTCTGCTGAGTATATAGGGCAGGACCCTACTTTCAAACATCTAACTTACAAACGACTCCTACTTGCAAACGGAAGGAGACAACAGGAAGTGAGATGAAATCTACCCCTAAGGAAGGGAAATTCTCTCCTGTAAGAGTTAATATGGGAAAACAATTTTTCCTTTCCACTGATGCTTTCCAATCCTTGTTCCACAAAAAAACCCAAATTTTCAAAAAACATTTTTCATTGGGACAAAAAAGTGAGGTGAAATCTTCTGAAGAGGAGGAAAGACGCAAAACAAATGTCACAGGGGTGATAACCCTTCCCTATGTTTTCCAAAAAGCTTAGAAAAGATTTTTTGGCTGGAGCTAAACACATTAAAAATGTTCAAAATTACAAACAGATTCTACTTAACAACAAACCTACAGTCCCTGTCTTGTTTGCACCGCCTGTATACTGCTGTTCAGAGTATATAGGGACCTTTCCTTATTTTAATTTGGGTGCGGGGTTCCCCTTAATATCCATACAAGACCCAAAGGGCCTGGTAATGGACTGGGGGGTACCCATGCCGTTTGTCTCACTGATTTTCATCCATATTGCCATGACCCGACATGACATTAAACCCGCAAGCAGTTTTAAATGAGATTTTTTCCTTTAAAAATGACATTTGGTGCAGGGACTGTTCTAAACATGGGAAACACGCGTCACTTTACAGGCATACTATAGACACCCCCCAGGTACGATATTTAAAGGAATATTTCACTTTTTTTTTTTTACTTTAAGCATCATTAAAATCACTGCTCCCGAAAAAACGGCCGTTTTTAAAAGTTTTTTTTGCATTGATACATGTCCCCTGGGGTAGGACCCGGGTCCCCAAACCCTTTTTAGGACAATACCATGCAAATTAGCCTTTAAAATGAGCACTTTTGATTTCGAACGTTCGAGTCCCATAGACGTCAATGGGGTTCTAACGTTCGTGCGAACTTGCGGTCCGTTCGCGGGTTCTGGTGCGAACCGAACCGGGGGGTGTTCGGCTCATCCCTACTATGGAGGAGGATGGAATAACGGGGACATTTATAGAGGAGGACACTCCTACAGAGATCAGCACAGGTGGGCCATTAACACTAAATACATTCCTCCACCCATACCGCTCACTGATTGGTCCAGAGTAGGGCGGGGACTGGGTGATATCAGCCTGTAATCCCCTGGTCACTTTCCTGAGCTGTGTTCCCCGTCCTGTATTCCTGTATTTCTCTCGGATAATCTTCCTTCTCTGTGCTGCAGACACAATTTATGTATCTAGACTGGATTTATGGAGATTCTGGGGTTCAGCTGGCAGCAAAATGTTCATTTTCACCATAGATGTTACTAGATCTAGGCAACTGGGGTATGTTCTTTGGGTCTTCTGCCCCATACCCGGGTATGACAAGATGTCTGACAGAACAATACATCCAGGATTACTTGCTCTGTTATTTGCTGGCTGTGCCGGGTGGAGGGATATGTCTGTATAGTCTCAGACCCAAGTCACTGAGTGCAGTCTCAGGAGATGGGAGGCAGCGGTGTGGGACCTCTGCAACTTGTCTAAAGTCCCAACAGTTCTATCCCATGTAATAAGTTGTACATTACATAGTCATGACTTCTTTTGCACCCATTTCCTACCAGCTGGACATTTTATATCTGACGATTTGATTGGAGCACAGACTTTTACATGTTGATAATAATGTGATAATATCCTCAAACTTTGAAACCTTTAACAGAAAGTGATAATGAGGGAGGAGTCAATAACCAATTGATGGTGGTCTTCAGGATCAGTCCAGTCTTCATCTTGGTTGTTCTCCCCCCATCCTCACTCTCTGACCTCTGGTGAGGCTCAGCTCCGCTGTTATTCGTGACTAAATCATGGACTAAATAAGGAAGTGCAGGACTTCTTGTGTTGGGAAGATGACAATGAGTGATAGAGGGGGTGGGGACACTCGTCCTATAATCCCCTCATCACTGTCACTCCTATAAAAGACAGTTCTCGTTGTTTCCTCACTCTCTGACTAAGGTCCATGAATAAAGAAATAACTGGTAGGAGATTCAGAGATGTAAGGCTGAAACAACTAATCGATTATGAAACTAGTTGTCAACGATTTTTATAATTAATTAGTTGGTCAGTCCATTAATTGGCCTTCATACAGAATGCATTATTTTTTTTACATATCCAAAAATACAGCTCAGTACACCATCCATACATGTCAGTAAATGCCTAAGAACTTAAATGTGTGAGGAGCAATCCCTCATGGGACATGTAGTCCTGGGCAAGAGAAGGAAGCAAGTGATTCTAAAGCCAGAAGTTTTTTTTATCTTGCTATAGGGGAACTCGATACTATACTTTGTAGCTTCCTATAGGGGAACTCTATACTATACTTTGTACCTTCCTATAGGAAAACTCTATACTATACTTTGTACCTTCCTATAGGAAAACTCTATACTATACTATGTGGCTTCCTATAGGGCGACTGTATACTATACTGTGTGGCTTTCTATAGGAGAACTCTATACTATACTTTGTGGCTTCCTGTTGGGGAACTCTATACTATACTTTGTGGCTTCCTATAGGGGAACTCTATACTATACTTTGTAGCTTCCTATAGGAAAACTCTATACTATACTGTGTGGCTTCCTATAGGGCGACTGTATACTATACTGTGTGGCGTTCTATAGGGGAACTCTATACTATACTTTGTAGCTTCCTATAGGGGAACTCTATACTATACTTTGTACCTTCCTATAGGGGAGCTCAATACTATACTTTGTGGCTTCCTATAGGTGAACTCTGAAGGCAGGAGGAGCCAGAAGTGGGGGAGGGGGGTGGTCCATAAGAGGAGATTTGGGACTGCTCTGTGCAAAACCATTACACAGAGCAGGTAAGTATGACAAGTTTGTTTAAAAAAAAGAAATCCAAGATTTACAATGACTTTAAAGTCTCTGTGCAGGGAAGATCAGCATCTGACCCCAGAGAAGGTGGAGGCTGATAGACCGATGGCACCCCAGAACGCCCGCTCTCGCACGCTCCCCCAGCTGCCCCACTTTGTTGCTAGGACACGGCACGACCCCGATCTCTGTAAAGAGCCGCGGCTCTTTAACCATGTGATTGGCTGTATCCAATCAAAGCCGGTCACATGTAAACATGGAAATGCTGGTAATTGTCTCTCATCGCCTTACACTGACAGAGTGTGTGGTGAGGAGAGCCGATCAGCGGCCTCTCCTCGCAGGGGACATCGAGACATATAATCAGGGCACTGATTACAATAAAGTGCCACCAATCAGTGCCCATTAGTGATGCCAGTCAGTGCTGCCCATCATTGCCACCCATCAATGCCTATCTGTGCCACCTCATCAGTGCCCATAAGTGTTGCCTCATCAGTGAAGGAGAAATAAAAATTCACTGACAGAAACAAAGAAAAATTTTTTTTTTTTTTTCAAATTTTTTTTTTGTTCTAGTAAAAAACCCAGCAGTGATTAAATACCACCAAAAAAAGTTCTATTTGTGGTAAGAAAATGATAAAAATTTCATATGGGTACCGTGTTGTATGAACCCCGCAATTGTCATTCAAAGTGTGAGAGCGCTGAGAGCTGAAAATTGGCCTGGGCAGGAGGGGGGTGAAAATGCCCTGTAGGCAAGGGGTTAACCAATTACAGACTGGAAGATTTTTCCCCCTTAATGACCAGGCCATTATTTGTGATTCGGCACTGTGCAATTACGCGGTCGCGCGACGTTGTACCCAAACAAAATTGACGTCTATTTTTCCCCACAAATAGAGCTTTCTTTTGGTGGCATTTGATCACCTCTGTGGTTTTTATTTTATGCGCTATAAACAAAACAAGAGCGACAATTTTGAAACAAAAACACAATATTTTTAACTTTTTCTATAATAAATATCCCAAGATTTAAAAAAAATTAATTAATTTCTTCCTCAGTTTAGGCCCATATGTATTCTAATACATATTTTTGGTAAAAAAAAAAAAAAAAAAACACAATAAGCATATATTGATTGGTTTGTGCAAAAGTTATAGCGTCTACAAAATAGGGGAAAGATTTTTTTTTTTTTACTAGCAATGATGGTGGAAACCCCTCTACAGATAATTGCAATACAAATTAACTTCAAATGCAACAACTTTTTATAGTTGAGAGGTTCCCACAATTATAGCACTTTGGAATTTTTATTTTTTAGATTGTTACATTAAATTGTATATGTTTTAGTTACTATTATAATGTATTTTTTTGCACTTGAAATTCATTTCCAACCACCCTTGCTAAATCCATGTCTTTATGGACCTTGCTTTGTGCTCTGGTGCTCAGTCATGTTGAAACAGGAAGGGGCCGTCCCCAAACTCCTCCCACAATGTTGGGAGCATGAAATTGTCCAAAATGTCTTGGTATGGTGACACCTTAAGAGTTCCCTTCACTGGAAGCAAGAGGCCAAGCCCAACACCTGAAAAACAATCCCACACCATGACCCCCCCACACCATAATCCCCCCTCCCCCCCACACCATAATCCCCCCTCCCCCCCACATCATAATCCCCCCTCCACCAAATGATTTGGACCAGTGGACAAAGCAAGGTCCATAAAGACATGGATGAGCGAGTTTGGGGTGGAGAAATTTGATTGGCCTGTACAGAGTCCTGGTCTCAACCAGATAGAACACCTTTGGGATGAAATAGAGCAGAGACTGCGAGCCAGACCTTCTCGTCCAACATCAGTGCCTGACCTCACATATGCTCTTCTGGAAGAATGGTCAAACATTCCCATAGACACACTCCTAAACCTTGTGGACGGCCTTCCCAGAAGAGTTGAAGCTGTTATAGCTGCAACGGGTGGGCCAACTCAATATTGAAGCCTATGGACTAAGACTGGGATGTCATTAAAGTTCATGTGTGTGTAAAGGCAGGCGTCACAATACTTTTGACAATACAGTGTGCGTAACGTATGTGTGTGTATATATGTATGTGTGTATATATATATATATATATATATATATATATATATACACAGTGGGGGCGGAAAGTATTCAGACCCCTTACATTTTTCAATCTTTTATATTGCAGCCATTTGCGAAAATCATTTAAGTTCATTTTTTCCTCATTAATGTACACACAGCACCCCATATTGTACACACAGCACCCCATATTGTACACACAGCACCCCATATTGTATACACAGCCCCCCATATTGTACACACAGCACCCCATATTATACACGCAGCCCCCCATATTGTACACGCAGCACCCCATATTGTACACACAGCACCTCATATTGTACACACAGCTCCCATATTGACAGAAAAACACAGAATTGTTGACATTTTTGCAGATTTATAAAAAAAGAAAACCTGAAATATCACATGGTCCTAAGTATTCAGACCCTTTGCTCAGTATTTAGTAGAAGCCCCTTTTGATGAGTCTTTTTGGGAAAGATGCAACAAGTTTTTCACACCTGGATTTGGGGATCCTCTGCCATTCCTCCTTGCAGATCCTCTCCAGTTCTGTCAGGTTGGTTGGTAAACGTTGGTGGACAGCCATTTTTAGGTCTCCCCAGAGATGCTCAATTGGGTTTAAGTCAGGGCTCTGGCTGGGCCATTCAAGAACAGTCACGGAGTTGTTGTGAAGCCACTTCTTATTTTAGCTGTGTGCTTAGGGTTATTGTCTATTTGGAAGGTAAACCTTCGGCCCAGTCTGAGGTCCTGAGCACTCTGGAGAAGGTTTTTGTCCAGGATATCCCTGTACTTGGCCGCATTTATCTTTCCCTCGATTGCAACCAGTCGTCCTGTCCCTGCAGCTGAAAAACATCCCCACAGCATGATGCTGCCACCACCATGCTTCACTGTTGGGACTGTATTGGATAGGTGATGAGCAGTGCCTGGTTTTCTCCACACATACCACTTAGAATTAAGGCCAAAAAGTTCTATCTTGGTCTCATCAGACCAAAGAATCTTATTTCTCACCATCTTGGAGTCCTTCAGGTGTTTTGTAGCAAACTCCATGCGGCTTTCATGTGTCTTGCACTGAGGAGAGGCTTCCGTCGGGCCACTCTGACATAAAGCCCCGACTGGTGGAGGGCTGCAGTGATGGTTGACTTTCTACAACTTTCTCCCATCTCCCGACTGCATCTCTGGAGGTCAGCCACAGTGATCTTTGGGTTCTTCTTTACCTCTCTCGCCAAGGCTCTTCTCCCCCGATAGCTCAGTTTGGCCAGACGGCCAGCTCTAGGAAGGGTTCTAGTCGTCCCAAACGTCTTCCATTTAAGTATTATGGAGGCCACTGTGCTCTTAGGAACCTTAAGTGCAGCAGAAATCTTTTTGTAACCTTGGCCAGATCTGTGCCTTGCCACAATTCTGTCTCTGAGCTCTTCAGGCAGTTCCTTTTGACCTCCTGATTCTCATTTGCTCTGACATGCACTGTGAGCTGTAAGGTCTTATATAGACAGGTGTGTGGCTTTCCTAATCAAGTCCAATCAGTATAATCAAACAGAGCTGAACTCAAATGAAGGTGTAGAACCATCTCAAGGATGATCAGAAGAAATGGAGAGCACCTGAGTTAAATATATGAGTGGCACAGCAAAGGGTCTGAATACTTAGGACCATGTGATATTTCAGTTTTTCTTTTTTTAACCACTTCAATACCGGGCACTTACACACCTTCCTGCCCAGACCAATTTTCAGCATACAGTGCTGTCGCAGTTTGAATGACAATTGCGCGGTCATCCATCACTGTACCCAAACTAAGCTTTTATCATTTTGTTCCCATAAATAGAGCTTTCTTTTGGTGGTATTTGATCACCTCTTTTTATTTTTTGCTAAACAATATTTTGAAAAAAATAAAAGTTTTGCTTTTGTTCCTGTTATAAATTTTTGTAAACAAGTAAGTTTTCTCTTTCACTGATGAGCACTGATAAGGCTGCACTGACAGGCACTGATAAGGTGGCACCGATGAGGGGGCACTGACAATGGGCACTAATCTGTGGCACTGATGGGCACTGGTAGGCAGCACTGATGGGTGGCACTGATATGCAGCACTGATGGGCATTGATAGGCGGCACTGATGGGAACTCATGGGTGGCACTGGTGGGCACTGATAGTTGACACTGGGCACTGAAATGCTGCAAAGATGGGTTCTTATGGGTGGCACTGATAGACGGCACTGCTGCTCACTGATAGGTGGTACTGCTGGACACTGATACGTGGCACTGATATGAGGCACTGATAGGCATCCCTGGTGGCACTGGCAGTGGTGGGCACTGATTGGCAGCTGCCTGGGCACAAACTAGTATTTCCCTGGGGGTCTAGGGAGGGCATACCTGATAGTTTAGTGTGGATGGCCATGCTGGTGGTCCTCGGTGGGATCCGAGGGGGACTGTGCTGATAAACAATGTTTTGTGATACACTTTTAGATTTTTCTGCATTAGATACACTTTTTTTATCACTTGATTTCTGCCACTAGCTACATTTACTGGTTACTCTCAGTAGCGCGAGAGACACTTCCACTTTTAAGTGGTTAAAGTGCATCCAATATTTCATTAAAAAATGAAATGAAAAGAAATATTTTGAAAAAGTTCAGTAAAGTCCTTATGAATGAATAGTCCAATATTCAGAAAGGTGCAAACAGTGAAGACGGTGAAGAAATAATCCCTGGGTGTATTCTCATGAGTGAAATGGCTGACACCACACCACACCACACTGTGCTCACAGGACTCTCACCTCATGGACATATATCATATGCCTTAGATCATCATCCAGTAAAACAACGATCACCACCACTTCCAGGATCCAGGGTCACCAATATGCCTCTTCCCAAAAGGATTCTGCCCCTCATTCAAGGTAATCTGTTTCACATGTAAGGTAAATAATCCTCCAACAGTGTATTACCATTACAAAAGATGCCCGCTTACATCAATATAATAAAAAATGTGCCAAGGAAAGACAAACAAACGGTGTTCATGCCACCTCTCACGTGATTTCCGGTCCGCTGTATACTCCGGTCATGCCCTACGCGTTACATCACGTGCCTTCCTCAGGGGCTGGGCTGGGATTGTTTCTAACTGTATGGGGGCTAGGCTGACTGGAGGAGACATATTGCTGTTCCTAATCACTAGGAACAGCAGATCTCTTTCTACCTCTCCTGTCAGAATGGGATCTGTCTGTTTACATTGACAGATCCCTGTTCTGGCTCTCTGAGGAGCAGACATTGCGGCCGCCGGGCACGCGGATCAGGTCCCCTGCTGTACAGCAGGCGCGCATGCTATGACTCCTTAATGGAGCCGGCGTACACCTACGGTGATTTGCAGGAATGTGCCGACCTGCCACCATATAATGATTGCGGCTGGTCTGTAAGTGGTTAATATAAAAGTTTTTTTTTCCCCATGACTCCCAGGTAAAATCCCCATAAATCCTACTTCTGGGTATATTTATTATATATATGATATAAGATATATTACTTTCATTATTTCACAGTATACATGAATCCCTTATAGTAGTGATTATCGGCTGTTTTTGTACTATAAAGGACTATTTTTTAACCCCAGCATCAGAGATGATTAAAAAAATCATGCTGCTGCTACTAAATGTCCTATGCTGGCCATACACGGATCGATTTTTGGACGAGAATATTCACACAAATATTTGTATGAAATGTATTTGTACATTCGATGAATGGACAAGTGTAATTTACTAAATTCCACTTAATTTTAACAATCAATTATAGAATTAATGTAACTTCTGACCACAAACCACATACATGATGTGAAAATTTGTTTGATGGAGAAAAGTTTTCTGTTCTGCTCCTTTGAATTTTCCCATCACTGTGGTGGAAAATGAACGCCGATTTGACCCGACTAATTGTTAGAAAATTGGATGAATGTTTTTTTGAAAGAAAAATGAGTTTGTGTTCGGCCAGCATAAGTGACATCAGGTGCAGGGAGCTTGTACCCACCTACCTGTCTATGACAAGGGAGTCTGTCATCCATCATATTATATTACACTCCTGTCTGATCATCTGCAAAACAGCGTTTTACATCTTTTTTATATTTTAATGATGTTGATCTCTGATTGTGATATGTAGCAGATTCTCCCTCTAATAATACATCTATCTGTCTGTTATTCTCAGAGTGGATTAAATATCCAACTATATATCTGGATATTTATATTTACCGCTGTATATAGATATTCAAGAATGTTAACTAAATTATACACCAACCTTTTTTGAGGTTTTTATTCAATTAGTCGATTAATCGAAACAATAATCAGCCAACTAATCAATTCTGAAAATAATCATTAGTTGCCGCCCTACAGAGGACTCATTAACTAGTTACCTTGAGGGGGGAATTGTAAGATCCTCAGAGACAAAGCTGCCTGATGTGGGCGGAGTCCTGGTTTAGGGGAACCAATCAGCTCATGTCTAGTAATAATCTTTTTATACCTATTTTAGTAGATGGACGGGAGATGAGGAAAACCTCAGAGGATTGTCTCACTTTGTCTCCAGACTGTAAAGTAGAAGATGAGGACATCACACAGTATAGTCCAGGAGAAAACCCGACTACCTCAAATGTCCATCCGGCACCGCACAGTGTAGATGGACCATCGTATTCCTCTTATCCTGAGGAACCTCAGACTGTGAGGGACGGTGCCATTCTTCCAACAGAGAAGAGACTTTCCTGTACTGAGTGCGGGAAGTGTTTCCAATTTAAATCCGATCTTAATAGGCATAAAAGATCTCACACAGGAGAGAAGCCGTATTCCTGTCCTGAGTGCGGGAAATGTTTTTCACAGAAGTCCAGTCTTTACAAACATCAGAGATCTCACACGGGGGAGAAGCCGTATTCCTGTCCTGAGTGTGGGAAATATTTTTCACATAAGTCCAGTCTTTACAAACATCAGACATCTCACAGAGGAGAGAAGCCGTATTCCTGTCCTGAGTGCGGGAAATGTTTTTCACAGAAGTCCAGTCTTCACAAACATCAGAGATCTCACACGGGGGAGAAGCCGCATTCCTGTCCTGAGTGCGGGAAATGTTTTTCAGATAAGTCCAGTCTTTACAGACATCAGAGATCTCACACAGGGGAGAAGCCGTATTCCTGTCCTGAGTGCGGGAAATGTTTTTCAGATAAGTCCCATCTTTCCACACATCTGAGATCTCACACAGGGGAGAAGCCGTATTCCTGTCCTGAGTGCGGGAAATGTTTTTCAGAAAAGTCCAGTCTTTCCATACATCAGAGATCTCACACGGGGCAGAAGCCGTATTCCTGTCCTGAGTGCGGGAAATGTTTTTCAGATAAGTTCCATCTTTACAGACATCAAAGATCTCACACGGGGGAGAAGCCCTATTCCTGTCCTGAGTGCGGGAAATGTTTTTCAGATAAGTTGTATCTTTACACACATCAGAGATCTCACACGGGGGAGAAGCCATATTCCTGTCCTGAGTGTGGGAAATGTTTTACACAAAAGTCCCATCTTTCCACACATCAGAGATCTCACACAGGGGAGAAGCCGTATTCCTGTCCTGAGTGCGGGAAATGTTTTTCACGTAAGTCTCATCTTTGCATACATCAGAGATCTCACACGGGGGAGTGAGGGAATTGCTCCTTACTGAAGTCCTGTCTTCCTGTACATCAGGGATCCCACACAACCCTTGAGGTGTATTAGTGCCTTGAGTGCGGGAAATGTCATCTATATGAATGTTACTGGACATCACAGGTCTCATGTGGGGAAGAAGCACACCCTGATATACACCTCAGATATACTCCATGGCTGATCTTCATCATGTAAGAAACAGTTGATAAGGAGATCAGAGATCACCAAAGACATGGATGAAGTGTTGTACTGTGTTGGCCATTGATAGCAGGAGAAAAATAAAAATGGAGTCATTACCTTTCATTGGCTGAGTACATTTTGTGGTGTAAGATTTCACAAACACTTAGAGGTCTGTTTAAAAAAAAAATAGTTGAACGGTTATGACCGACATTCGCCCGGCCATGATGAATATTGTCTGTATTTTATTTCATACACTGATTTCCTTGACTCCATCTAATGACCATAATGCAGTATTGCACTAATTGAGGTATTTCAGTAAAAATACCCGATTTATGGGCACTAGTTTGAGCTGATGATCATAGGAAATCACTGTGTTAAATCACAGCCAGAAATTGTAACAGCTGGATGAATGATTGTCACATTAATTTGATAAATTTTTTGATAGACCTCTTAGTCTCCTTCATCAGACATGTCTTCATACTAATATCTGAGATCATACTCATACACTTATCAGTACAGTACACACTGAAGGATATAACTTAAATAAGCCAACACTATTACACTAACCATTGAATTAAAATGAGAAATACTATGTTTGGACTTAAGATGGTGCTAAGTATAATAGCAATTATCTCCAGCTAGTGGCAAATGAAATATTTTCTATTTTAAATCAATGGAAATTATTCGACCAGCAAATAGCCAATTAAACTCAATTTTCCCCTCATTCACACAGAAGGAATGTACATGTATTTTCATTGGGTGAATTATTATGTAAATTATTTATGAATAGACTCCTAAATGTCAGGAGACGTTTATATAAAGATGGGAAGTATGTAGCAGATAAATGAATAGACCTCCTAGCAATGTTATTACCAGGCTGCAGCTAGGGGGAGCTCTAATGTTTAGAGTGTGACTACAGCAAAGTGATCCCATCTAGATCACATTAACCCTTTCACTGCCAGAGCTGGTTTTCCATTATTTTTGCACACATGGTAATATGGAGATTTTGGGCCTGAAGATTAGATAAAATCTCCAAACTAGGGATGAGCCGAACACCCCCCTGTTCGGTTCGCACCAGAACATGCGAACAGGCAAAAAATTTGTTTGAACACGCGAACACTGTTAAAATCTTTGGGACACGAACATGAATAATCAAAAGTGCTAATTTTAAAGGCTTATGTGCAAGTTATTGTCATTAAAAGTGTTTGGGGACCTGGGTCCTGCCCCTGGATCATTGCAAAAAAAGTTTCAAAAACGGTTGTTTTTTCGGGAGCAGTGATTTTAATAATGCTTAAAGTGAAACAGTAAAAGTGGAATATTCCTTTAAATTTCGTACCTGGGGGGTGTCTATAGTATGCCTGTAAAGGGGCGCATGTTTCCCATGTTTAGAACAGTCTGACAGCAAAATGACATTTTAAAGGAAAAAAGGTCATTTAAAACTACTTGCGGCTATTAATGAATTGCCGGTCCAACAATACACATAAAAGTTAATTGATAAAAACAGCATGGGAATTCCCCACATAGGAACCCCGAACCAAAATTTTAAAAAAAAATGGCGTGGGGGTCCCCCTAAATTCCATACCAGGCCCTTCAGGTCTGGTATGGATATTAAGGGGAACCCCGGGCAAAATTAAAAAAAAATGCAGTGGGGTCCCCCTCAAAATCTATACCAGACCCTTATCAGAGCACGCAACCTGGCAGGCTGCAGGAAAAGAGGGGGGACTAGAGAGCGCCCTACTCTCCTGAACCGTACCAGGCCACATGCCCTCAACATTGGGAGGGTGCTTTGGAGTAGCCCCCAAATCACCTTGTCCCTATGTTGATGGGGACAAGGGCCTCATCCCCACAACCCTTGCCTGGTGGTTGTGGGGGTCTGCGGGCGGGGGGTTTATCGGAATCTGGAAATCCCCATTAACAAGGGGACCCCCAGATCCCTCTCCCCTGTGTGAAATGGCAAGGGGGTACCCCTACCATTTCACAAAAAAAGTGTCAAAAATGTTAAAAATGACAAGAGACAGTTTTTGACAATTCCTTTATTTAAATGCTTCTATCTTCCTTCGGTTTCTTCATCTTCTTCTTCTGGTTCTTCCTCCGGTGTTCTCGTCTGGCATCTTTCTCTGCGGCATCTTCTTCTCGGGCCGTTCCGCATCCACCATGATGGGAGGCTCCCCCTGTGTGACGCTTCTCATCTTCTTTTGTTTCTTAAATAACGGAGGGCGGGGCCACCCGGTGACCCCGCCCCCTCTGACGCACGGGGACTTCCCCGAGGCTTTCCCTGTGATGTCAGAGGGGGCGGAATCACCCATTACGTAACGGGTGACCCCGCCCCCCTCTGACATCATGGGGAATGCCACAGGAAAGTCCCCGTGCGTCAGAGGGGGGCGGGGTTACCGGGTGGCCCCGCCCTCCGTTATTTAAGAACCGTCAGAAGACGACGTCACACAGCGGGAGCCTCCCATCATGGTGGATGCGGAGTGGCCCGAGAAGAAGAATGGAAGAAGACGCCGCAGAGGAAGATGCCAGACGAGAACACGGGAGGAAGAACCAGAAGAAGATGGTGGAAGAAACCGAAGGAACATAGAAGATAGAAGTGGGTGCCCCCGCCCGCCGTTATTTAAGAACCGTCAGAAGACGAGAAGTGTCACACAGCGGGAGCCTCCCATCATGGTGGATGCGGAGTGGCCCGAGAAGAAGAAGGGAAGAAGACGCCGCGGAGGAAGATGCCGGACGAGAACACGGGAGGAAGAACCAGAAGAAGAAGATGGAGGAAGAAACCAAAGGAACATAGAAGATAGAAGAAAGAAGAAGCATCTAAATAAAGGAATTGTCAAAAACTGTCTCTTGTCATTTTTAACATTTTTTACACTTTTTTTGTGAAATGGTAGGGGTACTTTTGTACCCCCCTACCCTTTCACACAGGGGGGAGGGCCAGGATCTGGGGGTCCCCTTGTTAAAGGGGGCTTCCAGATTCCGATAAGCCCCCTGCCCGCAGACCCCCACAACCACCGGGCAAGGGTTGTGGGGATGAGGCCCTTGTCCCCATTAACATGAGGACAAGGTGTATTGGGGGGATACCCCAAAGCACCCTCCCAATGTTGAGGGCATGTGGCCTGGTACAGTTCAGGAGGGGGGCGCCCTCTCATCCCCCCCTCTTTTCCTGCGGCCTGCCAGGTTGCGTGCTCGGATTAGGGTCTGGTATGGATTTTTGGGGGGGACCCCACACCATTTTTTTAAATTTTGGCACGGGGTTCCTCTTAAAATCCATGCTAGACCTGAAGGGCCTGGTATGGAATTTAGGGGGACCCCCATGTCATTTTTTTTTACATTTTGGTTCGGAGTTTCCCTGTGGGGAATTCCCATGCCGTTTTTATCAATGAACTTTTATGTGTATTGTCGGACCGGCAACTCATTAATAGCCACGAGTAGTTTTAAATTACTTTTTTTCCTTTGAAATGTCATTTTGCTGTCAGACTGTTCTAAACATGGGAAACATGCGCCCCTTTACAGGCATACTATAGAGACCCCCCAGGTATGAAATTTAAAGGAATATTACACTTTTATTGTTTGACTTTAAGCATTATTAAAATCACTGCTCCCAAAAAAAACGGCCATTTTTAAAACTTTTTTGTGCATTGATCCATGTCCCCTGGGGCAGGACCCGGGTCCCCAAACCCTTTTTATGACAATAACTTGCATATAAGTCTTTAAAATTAGCACTTTTGATTTCTCCCATAGACTTTTAAAGGGTGTTCCATGGCTTTCGAATTTGCCGCGAACACCTCAAATTGTTTGCTGTTCAGCGAACTGGCAAACAGCCGATGTTCGACTCGAACTCAAAGCTCATCCCTACTCCAAACATATATTTTCTGAAAGCAGAGGCCCTGGAGAATAAAATGGTGGTAATTGTTAAGGTGTTCCTCGTACACAAATGTCACCTTCATATCCGGGTTTATTTTCTACTTTCCCCATTTTCTATGGTGTGATCTTTTCTACAATACTTTGTTATAATAATGTAACACGTTGTGCATTGTATTGTACACAAATTAATAATGACTCTTCCTCCAAATTCCATACAAGTCAATTTCCCGACCAATTGGATTTCTTCCTTTTCTATTTTTCATTTTTTATTGCTATCTTGTTCAAAGTAAAATTATAATAAAAATATGTATTAAATAAAAAAATATTCTGTGTGTCGTAGAAATGATGAAAATCTTTGGTACCCAAAATTGCTCATAGATGATGCTTTAAAAACCTTTACAGGTCATCAGTTTAGAGATAACCAGAAATAATGGCCAGAGTGCAGTGGTCAGGAACTTGTCATATACAGCCCTGTGTATAGAGTGCGGTGGTCAGGAACATGTCATATACAGTCCTGTGTATAGAGTGCGGTGGTCAGGAACATGTCATATACAGTCCTGTGTATAGAGTGCGGTGGTCAGGAACATGTCATATACAGTCCTGTGTATAGAGTGCAGTGGTCAGGAACATGTAATATACATCCAGCAAGGAAGTGTTTCCGTTACAAGGACCTGGGACTCAATGTGAGTCCACGTAAGGTTATGCTTTCTGCTGGTTGCAGCGTGTGTCCCCCTCCTGCACTTTTTTGATGGTGGGGGTAGTGCTGCTGCTGAGAAGGGCCAGGACCCTCCATGGGGTCGAACTGCCTGGAGCCACCGTTGGATGCTGCCATGGCACTTGGAACCGGAACCGTTAGGAGCACAGAGCGAACAGGAAGGAAGTTATATGCTTGAATTTCAATATGTAACTCCATTGGCTGACGGTTGGGGTAGACCGTTCGACATAAACAGAAACATTGTATCATTCAACACGATCAAAAATATGTATAGTAATATTTGTCACGAAGATTCGACGAAGCAGCTAAAAACATATGTTCACCACAAGTGGACATTTACGGTCAAATTCTCCGCCCACAAGTTGTAGTAGAATTATAATGTTGTTTGACTAGTAATAATAATGAATCAATACAATAGTACTAGTCAAACAACATTAGAATTCTTTATATAACTTTTGGGGGCGGAGCATTCGTCCAGAAAAGTACGATCGCAGCGTCGTACAGTTTACTTTAGCTGCTTCGTCGAATCTTCTTAGAACATCCGACAGACACCATAAGCCTTCAATTGATAGATTCCACCTTAAAGAGGGAGTCCACCCAAACCGCAAAAAAAAAAAAATATTAAAAGCCAGCAGCTACAAATATTGCAGCTGCTGACTTTTAATAAATGGCCACTTACTTGTCCCAGGGTCCAGGGATGTCGGCAGGCAACGCCAAGAACCCGCTCGGTTCTCGACAGCTGCCGCCGCCATCCTAGGTGAGGTAATAAGGAAGAGAAGCGTTGCGGCTTCACTTCCCGGTTCCCTACTGCGCACGCGAGTCGCGCTGCGCATCGTAAGTGGTCCCCGCTATCTCCTGGGAGCTGTGTGTTTCCCAGGAGACAGCGTGGAGGGACAGGAAGAGGCATAGACTCCCATGGGAGTCTATGCCAGAAGTGGGTGCAAATACCTGTCTTAAACAGGTATCTGCACCCCCCTCCCCCCTGAAAGGTGCCAAATGTGACATCGGAGGGGGGGAGGGTTCCGAAAAGCGGAAGTTCCATTGTTGTGTGGAACTCCGCTTTAATACATTTGGATTTTCGGACGAATGCATTTTTTAACGAAACAAAATAAATAAAAACAAATTTCGGAAGTAACTAAATAATTTAATTTTTCGGACGAAACCCAAATTCCGAAAAAAAATATTTCAGTGTGCACATGTCTATCATTAAGTGGATAACGTTTTCACCAGAACAGATATGATTTTCATGAAGATGGAGGTTTAATGACGACATTAAAAAAAAAAAAGAAGTGAAGTGGAGGCCACATGCTTCCTGTCATCAGTGGAGCTCCACTCTGCAGCCACACCCCTCTCCTTGGAGACTTCCTATTTGAGTAGAAGTCAGATCACCATCTTGTGGAGTTCAGAGGAACTGCAGCCCTGAGAAATATCTTGTAGTGTGATTACAGCCTTGCCATTGAAGTCTGGAACACTCTCTGGATTCCATCACCAGGCACTGCAATCATAGCCGACTGTGGGGAGCAGTGATCTCCTTTCTGTCAGTGATAGTAGAACTCCGACATCAGCAGAGAGGGAGCGGGAGTGTGTGATCAGGTAAGTACCCCCACTGACCACCAATGCTGGGCTGGAGTTACACTTTATTCTCACTGACACCAACAATGGGTCTTATTTTATCACACTGACACCAACAATAGGACTTATTTTATCACACTGACACCAATGTTAGATGTCAAGGAAATCATTTCCATGGTGACTTGCTAACTGAAGTGAGAATCTTAAATGGTGGAGGAGAAATGAGGGATTGGTTTATTTGGGAAGATAAAACCAGCTATGACGCAGTTATCACAGCCTGCAATACTGCTGACCACCACTGGAGGGAGACTCTCCCACATTTATCTGGCTGGACACACACAGGCAGATACAAATCTTTCATACAATCTGATAAAATCTAAGGAGTGTGGAGCAGGCAAGTGATCCCCACACCCCTCAGAGGATCCCCCAAGCAAGCCTTCAATCTAGAATCCTGGTGTGATGACTTCTTTCACTGCCCCCCACACACACATGATTTAGGGCAGATTGGCTGAAGTGTGTGATATGAGTGGTGTGCGGGGCAGTGATACACACACACATACAGATCCCTGTCTTCCAGATACAATCACTTCCACACACTGACAATGATCTGCATTAGGGAAGAGCTCTGTGTCTGAACAGAAGATTGGATGAACACTGGCTCCTCCCACATTATTCTGAACATCCAACGTTTACGGCATTTGGTGCAGACGAATGTGATGGCTTCTGGCTGTCACTGGTTTCTAGGGAAGCAACGGCTGCCTGCAATAGCTGCGTCCTTAGCAACTGCTGACTTCACCCCGCCCATTCCCTTACATGGCCACGTAGGCAAATGGGGCATAGATCATGACATCATTGTCTAAATATGACCATATCTGGACCATGATGTCATCCCCGCCCCTTCCTTTACAGGTGAAACTCGAAAAATTAGAATATCGTGCAAAAGTTCATTTATTTCACTAATGCAACTTAAAAGGTGAAACTAATATATAAGACTCATTACATGCAAAGCAAGATAGTTCAAGCCGTGATTTGTTATAATTGTGATGATTATGGCTTACAGCTCATGAAAACCCCAAATCCACAATCTCAGAAAATTAGAAAATCACATGCAATCAATAAAAAAAGGATTGTACATACAACAATATTGGACCTCTGAAAAGTATAAGCATGCATATGTACTCAGTACTTGGTTTGGGCCTCTTTTGCAGCAATTACTGCCTCAATGCGGTGTGGTGTGGAAGCTATCAGCCTGTGGCACTGCTGAGGTATAATGGAAGACCAGGATGCTTCTATAGCGGCCTTCAGCTCTTCTGCATTGTTTGGTCTCATGTCTCTCATCTTTCTCTTGGCAATGTCCCATAGATTCTCTATGGGGTTCAGGTCAGGCGAGTTTGCTGGCCAATCAAGCACAGTAATCCCACGGTCATTGAACCAGGTTTTAGTGCTTTTGGCAGTGTGGGCAGGTGCCAAGTCCTGCTGGATAATGAAGTCAGCATCCCCATAGAATAGATAAAGTGATGCTCTCGTAATATCTAGAGGATATCCTACTATTCAATGTGCTGACAGGTCACATTCTACTTGTGGATACTTTGTTACAAACTATACAAAAACTTGAACAGTGATTAGCATAATATAAATAAATATAAATGCAATGTGTTGAAAAGTCTGCTGTGAAAGTCTAATTGGAGACCTCCCGAAATACAAATCCAAAAATTTGTTCACCATTTGTTCTTGTGAAATAATAAACAAACAAAAATATGTGGAAAAAGGGGGTGAAAAAATAGAGTGAAAAATATATTAAAACAGATATATTCAATAAATATGTAGTTGTAACAATTATAAAAGGATTACAATTGTGTGGATTCCCATACACCTTACTTGAAAAGGTGATTCTTTTGCAGGTTAGAAGATACCTCTTATCTGTGTTTAAACAAGGCTTACTGAGTCTGGGTTAATCAGCAGAGGATAGGCTTACATCCACCGGCTAGGATCATCTAATCTCCACTTCTCCTGTTCATATACTTTCCCCCACATGAAATACAAAAGTGGGACAAGACCATTGCGCACATAACTTCTACTAAATAAAGTTAACAAAGAGCCCAATAGATCCACTCACATGATGTAAAAGATCTAGATCGCATTTCACTGATGTATGGTCAGTAGAAATCACTGCCTTCGTGTTCCTCCGTGCTGCTGCTATTCAGGATCACTGCAGGCAGCACACTGACAAGAGCTGACAGGCTACTTCTCCCTCACACGTATCATCACTAGTCACGTGTCTAGTGATGATACGCGTGGGGGAGAAGTAGCCTGTCAAGACACAGCGGCTCCCACCATAGAAGATCCCCTGCACGCAGACATCAGTCTCCAGCGCATCACTCCTGTCCCTCCAGAAATGCCTGCTGGTTATGCGGTGCTGTTGCCCTCCCAGACAAACTGGCCTGTCGCAGGTGCCTTGAGGAAGCCAAAAAAGAAAAAAACCCGGATACCAGAGAATCCATTGGAGTTTCAGCCTCATAGGCCTTGATTTCAGAGACGGAATTTTCAACCCATAGTACCTCTCCTGCTCCCGCTAGTACATCAAGAGAGCAGGATTCCCCATCTGATAACAAGGGATTGGAAGCATCGGCTTTGACTTTTCTCTAATAGAGCCTTTCGTTAAGTCAGTCAAGGAGGCGATAAACTGGGAGGAACCCCAGGAGGTCCAGCAAAAACAGAGGAAATATTTCCAAATCTTAAAAGGGACCCAGAGACTTTCCCATTCATTGAGGAGCTGGATGATCTAATCAAAGAGGAATGGCAGAGACCCGAGAAAAAATCCAGTCTAAATAATAGACTTGCCAAGCTATACCTGCTCAAAGAGCCTAAAGTAACCCCCCTGGTTTCCCCCCTGTTGGGGTGTATGTATGTTCTAAAAGCAAGTGAACCCTCGTATGACATCCTGACTAGAGTGTTCCTTCAAACCCATTCAGATCTGGAGACCATTCCGACAAGAAATTATGACACATCTAATCGAATCTTTTACTTCCATATTTCACTTATATAGCCAACATGACATCACAACAAAAGTCCAACCCCTTCATTAATATATGGTAAAGTTACAGACATACAGGATGTTTAAATAGAATATTAATAAATCGTATAGAAATTAACAACAGGAAAAGGCTAACAGGAAAGGACTTACATGTCATTTAAAAGAAGTCAGGCCATTTACAAGAATTTGAAACTAACTTTTGATAAACGTCACATATACATATTATTCTAAAATGGATACACATTTTTATAGCTAAAATGGTGGACAGCAAGATAAAATATCCCTACAACCCCCTCTTTTATCATAAATGTATGATCTCACTTCCTTATCATGGTGGTATTCTCAGCCTACTTCTGATGATACATACTGAGATAAGCTTTATTGGGAGATGAGGGATCCAAAATGCGAGCGGCTCTATTAATAAGCCACATAATAAGCTTATACACAAGATAAAGGAAAAGGAAAAAGAACACAATAATGATTAAAATTATGGCAATATCCCTTATCCAAGAGAATATCCCTCCAAATCCAAAATCAACATTTCCAAAAGGACTCCAGGTCTGGGCTATGTTGCGAGCCTCTTGTTGCAGCTTGGACACCTCTTTTCTATGCTGAGCTATCACATCATAATAGTCTGGTACCTCTATACTGGTATTATGTACCCAAGTACAACATTCATAATCCTCAGTCATTTCACATAATCCTGTAAGGGCTGAACTCATGCTTTCAATGGATAAGTCATGCAATTCTAGTTGTTTTCTAATAGCCCTAGTTTCAACATTAAGTTTAGGAATGTCATCAGAGTTCTTTTCCATCATCTCATCAATAATTCCTGAGTAATTATTTAACCTTTTCATCAAATCTATTCCCCATCCTGTCCAGGAAGGGAACCATGCCCAGGCCATATCCTTCTCAAGGAATAACTCTCTTGTTACGATGTTTTAATGGATACCTTGGGTGTATACTAGCTTCAAGTAAATGACTCCCATCACTATCACCTATCACCCCCATTATGGGCACCAGTGAGGCCAGGTAACACCAGCCTTGGACCTCTTGTGAAATCCAGGGATAACAAGTCTTTCCACAACAAACATAAGTGTGGTTACCAAACGAGAAGGGCATATTCACAGCAGTCTCTTGATCTACTGCTGTAACTATTGCCAGAACCTGAAACAAATGCTGTACAGATTTACTACTATCATTTTTAGAGGCAAGAGTTTTTTTAAAATCAGCCCTACTCTGACGTTAACGTGGTGTGTTTGATATAAAGAACAAGACTTCCCACTAGGGGCATAGCAATTAGAAATGTTCAAAACCGATTGACTACAGGTATGAGCATTTCTAGTAGAATTCCCTACATTAAAACACCAGGTAGGATTATGACTTCTATTGATGATGTGAAAGGAAATGGTGTCATTAGTTCTTCTGCTGACATTCAAAAGGTCAAGGGGAATCTTTCCTCTCAAAAGGGAAGTAATATTTA
The DNA here is from genome assembly GCA_037953035.1 of Aquarana catesbeiana. NCBI lineage: Eukaryota > Metazoa > Chordata > Amphibia > Anura > Ranidae > Aquarana > Aquarana catesbeiana. The sequence continues at coordinate 353,419 of JBBHAA010002243.1, forward strand.
AAGGTATAGCCATTAAGGGTATCCTAACAGTGCTAAGGTGCAATTTGCCACAAATCCAACATTTCTGAAATCCTGATTTCTGAGCATAAGCATATTTAAATTTTAGCAAAAGCATTCAGCAAAATTATTCTCAATGTCTCTCTTGTTTCTAACTTGTATCACTGTAATGTTCTCCCGTGTATGTGTGTTTCCACAAATACTTTTAATGCCACCCAAATCTTCAGGGTGGCAAATACAGTTAGTGATGATCCAAGTAGGCGGGAACACTATTAGGGTGATCAGGAACAGGAAGAAAAATGTTTTGCCAGAAGTCTGTGGTGAAATAAGCGAGGTCATCTTCTCTCGCCGGACCTGCTTTTCCAGGAACTCCTCCTTCATCTGCTTGGACTTCTGCTTGAGGGCCTCCTGTATTAAGGATCTCCTTCCTGCTCTTGGGGCTTTGGGCAACCTTTTTCACTCGACTGGCATGGATCCCGGACTAGCAGTTTTCCACCAGGATAGCCGTTCTGATCACTGCAATCACCATAGTAGGAGGTCCAAAGGGATACTCTTGCTTCTTATTTGTGTTCAGCTGTTGGACCACCACGGTGTTTCCCTCCTTCAAGAGGTGAGTAGCTTCCTGTGAAGAAAAAGGAGAGGTGCGAGCAACATTTCTTAGACTTTATCCAATATTTCAACCAGTTTTCTTACACATTGTTCCTGTATTAAGTCTAAATCTCCCTTTTCTACCATTAAAGGTGCTCTGGCCTATGGGGTGGGGAAAGGTCTACCCATCAAAACTTCAAAAAACTTATTTCTGTCAGGAGTGCTGGGAGGACCCTTCTCCAGTTGGCAAAGGTTCCTCCTGTGGCCTTTCTTATCTTGTCTTTTATTGTTCTGTTCATCCTTTCTACTATTCCTGAACTTGGAGGGTGATAGGGAATGTGTGAACTAACATTCTATCTTGAGAGTTTTTACCAAGTCCTGGCAGACCCTGGCTATAAAAGCCGGACCATTTGAGAACATGTCCACAATTATCAAAAGATATTCCTGTCTTTTGCCTAGTTTGGGCATGTGTGTGAAATCAGCCGCGACTTGTATACTTGCGTGGCCTATTCTGTGGTACTATGAATGCACTTGCTGTTGGTATACATGGTTTCCCCTCTTTGCAGAGAAGTCCAGACCTTGGATCCCTCTACACACCCTTTCCATTCCATCCCTTAACTCATAATTCGATGCATAATCCTGGGGATCTGCAAGTGACTGTTCAAATGGGGATAGGTCAGGTATCAGCATAGCAATTTGGATGTCTGCTCTCTGTGAGATAGCAGCTTATTTAGCAGCAAGGTCAGCCAGACCTGCTCATTTCCCCTGGCCATCTCTGTCTATTGGCCTGTGTGTGCTCTGCAGTGTACTATAGCCTAGAGCAAGAACCATCCACAAAAACATTCTGTGTGTCTGGTAGTGCTGTGGAAGATAAATCAGATCTGGGTGATGTGTCTTGGTGAATGAGGTTTATGCAGTCATGTTATAGCACAACCTCATCCTGTTATCCTTTTTAATCCTAAAAGGGCGTTTAAAATTGGTGCTGGGCCTGCAGTGAGAGAAGCATATTTGATGTGCAATTTTGGATTGGACAGCAAAATCACCTCATATCCGCTCAACCTCTGAGCAGACATCTGCTGTGTATGTACATTTTTCAACAAGATTGACACGTTGTGGGTGACGTGAAGTGTGGTGTCGTGTCCCAGAGTGAAAGAAGCGACCATCTCATCCACCATGGCACAGGACGCTAGAGCGCACCGGGACCATCTTTGAGAAAAAACTACAGGGCACAGTCTCCCACTAGGTTCCTGGGCCAGTACTCCCGCCATGGTTCTGCAATTTTCCCTGGCAAACAAGTGAAACATTTTGCCATATTCAAGGAGGCCAAGGCTCGGGCTGGTAACTATTACACATTTCAACATGGCAAAACATGGCAACATGGCAAAAACATTTAACATTTCATCAGACCATTTTACAGTATCAGACATTTCAGAGACATTGCTTCAAAGACATTGCTTGTCTCAATATATTGTCATTGAAAGAGCAGTCAGGTATCCATTAGCGGCAGTAACCAATCATACTTAGGAAGGTGAGCATGTCCTTTCTTTTAAGTGGGCGGGGCAGACCCATTCAGAGCCGCAACTCTTTTATGACTGACTCTTCTTTCTCCTTTTGTGAAAGAAATATTTAACTGTTTTTGTTTTGTTTTTTTCTCTCTCTTTTTTTTTTTTTGACAACATTGTAACTTTTTCTTAAACATTTTGTAACCACATACATGTAACCACTTCAAAAAAGATAGGCTATCAGCTCGGCAGTCCTCCTCTGAAGAACTACAAATCAAAAAATCATCAACATACTGCAACAGTACAGAACCATGAGGGGCAGTCCAGGGCCCGAGGGTGACTTGGAGTACAGTGGCCGTGTCTCCTCGTCTACAGGGATGAAAAAAAACATTCTTTAAATCAATCACAGTAAAATACTCTGCATCGTATGGTATGGCGGTAAATATTGATGGCACATCAGGCACAACTGGGGCAATCGGTAGCACTAGGCTATTGATGTCCCTAAGGTCTTGTACAAACCTATAGTCACCATTTACCTTCTTTACCAGGTTAATGGGAGTATTGTAGGGCGAGACAATTTCTCTTAAGATTCCTTTCTTTAAAGAAATCCTCTTTCTCTGTATGTAACTCCCTCTTTGTCCTTGCCCCCTTTCCTCTTTTTATAAAAGTTTCCCCTTTGATTTCCTAAGAAATCATTTTGATAATGTGTTGATACTGGTGTTTGTTTTGGGATGTCAAAACATTCCGCTGCGTCTTTTTCAATCAACGTTTTCTTTTTTGTTTTTTTTTCCTTGAAAGTCATTCATACTCTTTGTAGCCCAGTCTGACATCTGTAAGCGCATATTTAGGAACAAGGTTACTGAGATAAGTCTGTATTAAAAGACTGTGCATTTCATCTTAAAAGTGTTAAATCCGACGTCTTGTGTCATGAAAGGAAACATAGAGCAAATACTAACTGCGTAGTTACTTCCTCTTTTTTTTCCTCTGTGCTTTCTGCTTGTTTTAAAACTGTGTGTTTTGTATTCTGACCCTCTACAGCATGTGCAGTCTCTTTAGCTTTCAACTTCTTTGTTGTGGTATGTAAGATGGAGGTGGCGGGGCACAGGGAACTAGGGCAGGAGCTAGGGCACATGGTAAAGGCATAGAGAAGGTTGATTTAACCCTTAATTTACCATCCCATGACTCTGCTAAACCCATCATAAACAATGTATGGGCTAGGATACTATAGGGAGCCTCGGCCCAGCCGATCTCCACAACATACATATTTATTTTTTCTTTCTAAACATTCTAATTAGATTCTGAGTCTCTTTTTTCCTTTTTGCAGTATGCCAACAGGTTCAAACAGTGCCTTCAATTGCGGTAGTACTAATGCTGCAAACAATTCCCCACTATCTATTACGGTCAGTGAGATATTAGTACTTGAACCCTGTTGGCAAAAAGCCAAATGTCCAAATTTTGCACCTGACTTCCCCTTTGCAAGAGATGTCCGTGGCAAAAAAAAAAATTCATATAGCATGTTTTAATCTAAAGTTAGCCTCACCAATTTATGTATTACCTTAAAAAAAGTATTATTAATGCTCTACACATATTTTAAATGGTAAAAACGTCCCTAATGTCACAATACTTCAAAGACCGGGGACAGACTTGATGAGTCTCCCCTGCTTTTCCAATAAGTGACATTACTCCCTGCACTGTCAATCCTTCTTGAAACACAAATTTGTGTAAACCAGTAATACAATCAGGACACTTTTGAGACATTTTTTTTTTTTTTTTTAGTACTTTCCTTAAGATGACACTGAACGTCTGATTACAGCAAGGAAAAGAAAATATTTTTACTCACTGCATCAATGCCAGAATCATCCTGCCAACTATATATATCTTATACTTTAGAGTCAAAGCATTCATATATAAATCATTAAAAGTCAGCATCAATACATCACCAAATATTGTAACATCACTCTACGTTTCATTATAATACAATGATAATACAATGCAGTGGAAAGGTGTCATCTTACCTTATGACACCTGACAAATTCCACGCAGACAAACAGATTACCTTATTTTATCTACTTATTTTATCTCCTTATTTACTTCTAAGCAACAGAAAGGCAAGCAAAGAGGTTTGGGTTTTTTCTGGGACACTCTTTCAGATAGCTTTATCAAACTTCTTACAGTACTGTATTATATTACTTTAGGCTTCTCAGAACTCCTTGCACTACTCAGAGTCCATTCTTTTTGGAACTATCTCAGAGTTCCTTACACTTCCGTCACCCGAACGGACTTCTACCGAGGTTCATACATTTGCATAAATGTTTTTAACACTACACCTTCTGATAATCCCATATAGGGAAACAGTCTTTTAAACTAAAAGTCACGGTGAAAGAAATAATAATAATAATTAAATCAGACTCACCGGACTTAGAAACTTGGATGATGATCATCCCATGAATAATGACCGCCCCACATTCTGACATCAAAGCTGATCGGGTGTATGTATGTTCTAAAAGCAAGTGAACCCTCATATGATATCCTGCTTAGAGTGTTCCTTCAAACCCATTCAGATCTGGAGATCATTCCGATAAGAAAATAATGACACACACACAAGGCATGCAATTCAGAATGATCTAATCTTTTACTTCCGTATTTCACTTATATAACCAAAATGACATCACAACAAAAGTCCAACCCCTTCATTAATATATGCTAAAGCGACAGACATACAGGATATTTAAAACGGGCAAAAATAGAACATGATTTCTTCATACAGAAACTGTCAACAGGAAAAAGCTTTGTGCATCATTTCGGAGAAGAATTTGAAACTAACTTTTGATAAACGTCACATATACATATTATTCTAAAATGGATACACATTTTTATAGCTAAAATATCCCTACATTAATAATAATGTATTTGAATAATGAAAGGGAAATAGAGTGTATGGAGGTTTTGGGGCGGTCGGGGACCTGGCCTCTGTATATTATATTATGTATGGTTTCTAGGGAAGATGCGATGGCCCCCTCCGTGGATGTACAGGCATTAGCCGGAACTGGGCTTAGCCAATCATGTATGTGCACCAACTGGGATGCCAAATAGTATAGGAAAAAGTTAGGAAACGCTAGGCCTGCCAAGTGGGCTGGTAACCTCAGTGTTTCGAGTGCCACCTTGGGGGATCCGCCCTTTCAAAGGAAAGTAGTACATATCGTATCTATGCGTTTGAAGATAGCTTTAGGTATTTTACATGGGGAGTTAGTAAGGATATAGAGAAATCTTGGTAAATAAATCATCTTAAGAATATTGGCCCTCCCAATGAGGTCCAGAGGTAAGTCCATCCACTGTTTAGTCTGTTCCTGAAGGCGGGCCAACAAAGGGTCTAGATTATTGGTAACATATAAAGATAAAAGGGTTTATACCAAAACTCCGAGATATCTAAAGGAAGACACCACCTGGAGCTTGGAGTCCGGGTGAATCTGTAGAGGGGTAATCACGTCTAAGGGAAAAAGGCTGGACTTGTCCCAGTTAACCCGGAATCCAGAGTAGTCCCCAAAGGTAGTGATCTCCTCCAGCAAGGCCCGCAGTGACTCATTCGTATCAGCCAGATACACCAATGTGTCATCCGCATAAAGTGAAATGTGCTCCTCTATATTAGCAATCGGAAGTCCTTTAATTAAGGGGGAGGAGCAAATGCGAACTGCAAGCGGCTCCATGGCCAGGGCGAACAAGAGGGGCGACAACGGGCACCCTTGTCGAGTGCCCCAAGTAATCGGGAAGGGGTCAGTAATAGAGGAATTGACTCGAACCCGAGCCACCGGGGAGGTATAAAGTAGTTTTATCCATGCTACAACACGGGGGCCAAAGCCATACATTTGTAACACTCGGAAAAGATATGGCCAACTCCACACTATCAAATGCCTTACAGGTGTCCAAGGACATAATGGCGCGGGTAGGGGGATAGTCCTGTGGATATTGCAGGTTGTGAAACAATCTGCAAATGTTCATTCTAGTAGACCTGACGGGTATAAAGCCTCCCTGGTCACTACTGATCAGGGAAGCGACTACATTATTCAAACGATTTGCTAATATTTTGGCCAGAATCTTAACGTCCACATTAATGAGACAAATTGGACGGTAAGATTCACAATTAAGTGGGTCCTTTCGGGGTTTTAATAGGAGTATTATCAGGGCCTCTCGCATCGTTGGGGGGAGGGTCCCATCATCTAGGGCTTTGTTATATGTCCACAAAAGGAAAGGGGACAGAAGGCCTTTAAATTTTGTATACCATTTGGTCGAGAAGCCGTCAGGTCCAGGAGTCTTATGTGCAGGCATTTGGGAGATTGCTGTAGCAATCTCCTCAACTGAGATAGGTGCCTCCAGCATATCATGCCCCTCATCTGATAAGGAGGGAAGAGATATGTCAGCTAAGTAGGCAGTCAGCTGAGATTCCTCATAGTCAGCCCTAGAGGTATACAGCTCTTTGTAAAAACATAAAAAGGAATCCAAGATATCCCCTGGGTTATCACTAACGGTACCTTGGGCAGTAATGATACATGGCATGGAAATGGGAGAATTGTCAGGTCTGGTCAGATATGCCAAGAGACGTCCGGCTTTATTGCCATGTTCAAACGATTTCTGAGAAACATGCATGCGCTTTTGTGTGAGATCCAGCAGACGGAGTTCATACTCCCTGCGGTTCTGTAACCATGCCTCTCTCATGTCAGAGGCAGGGTTAGAGGCATAAGCAGACTCTGCACACCCCATAACAGTCTCAAGTTCCTCAGTAAGCATCTGGTTATTTTTTCGTAAGATCCCCGTGATAGACATAAAGGTGCCTCTCAGAGTGGTCTTGAATGCATCCCACTCTATGGAGGGGTCCACTTTTCCCAGATTATCTTTCCAGTAATTAGAAATGCCTGTCCTGCATTCCCCCTGCACTACCTCATCCTCCAATCAGTATGAGTTCAGGCACCACAAAGCAGGCCCCGAACCTGGGAGGAGGAGGAGGTCCACAGAGAGAGGGGCATGATCTGAAACTCCCCTGGGCAGATATGAAGCGGCGGAAACAACAAGGGTGGGTCTCCCAGCCAGAGCAAAGGCCAAGTCCAGTCTGGACATGGTGTGAAAAGAATCTGAATGGCAGGAAAAGTGGCGCACATCCAGATGTTTCCAACGCCACACCTCTGTTAAGCTGTGCACTTGAACCCAGTCTACAAATGAGGGAAAGGACCTACCTCCACCTCCCAGACGGTCCATTGCTGGATCTAAGACCGCATTAAAATCCCCCACATAAGAGCAGGTGGAGGAGCTGGAGGCTCCACTGACAACAGATGAGATATCCAGAGCCATAGCAGGATTCCCCAGATTTGATCCGTGGTCAGATGGTTTACCTGTGGAATTTTACTCCACCTACTCAGACCTGCTGATCCCTAGGTTGCTCAAACTATATAATGCTATCTTTGAGGGATCTGACTTGCCTGCATCGATGCGAGAAGCAACTATAGTAGTAATCCCCAAACCGGGTAAGGTTTCACATCTTCCAGAGTCATACCGGCCCATCTCCCTACTTCAGGTGGATCTCAAGATACTTGCAAAAGTGCTTGCCATTCGCCTGAATAAAGTCATCTTAGTGCACAGTGATCAGGCTGGGTTTATGCCAGGTAGAAATACATCCTTTAACCTCAGAAGATTGTTTATAAACTTACAGGCCATTCATGACCGTCCGGGGTCACGGATGATAGTGGCCCTGGACACAGCTAAGGCATTTGACTCAGTGGAGTGGAGATACTTGTGGACTTGTCTGAACAGATTTGGTTTGGGACCTAAATTTATAAAATGGGTACAGCTCTTGTATCAAGCCCCTTGTCCAGGGGTACGAGATAGGGGAGTCCTCTGTCACCGCTGCTCTACGCGCTGGCGGCAGAGCCACTTGCGATAGCTATTCAAGCACACCCTGGGATTATGGGACTCGGTAGAGGGAAAGTGATGGAAAAGATCAGCATGTACGCGGATGACACGCTTTTATATCTAGATGACTCAGACAATTCCCTACCGCTAGCCTAAGACTTAATTAAACAATTTGGCATGTTTTCTGGCCTTCGTATAAACTGGGACAAATCACAAATACTCCCTTTGGATAGTTTTCCACCATCCAGGAATAGGGCCCTGTTACCTTTACAGAGAATGGATACCATTAAGTATCTGGGAGTGCGGCTAACTAGAGACCCAGCAGACTATGTATCATTAAACATAATCTCACTATATGAAATGCTTAGACAGAAGACCCAGATTTGGGCCCGCCTTCCTCTGGGAGTAATGGGCCGTATAAACCTAACAAAAATGGTTCTTCTACCCAAAATTTTGTACATGGTCTGGCACTCACCAGTATACTTAATACTCAGACATTTTAAACTAATGGAAGCTATCCTAAAGCCATTTATATGGTGCAATAATAAGCAAAACATTTCCTGGCATAAATTGAAAAACCCCACTGACTTAGCTGGAATGGCTCTCCCTGATTTCAACACGTACTATATGGCAGCCCAACTGGCACAAATTTTCCACGTTGACAAGGTGGATAGGGAGAGATTCCTCAGTTTTCTCTGTCCAGAATGGTCTTGGAAGACTCGGGACTCACTAGTAGTGATAACAGGGGGAGCGAGAGGGGTGGCGAGGATAGACAACCGCAGATCACTTTTGTACCAGTACAAGAGGATCTGGAAACTAGCTTCGAATAAGTTAAACATACCAGCAATACATGATTTCACCACTCTGTGGCACAATCCAGATCTGCCTGAGTTCTTTATGATCCCGGACAGTGAGGTGTGGAGTTCCAGGGGAATATTTTACTTGTCCCATATTACCTGTAATGGAAAACTGAAGAGCTTTGACAGATTGAAATCTGAGTTTCTGCTTCCAAACCAGCTGTTCTTCAGATACCTACAACTTTGCCACGCCTTCCGTTCGCAATTTCCCTTAGATGATCTCGTCTCAGCCAATAATCCTCTCATGGAATCAATAAAATACCCAGACCCTAAAAAATTGATCTCTCAAGTCTACCTTATGCTGACGTCACCATCAACAACCAGAATAGCATACGCACTGAAATCTAGGTGGGAGAGGGAGGTGGAGGTGGGCAATATGGAGGATGATGAATGGAGTGATGCTCTAGATGCTTGCAAAATGGTATCCCCTAAACTATCAGATTGGTTAACTCCGATTTTCATACTGCATAGATCCTACTTCACACCGTTCAGAATATCCAGATATAAACATAATCAGTCGGCAACATGTCCGATGTGCAATCAAGCAGTAGGCACTTTTTTTCACTTAATATGGCAATGCCCGCAGATCCAGGCTTTCTGGACCCAGGTGGTGAGATTCCTACACGACACAATGGGCTCTCCTGTCACACTACAGCCCAAACTGTGCATTTTAGGAATTTTTCCAGATACAGAGATTAATAAATTCCAAAAGATATTTCTCCATGAAACACTCTTCTCTGCAAGGAAGGTCATAGCCAGATTCTGGATGAGACCTGATCCTCCAGAACTCGCACATTGGATTGCAGAAGTAAATACAGTCCTACCCTATAAGAAACTCACATATTCACATAGAGGGTGCCCTACAAAGTATGAAAAAATTTGGGACAAGTGACTCAAAACACCTGAAACCTGTATATGATACTGAAAATAAAAAAGAGTGATACAATAGGATGCGCAAACCAACAGCCTTCTGTAAGGAATGTATGTGAGGGGGAGAAGCGATTAATAGACCGACATGGTGTGCACAGTGTTTGGAATGCTTTTTGAATGTCATTGGTACTACAAAAGATAACGTATGTTAATACTTAATACTCAGCTGGGGGAAGACATAGCGAATTACCTGTTATTATACATTGTATTACTTGAAGTCTTTGTTACAAGAAATGCATGGATGTATACGTGTTCAATACATTTTCAATAAAAAATGTGTTCAATGGAAAAATTCCCCCACATAAAGCAGGGGGCCGGGGGGTCTATTCAGTAGTTGGAGTGACAATTTGGAGAGTACCTCCACTGAAAATGGGGGGGGGGAATATAAATGTTCACCAGAGTAAAGGTTACAGTGGAAATCTGTAAAGTAAGAACAATAAACCGCCCTTCAGGGTCTGTTTTAACTTTTATCATCTCAGCTGGGAGAGATTTAGCCAGTAGGATAGATCCCCCCTGGAATAGTTAGTGTGAGTAGCATGGTATGAGTTTGATAGCCACGGGCGTTTTAGGGCCCTTGTCTTAGAGCCCGTAAGGTGAGTCTTCTGGAGGCATATAATATGAGGATGACATTTTTTTAACACAGAAAAAAACAGAGATCTTTTCTGAGGTGCATTCAGACCTCTAGTATTCCATGAGACTATCCTTAGGGGCTTCGCCATAGCAGAACATACAATAATGAATAAGCACAGGTAAACACTTGAGCCAATACATAAATGACCAGACAGGCCGCGCCACCTGAAGCACATACAAGCACATGTACAAAAAGTGCGTGGATCTGCCAGCAGGATGATACGAGCCGAAAATAGAAAAAAAATAAAAACAGAAGTAATAACAGTTCGCCGTAGGCAGTAACCTGAGAGAAAAAATTTCCATCGGGTGAAAAATTGTAGAGGTGAGCTGGAAAAGGGATAAAAAGGAAAAAAGAAAAAAACATGAAAAAAAAGAAAAGAAAAAAAGGCACCAACAAAGTCCCTTAAAACTCCTTTGCCATCATAGCGAGCTTCGGATCCCAAACTGGAGGACCTTCCTAACAATAGAACCCGTGGAGGTCAAAAACTGTTCGTGGCCTCGCCACAAATCGGTAAGAGGGTAACGTGAGATCGGGTGAGGCTCTCAACTGGTGGCAAAAAAAAATCATGTCCTGGTGTAGAATGCATGGCAATGGAGAATGGAGAAATAGACACCATAGCTGGCACAGTAGGGTGCGGATATCGCCATGTAAGAAGGACAAGATAGCGAAAACTACTGGCATTGTGAATTACCGTAATGGCACTGAGTTATACAGGGGTGCACGGGGGCCTGTATTAAGGCAACTGGTAAATATCGTCTTAGGTTAGTGGTATCTTCAATCACCTCTGCATCTGTGGGCTGCTCCATATTGATCATTCAGCCACGCCATGGCTTTCTTGGGGCTGGTGTAAAAATGGGCCTTGCCATCATGAATGATGCGCAGTTTGGCAGGGAAAAGCATGGCATAGGACAGGCCTTCCGTGCGCAGGCGAGATTTCACTGCTGAGAAGGAGATACATTGGCGTTAAACTTCAGCAGAAGAGTCCGGATAAACAGAGATATTGTTACCATTGAATTTAAGAGGGCCCTTTTCTCGTGCAAGGCGTAGGATGGCCACTTTATCCTGTAAATTGAGGATACGTGCAATAATGGAGCATGGTGGGGCACCCGCTGGAGGGGGATGGGGAGGAGTGCGGTGCGCGCGCTCTATAACATGTGAGAATGAGGGCGCATCTGTACCAAAAATGTCCCGTAACCAAGAGTAAAGAAACTATTCAGGGTGGGGGCCTTCCGAGTGTTCCGGGAACCCCACAAATCTAAGATTATTCCTGCAAGAACGATTTTCCAAATCGTCGATCTTGGCGCAAAGTGCCGCCATCTCACTAGTAGTATCATGCATAGTTACAGACATGGGATTCACAGTGTCTTCTAAGGTACTAATACGTTCCTCAGCGTCTCTGGTTTGGTCACGGAGGTTCTGGACATCTTGTTTTAATAATGAATAGTCCATGCGGATTGAGACTGTCTGAGTAGAGAGGGAGGCCTTGCAATCCTGAATAGCCAGCATAATGGTGGACAGTGTAGGCTCAGCAGGGGGGAGTCCACAGCCTGATTATGCTCATAAGGCTGCTGGGAGTCCTGTGACTGCAGGGGGTCTGTTTGCGTGTTAAAGATAGCAGGGATTAAAGCACTCACCCCTGTAGCAGAGCCCTGGACAGTAGAGGAGGAAGCCTGCAGCATGCCTGTGTGTTCTGCACGTGCCTCAGCGCAATCTTGCCTCTGGAACCGTGCCAGCTGTTACGCCATAGGTGAGGGCCGGGGTGGCCCGTATTTCACCATGTCTGCCAGCCTGATTGATGCCCACAGCTGTGGGGAACAAAACGGTACCTTCCACGAGGAGATAGGATCCAGGATAAGGGAAGGATGGTTGTTGAGAGCCGGAGCTGTGAGTCTATGCGACTGCTCTCTTCACCATCAAGCCACGCCCCAGCTCAAACAAGGTTCCTTGGTGACATCAATCAAGGTTTCTTGGTGACATCAATCAAGGTTTCTTGGTGAGCTCAATCAAGGATTCTTGGTGACATCAATCAAGGTTCCTTGGTGACTTCAATCAAGATTCCTTGGTGACCTCAATCAAGATTCCTTGGTGACCTCAATCAAGGTTTATTGGTGACATCAATCAATTAGATGATCAGTGCCTGAAGTTTCCAAATCTCCCCCATGCCCATTCGGTGAGAATACTGTTCCGGTTCTGGCTTCAGTTACACATTGAGGTCCCTGGTAATAAGGTGGTTGGTCTCTTTGTGCCTTTGTGGTGACAGCTTCCCCTCTACCTCCCACCATGACAGGTTCTCCGGCCAGCAAAACCGTCACTTGTGGTTGAACTGCAAGCTGCAATCCCAACCCTGCGCTGCTCTCTTGTTTCTGGATAGGACCTCAAACAGTCTAGCAGCCAGATATGCCCAGGATAGGCCCAATCTTTGGCCTAGCAGGCCGGGACGACATGACACACGTTCACCCAGGTGGCACAGAACCATGATCACCTGACTCCCCCCAAATATATAGGTTCTCCCAGCAGGCCAAGGGATTCAAGAAAACCCATGATCATTGGCTGAGATACCCTATATACGCATAACCTGACCTTGGGTTGCCCTAATCATATCTAGTACCACCAAGTACCCGGCCACCTAGTGGTAGAAGAGAAAAGTACAACAAGGCCAAACTTAGGGAGAAATCAATAGATCTCTAACAATCAACCAGGATAACTACTCCTGGCAAGTAAATTGTGAGGAGCTCCCTGCCTAAAATGTTGCTTTGATTGACCAATTCCTGCCTGGCCTATAGCAGAATGACGGTCGGGCGGTGGTTCAGTTATCCTGATTGGGTGTCATATGACATCCAGCAGATAATATGCTGGCGTACTCCCGCGGGGCATGCAGCACGGCGATCAGTGGTGCTGTATGTCACTTTGATCATGGTACGGAGCCTCTGAGGGAGGCGCCTTACCACATGATCAGCTGTGACCAATCACAGTGTAAACCAGGAAGTGGCGGTAAACGGCTTTCCTCAGTTTGTGCCGATCGGGGGCTCTCCCTGTCAGAGGGGGGTCTGCGCTTATAATCAGCATATGGATTATCAGCACAGCCCCATAAAAATCGCCACAAACCATGCCAATCAGTGCCTATCAGCTGCCAGTCAGTGCCCCATCAGAAACGCCTGTCAGTGCCCACAACAGTTCCAATCATTTCCCATCAATAAAACCTGTCAGTACCTCATCATCAGTGCTGCCCATCAGTGCAATCTATTAGTGTCCATCAGTGTCGCCTGTCAGTGCCCATCAGTGTCGCCTGTCAGTGCCCATCAGTGTCGCCTGTCAGTGCCCATCAGTGTCCCCTGTCAGTGCCCATCAGTGTCCCCTGTCAGTTCCCATCAGTGTCCCCTGTCAATGCCCATCATTGTCGCCTGTCAGTGTCCATCGTTGACACCTGTCAGTGCCCATCAGTGTCGCCTGTCAGTGCCCATCAGTGTCCCCTATCAGTGTCCATCATTGTCGCCTGTCAGTGCCCATCAGTGTCCCCTGTCAGTGTCCATCATTGTCGCCTGTCAGTGTCCATCATTGTTGCCTGTTAGTGACTAGTGTCGCCTGTCAGTGCCCCCTGTTAGTGCCCATCAGTGTCGCCTGTCAGTGCCCAGTGTCCTCTGTCAGTGCCCCCTGTCAGTGCCCAACAGTGTCCTCTGTCAGTGCCGCCTGTCAGTGCCCATCAGTGTCACCTGTCAGTGTCTGTCTCCATCAGTGCTGCCTGTTAGTGCCCATCAGTGCCGCCTATTGGTGCCCATCAATTCTACATATCAGTGCTGCCTCATTAGTGCCCGTCAGTGAAGGAGAAAACTAAATTTTATAACAGAAACAAAGAAAACTTCTTTTTTTTTTGCAAAAATGTGGATCTTTTTTAGTTTAGCAAAAAATAAAACCCCCCAGTGGTGATCAAATACCACCAAAAGCTCTATTTGTGGGAAAAAAACTGATAAAAATGTTGTCTGTGTACAGTGTAGCATGACTGCGCAATTGTCATTCAAATTACGACAGCGCTGAAAATTGGCCTGGGCAGCATGGGGGGAAAGTGCCCGGTATTGAAGAACTTCTGTCCTTCAGTGTGTACTGTACTCACCAGTGTATGAGGATGAATCCATGTCTGACAGAAGAAACTAAAGGGTCTACTTCTAGAAGATTCATTGGACAAATACAACAATCATTCATCCAACCATTACACATGCTGGCCATAATGCAACACAGTGATTTCCTATCATTATCAGCGCCATCTAGTGGCCATAATGAGATATTTTTTCTGTCATATCATATGACAATACCGCATTATGACCACTAGATGGAGCCAAGGAAATCAGTTTATAAAACAAAATACATCCAATATTCATCACAGCTGGGTGAATGCCGCTCACATTCATTCAACTATTTTTTTTTTAAACAGACCTCTAAGTGTTTGTGAAATTTTACACCATAAAATGTACTCAGCCAATGAAAGGTAATGACTCCATTTTTATTTTTCTACTGCTATCAATGGCCAACACAGTACAACACTTCATCCATGTCTTTGGTGATCTCTGATCTCCTTATCAACTGTTTCTTACATGATGAAGATCAGCCATGGAGTATATCTGAGGTGTATATCAGGGTGTGCTTCTTCCCCACATGAGAGCTGTGATGTCCAGCAACATTCATATAGAAAACATTTCCCACACTCAAGGCACTAATACACCTCAAGGGTTGTGTGGGATCCCTGATGTACAAGAAGACAGGACTTCAATGAGGAACAATTCCCTCACTCAGGACAGGAATACGGCTTCTCCCCTGTGTGAGATCTCTGATGTCTGGAAAGATTGGACTTCTCTGAAAAACATTTCCCGCACTCAGGACAGGAATATGGCTTCTGCCCCGTGTGAGATCTCTGATGTGTGTAAAGATTGGAATTCCGTGAAAAACATTTCCCGCACTCAGGGCAGGAATACGGCTTCTCCCCTGTGTGAGATCTCTGATGTGTGTAAAGATTGGAATTCCGTGAAAAACATTTCCCACACTCAGAACAGGAATACGGCTTCTCTCCTGTGTGAGATCTTTTATGCACATTAAGATGTGATTTAGAATGGAAACATTTCCCACACTCGGTACAGGAATAGGGTTTCTCTCCTCTGTGAAATCTTTTATGCCTATTAAGTTCAGATTTAAAACAGAAACACTTCCCACACTCAGGACAGGAATACGGCTTTTCTCCTGTGTGAGATCTCTGATGTGTGGAAAGACCAGCCTTTTGTGAAAAACATTTCCCGCACTCAGAACAGGAATACGGCTTCTCCCCCGTGTGAGATCTCTGATGTTTGTAAAGATGGGACATCTGTGTAAAACATTTCCCACACTCAGGGCAGGAATACGGCTTCTCTCCCGTGTGAGATCTCTGATGGCTGTAAAGATGAGACTTCACTGAAAAACATTTCCCACACTCAGGACAGGAAAATGGCTTCTCCCCTGTGTGAGATCTCTGATGTCTGTAAAGATCGGACGTCACTGAAAAACATTTCCCACACTCAGCACAGGAATATGGCTTCTCCCCTGTGTGCAATCTTTGATGTTGGTAAAGATTAGAGATCTGTGAAAAACATTTCCCGCACTCAGAACAGGAATACGGCTTCTCCCCTGTGTGAGATCTCTGATGTTTGTAAAGACTCGACTTCACTGAAAAACATTTTCCACACTCAGGACAGGAATACGGCTTCTCCCCTGTGTGAGATCTCTGATGTGTGGAAAGATGGGACTTCTCTGAAAAACATTTCCTGCACTCGGGACAGGAATATGGCTTCTCCCCTGTGTAAGATCTCTGATGTGTGGAAAGATGGGACTTCTCTGAAAAACATTTCCCGCACTCAGGACCGGAATGCAGCTTCTCCCTTGTGTGAGATCTCTGATGTTTGTAAAGATTGGACTTCTGTGAAAAACATTTCCCGCACTCAGGACAGGAATACGGCTTCTCCCCTGTGTGAGATCGCTGATGTTTATAAAGATTGGACATCTGTGAAAAACATTTCCCACACTCGGGACAAAAATATGGCTTCTCCCCTGTGTGAGTCCTTTTATGCACATCAAGATCGTATTTAGAACGGAAACACTTCCCGCACTCAGTACAGGAAAAGCTCTTCTCTGTTGGAAGGACGGCACCGTCCCTCACAGTCTGAGGTTCCTCAGGATAAGAGGAATACGATGGTCCATCTACACTGTGTGGTGCCGGATGGACATTTGAGGTAGTCGGGTTTTCTCCTGGACTATACTGTGTGATGTCCTCATCTTCTACTTTACAGTCTGGAGACAAAGTGAGACAATCCTCTGAAGTTTTCCTCATCTCCCGTCCATCTACTAAAATAGAGATAAAAAGATTATTACTAGACATGAGCAGATTGGTTCCCCTAAACAGGACTCCGCCCACATCAGGCAGCTTTGTCTCTGAGGATCTTACAATTCCCCCCTCAAGGTAACTAGTAAATGAGTCCTCTGTAGGGCGGCAACTAATGATTATTTTCCGAATTGAGTAGTTGGTCAATTATTGTTCAGATTAATCAACTAAATGGATAAAAACCTCAAAAAAAGTTTGGTGTATAATTTAGTTAATATTCTTGAATAGGGATGAGCCGAACACCCCCCTGTTCGGTTCGCACCAGAACATGCGAACAGGAAAAAAGTTCGCTCGAACACGCGAACACCATTAAAGTCTATGGGACACGAACATGAATAATCAAAAGTGCTAATTTTAAAGGCTTATATGCAAGTTATTGTCATAAAAAGTGTTTGGGGACCCGGGTCCTGCCCCAGGGGACATGGATCAATGCAAAAAAAAGTTTTAAAAACAGCCGTTTTTTCAGGAGCAGTGATTTTAATAATGCTTAAAGTCAAACAATAAAAGTGTAATATCCCTTTAAATTTCGTACCTGGGGGGTGTCTATAGTATGCCTGTAAAGGGGCGCATGTTTCCCGTGTTTAGAACAGCCTGACAGCAAAATGACATTTCGAAGGAAAAAAAGCCATTTAAAACTACCCGCGGCTATTGCATTGCCGACAATACACATAGAAGTTCATTGATAAAAACGGCATGGGAATTCCCCACAGGGAAACCCCGAACCAAAATTTAAAAAAAAAAAATGAAGTGGGAGTCCCCCTAAATTCCATACCAGGCCCTTCAGGTCTGGTATGGATATTAAGGGGAACCCCGGGCAAAATTTAAAAAAAAAATGACGTGGGGTTCCCCCTAAATTCCATACCAGACCCTTCAGGTCTGGTATGGATTTTAAGGGGAACCCCGCGCCAAAAAAAAAAAAAAATGGCGTGGGGTTCCCCCAAAAATCCATACCAGACCCTTATCCGAGCACGCAATCTGGCAGGCCGCAGGAAAAGAGGGGGGGACGAGAGTGCGCCCCCCCCCTCCTGAACCGTACCAGGCCACATGCCCTCAACATTGGGAGGGTGCTTTGGGGTAGCCCCCCAAAACACCTTGTCCCCATGTTGATGAGGACAAGGGCCTCATCCCCACAACCGTGGCCGGTGGTTGTGGGGGTCTGCGGGCGGGGGGCTTATCGGAATCTGGAAGCCCCCTTTAACAAGGGGACCCCCAGATCCCGCCCCCCCTGTGTGAAATGGTAAGGGGGTACTTACCCCTACCATTTCACTAAAAAAGTGTCAAAATAGTTAAAAATGACAAGAGACAGTTTTTGACAATTCCTTTATTTAAATGCTTCTTCTATCTTCCTTCATCTTCTTCTTCTTCTGCTTCTTCTGGCTCTTCTGGTTCTTCCTCCGGCGTTCTCGTCCAGCATCTCCTCCGCGGCGTCTTCTATCTTCTTCTCCTTGGGCCGCTCCGCACCCATGGCATGGGGGGAGGCTCCCGCTCTTCTCTTCATCTTCTTCCTCATCCTCTTCTCTTCTTCATTTTCATCTTCTCTTCTTAATTTTCTTCTCCGGGCCGCTCCGCATCCATGCATGGAGGGAGGCTCCCGCTATGTGACGGCGTCTCCTCGTCTGACGGTTCTTAAATAACGGGGGGCGGGGCCACCCGGTGACCCCGCCCCCCTCTGACGCACGGTGACTTGACAGGACTTCCCTGTGACGTCACGGGGAATGCCACAGGGAAGTCCCGTCATGTCCCATGCGTCAGAGGGGGCGGGGTCACCGGGTGGCCCCGCAACCCGTTATTTAAGAACCGTCAGACGAGGAGACGCCGTCACACAGCGGGAGCCTCCCTCCATGCATGGATGCGGAGCGGCCCGGAGAAGAAAATTAAGAAGAGAAGATGAAGATGAAGAAGATGAAGAAGAGAAGAGGATGAAGAAGAAGATGAAGAGAAGAGCAGGAGCCTCCCCCCATGCCATGGGTGCGGAGCGGCCCGAGGAGAAGACAGAGAAGATAGAAGACGCCGCGGAGGAGATGCTGGACGAGAACGCCGGAGAAGCAAACCAGAAGAGCCAGAAGAACCAGAAGAAGAAGAAGATGAAGGAAGATAGAAGAAGCATTTAAATAAAGGAATTGTCAAAAACTGTCTCTTGTCATTTTTAACTATTTTGACACTTTTTTAGTGAAATGGTAGGGGTAAGTACCCCCTTACCATTTCACACAGGGGGGGGGCCGGGATCTGGGGGTCCCCTTGTTAAAGGGGGCTTCCAGATTCCGATAAGCCCCCCGCCCGCAGACCCCCACAACCACCGGCCACGGTTGTGGGGATGAGGCCCTTGAACTCATCAACATGGGAACAAGGTGTTTTGGAGGGCTACCCCAAAGCACCCTCCCAATGTTGAGGGTATGTGGCCTGGTACGGTTCAGGAGGGGGGCCGCACTCTCGTCCCCCCCTCTTTTCCTGCGGCCTGCCAGGTTGCGTGCTCGGATAAGGGTCTGGTATGGATTTTTGGGGGACCCATGCCATTTTTTTTTTTGGCTGGGGTTCCCCTTAATATCCATACCAGACCTGAAAGGCCTGGTATGGAATTTAGGGGGAACCCCACGTCATTTTTTTTTTAAATTTTGCCCGGGGTTCCCCTTAATATCCATACCAGACCTTAGGGGACCCCCCCACTTCATTTTTTTTTTTAAATTTTGGTTCGGGGTTTCCCTGTGGGGAATTCCCATGCCGTTTTTATCAATGAACTTTTATGTGTATTGTCGGACCGGCAATTCATTAATAGCTGCGGGTAGTTTTAAATGAGTTTTTTCCTTCGAAATGTCATTTTGCTGTCAGACTGTTCTAAACACGGGAAACATGCGCCCCTTTACAGGCATACTATAGACACCCCCCAGGTACGAAATTTAAAGGGATATTACACTTTTATTGTTTGACTTTAAGCATTATTAAAATCACTGCTCCTAAAAAAACGTCCGTTTTTAAAACTTTTTTTTGCATTGATACATGTCCCCTGGGGCAGGACCCGGGTCCCCAAACACTTTTTATGACAATAACTTGCATATAAGCCTTTAAAATTAGCACTTTTGATTTCTCCCATAGACTTTTAAATGGTGTTCCGCGGCATTCGAATTTGCCGCGAACACCCCAAATTGTTCGGTGTTCGGCGAACTTGCGAACAGCCAATGTTCGAGTCGAACATGAGTTCGACTCGAACTCGAAGCTCATTCCTATTCTTGAATATCTATATACAGAGGTAAATATAAATATCCAGATATATAGTTGGATATTTAATCCACTCTGAGAACAACAGACAGATAGATATATTATTAGAGGGAGAATCTGCTACATATCAGAATCAGAGATCAACATTATTAAAATGTAAAAAAGATGTAAAACGCTGTTTTGCAGATGATCAGACAGGAGTGTAATATAATAATATGGATGACAGACTCCCTTGTCATAGACAGGTAGGTGGGGCAAAAAAGTATTTAGTCAGCCACCAATTGTGAAAGTTCTCCCACCTAAAAAGATGAGAGAGGCCTGTAAGTGTCATCATAGGTATACCTCAACTACGAGAGACAAAATGTGGAAACAAATCCAGACAATCACATTGTCTGATTTTTTAAAGAATTTATTTGCAAATTATGGTGGAAAATAAGTATTTGGTCACCTACAAACAAGCAAGATTTCTGCCTCTCACAGACTTGTATCTTCTTCTTTAAGAGGCTCCTCTGTCCTCCACTCACTACCTGTATTAATGGCACCTGTTTGAACTTGTTATCAGTATAAAAGACACCTGTCCACAACCTCAAACAGTCACACTCCAAACTCCACTATTTTGAAGACCAAAGAGCTGTCAAAGGACACCAGAAACAAAATTGTAGACCTGCACCAGGCTGGGAAGACTAAATCTGCAATAGGCAAGCAGCTTGGTGTGAAGAAATCAACTGTGGGAGCAATAATTAGAAAATGGAAGACATACAAGACCACTGATAATCTCCCTGGATCTGGGGCTCCACGCAAGATCTCACCCCGTGGGGTCAAAATGATCACAAGAACGGTGAGCAAAAATCCCAGAACCACACGGGGGACCTAGTGAATGACCTGCAGACAGCTGGGACCAACGTAACAAAGGCTACCATCAGTAACACACTACACCGCCAGGGACTCAGATCCTGCAGTGCCAGACGTGTCCCCCTGCTTAAGCCAGTACATGTCCGGGATCATTTGAGGTTTGCTGGAGAGCTTTTGGATGATCCAGAAGAGGATTGGGAGAATGTCATATGGTCAGTTTGGTAGAAACACAACTCGTCGTGTTTGGAGGAGAGAGAATGCTGAGTTGCAACCAAAGAACACCATACCTACTGTGAAGCATGGGGGTGGCAACATCATGCTTTGGGGAGGTTTCTCTGCAAAGGGAACAGGACGACCGATCCGTGTACATGAAAGAATGAATGGGGCCATGTATTGTGAGATTTTGAGTGCAAACCTCCTCCCATCAGCAAGGGCATTGAAGATGAAACGTGGCTGGGTCTTTCAGCATGACAATGATCCCAAACACACCGCCCGGGCAATGAAGGAGTGGCTTCGTAAGAAGCATTTCAAGGTCCTGGAGTGGCCTAGCCAGTCTCCATATCTCAACCCCATAGAAAACCTTCGGAGGGAGTTTAAAGTCCGTGTTGCCCAGCGACAGCCCCAAAACATCACTGCTCTAGAGGAGACCTGCATGGAGGAATGGGCCAACATACCAGCAACAGTGTGTGACAACCTTGTGAAGACTTACAGAAAACGTTTGACCTCTGTCATTGCCAACAAAGGATATATAACAAAGTATTGAGATGAACTTTTGATATTGACCAAATACTTATTTTCCACCATAATTTGCAAAAAAATGTTTTTTTCAAAAATCAGACAATGTGATTGTCTAGATTTGTTTCCACATTTTGTCTCTCATAGTTGAGGTCTACCTATGATGACAATTACAGGCCTCTCTCATCTTTTTAAGTGGGAGAACAATTGGTAGCTGACTAAATACTTTTTTGCCCCACTGTAGGTGGGTACAAGCCCCCTGCACCTGATGTCACTTATGCTGGCCGTACACAAACTAATTTTTCTTTCAAAAAAACATTCATCCAAATTTTCTAACCATTAGTTGGGTCAAATCGGCGTTCATTTTCCATCACAGTGACAGGAAAATTGGAAGTACGTGGTTTTTGCCCAGAAGTTGCATTCATTTTATAACTGAATGTTAAAAGCAAGTGGAATTTTCGAACTACACTCGTCCATTCATCGAATGTACAAATAATTTTCATACAAATATTTGTGCGAATAATCTCTTCCAAAAATCGATCTGTGTATGGCCAGCATAGCACATTTAGTAGCAGAAGCATTTTTTTTAATAATCTGTTATGATGGGGTTAAAGAAAATATTCCTTTATAGAACAAAAGCAGCAGATAATCACTACTATAAAAGGGATTAATTTATACTGTGAAATAGTGAAAGTAATATATCTTATATCATATATATTAATAATAAATATACCCAGAAGTAGGATATATGGGGATTTTACCTGGGAGTCACACATGAAGATATATGGAGGTTAGGGGGGGGAGAGGGGACCCCTTAAAGTCATTGTAAATGTTGGCTTTCTTGTCATACTTACCTCTAGGGATGCAAATTTCTGATAATAGAGCAGAAAATGGGGCCACCCATTGCAGGGGTGTCATCCTGGAGTGCCCCAGTCCTCCCCTCCCTCCTCTCCTCCCTCCCACAGAGCGGCGATCTCCGTGTGTCACGGAGCTGAACTGCTTGGGTCTCAGTAATAATGTCCCGCCTCCTGTGATAGACGGCACACTGATCCAATGGTGGGACATTGAATCTGTGACGTGATCACAGGAGGCGGGACATTGTTACTGCGACCCGGGCAATTCAAATACAGCTCCCTGACACACAGACATTACCACTTTAATCCGGGCACTGGCAGGCTGCATGACGGGCACTGGTGAGGTTGCATTGATCGCCGGCATCATGTCTGCAGTCTCTAACCAGGAGATAGACAGAGACTGCGGACATACTACAGGAGATGGTCAGAGACTGCAGACATGATACAGGAGATGGTCAGAGACTGCAGACATGATACAGGAGATGGTCAGAGACTCCAGACATGATACAGGAGATGGTCAGAGACTTCAGACATGATACAAGAGATGGTTAGAGACCGAGGACATGATACAAGAGATGTCAGAGAATGCAGACATGATACAAGAGATGGTCAGAGGCTGGGGACATGATACAAGAGATGGTCAGAGACTGGGGACATGATACAAGAGATGGTTATAGACTGGAGACATGATACAAGAGATGATCAGAGACTGGGGACATGATATAAGAGATGGTTAGAGACTGGGGACATGATACAAGAGATGGTCAGAGACTGGGGACATGATACAAGAGACGGTCAGAGACTGGGGACATGATACAAGAGATGGTTAGAGACTGGGGACATGATACAAGAGATGGTTAGAGACTGGGGACATGATACAAGAGATGGTTAGAGACTGAGGACATGATACAAGAGATGGTTAGAGACTGGGGACATGATACAAGAGATGGTTAGAGACTGGGCACATGATACAAATGATGGTTATATATAAATTTAAAAACTGTCATTTTCAGTATCGTTTTTCGGCCTAGTGCATCCTTCATTTTCGGTTTTGGCACCAAAATTTCCATTCAGTGCACCCCCACTTACCTCCTCCATGTAATGGTTTTGCATAGAGCAGCCCTTATCCTCCTCTTCTGGATCCCCCTGGGACTTCTGGCTCCTCCTGCCTTCAGAGTTCCCCTATAGGAAGCTGCAAAGTATAGTATAGAGTTCCCCTATAGAAAGCCACAAAGTATAGTATAGAGTTCCCCTATAGGAAGCCACAACGTATAATATAATATAAGTATATTTCCCACCAGGGAAATGCTAATCAGTTCCCAGGCAGCTGCCAATCAGTGCCCATCCCCAATGCCTGCCAGTGCCATCAGTGATGCCTATCAGTGCCAACTATCAATGATGCATATCAGTGCCGCCTACAAAGTATAGTATAGAGGTCCCCTATAGGAAGCTGCAAAGTATAGTATAGAGTTCTCTTATAGGAAGCCATAGAGTATAGTATAGAGTGCCCCTATATGAAGCCACAAAGTATAGTATAGAGTTCCCCTATAGGAAGGTACAAAGTATAGTATAGAGTTCCCCTATAGGAAGATACAACGTATAGTATAGAGTTCTCCTATAGGAAGCTGCAAAGTATAGTATAGAGTTCCCCTATAGGAAGCCACAAAGTATAGTATAGAGTTCCCCTATAGGAAGCCACAAAGTATAGTATAGAGTTCCCCTATAGGAAGCCACAAAGTATAGTATAGAGTTCCCCTATAGGAAGCCACAAAGTATAGTATAGAGTTCCCCTATAGGAAGCCACAAAGTATAGTATAGAGTTCCCCTATAGGAAGGTACAAAGTGTAGTATAGAGTTCCCCTATAGAAAGGTACAAAGTGTAGTATAGAGTTCCCCTATAGGAAGCCACAAAGTATAGTATAGAGTTTCCCCTATAGGAAGCCACAAAGTATAGTATAGAGTTCCCCTATAGGAAGATAAAAAACTTCTGCCTTTAGAATCACTTGCTTCCTTCTCTTCCCCAGGACTACATGTCCCATGAGGCATTGCTCCTCACAAATTCAAGTTCTTAGGCATTTACTGGCATGTATGGATGGTGTACTGAGCTGTATTTTCTGATATGTAAAGAAATAATGCATTCTGTATGCAGGCCAATTGATCGACTGACCAACTAATCGATTATGAAAATAGTTGACAACTATTTTCATAATCGATTAGTTGTTTCAGCTCTACATCTCTGAATCTCCTAGTAGTAGATTTCTTTATTCATGGACCTTACTCAGAGAGTGAGGAAACAACGAGAACGGTCTTTTATAGGAGTGACAGTGATGAGGGGATTATAGGACGAGTGTCCCCATCCCCTCTATCACGCATTGCCATCTTCCCAACACAAGAAGTGCTGCACTTCCTTATTTAGTCCATGATTTAGTCATGAATAACAGCGGAGCTGAGCCCCACCAGAGGTCAGAGAGTGAGGATGGGGGGAGAACAACCAAGATGAAGACTGGACTGATCCTGAAGACCACCATCATTGGGTTATTGACTCCTCACTCATTATCACTTTCTGTTTAAAGTTCCAAAGTTTGAGGATGTTATCACATTATTACCAACATGTAAAAGTCTGTGCTTCAATCAAATCATCAGATATAAAATGTCAAGCTGGTAGAAAATTGGTATAAAAGAAGTCAGGAATATGTAATGTACAACTTATTATATAGGATACACCGATTAGGATTTTATAGTATCAGAATGATGTAATGTACAACATAGATTATATAGTGCAGGGGTCAGGAGTATGTAATGTACAATATAAATTATACAGTGTAAGGGTCAGGACTCATAATTTTTGTATTCAGTAATCAGTGGAAGATTAAATGTTTACATGAGACAAGTTGCAGAGGTCCCACACCGCTGCCTCCCATCTCCTGAGACTGCACTCAGTGACTTGGGTCTGAGACTATACAGACATATCCCTCCACCCAGCACAGCCAGCAAACAACAGAACAAGTAATCCTGGGAGAATTGTTCTGTCAGAGATCTTGTCATACCCGGGTATGGGGCAGAAGACCCAAAGCACATACCCCAGGTGCCTAGGTCTAGTAACATCTATGGTGAAAATAAACATTTTGCTTCCATCTGAACCCCAGAATCTCCATAAATCCAGTCTAGATACATAAATTGTGTCTGCAGCACAGAGAAGGAAGATTATCCGAGAGAAATACAGGACGGGGAACACAGCTCAGGAAAGTGACCAGGGGATTACAGGCTGATATCACCCAGTCCCCGCCCTACTCTGGACCAATCAGTGAGCAGTATGGGTGGAAGAATGTATTTAGTGTTAATGACCCACCTGTGCTGATCTCTGTAGGAGTGTCCTCCTCTATAAATGTCCCCGTTATTCCATCCTCCTCCATAGACTGCTGATCATCCCTCACATACCTCTCTTCTTCTTCTGATTTAACCTCAATTTCTATATCGATTGGATCTCCACTCTAAATCAAGAAAATGAGAGAGAATATCATCTGTAAGATATAAGATTTATTATTGCGACATCACATAAAAAATATACACATTGGTGTTGATTTATTAAAGACAAATCCACTACGCACTACAAGTGCACATGGAAGTGCAGTCACTGTAGATCTGAGGGGAAGATCTGAAATGAGGGGAAGCTCTGCTGATTTATATCATCCAATCACGTGCAAGCAAAAATGTTGTTTTTTTATTTTCCTTCTATGTTCCCCTCAGATCTACAGCGACTGCACTCCCAAGTGCACAGTGGATTTGACTTTAGTAAATAAACCCCCCTGTCTCCTCAAGTTCATGTTCTAGATGATCCATCCCACCAACCTTGTAACAGTGAGGGATGGTGTGATCTTCTTGTGTGGAATCCCGGGAATACAGAGGACGGGGACATCTCTCTGGTGGGTTCCTGGTTTTTGGTGGCTCCATCATATCCTTGTGTCCTTCTGAAAACTCCTCCATAACTCCATACTCCTCATACTCCTCTTTATACTCTTCTTTAACATCAATATTATCATCCCTCAGTTTTCCACTCTGATTATATAAAAAACATTCATTGTAACAATCATGCTGTGTATAAATCAGAACTACCAATAATTGTCAATCATCTACCTGATGATGGTGAGGGATGGTGTGACCTTCCTGTGTGGAATCCCGGGAATACAGAGGACGGGGACATCTCTCTGGTGGGTTCCTGTAGTTGGATGTCTCCACCATGGTGTCCTGGTACAGATCTTTGTGTTCTTTTAGAAACTCTGATTCCTCCGTCACCCCATCCTCATCATCCTCCTCTTTTATCTCTTCTTTAACCTCAACTTTAGAATCTCTCAGGTTTCCACTCTGAATATGTAATAAAAATGACATCAATGGTAACAATGCAGATAATGTACAGATCCTAATGATACTATCAGTGATTGTTCCTCATCTACCTGATGATGGTGAGGGATGGTGAGACCTTCCTGTGTGGAATCCCGGGAATACAGAGGACGGGGACATCTCTCTGGTGGGTTCCCATTACTGGATCCATCTGTAGGAAACACACACACTGACTGAATACATTGTTTCTATGTGTTTATCAGATGATGGGGGATCTAGGAGGACCCTCCGTACTGCTCTCTCCTTTACAATAAAGTCTCCTCTTACCCGGTGATGTGAGGGGCGGCTGATTGTCCATCATGACGTCCTTGTAGAGATCCTTGTGTCCTTCTAAATACTCCCACTCCTCCATGGAGAAATAGACAGTGACATCCTGACACCTTATAGGAACCTGACACACACAATGATACAGTCACCATCCAGACACATCCCTTGTCTGTTACTGGATAATGTCCCAGAATCCTCCTCACCTCTCCTCCATGATCTCTCTGGTGACTTCTAGAGTCTTCTTTGTATTTCTCTATTCTATCAGGGAGGGAGTTGGAGGCAATGTGATCGTCATATGATCTCCAGACTTCACAGAAGGAAAACTCTAGATATGAACAGAAATAGTAAAATCAAAACAATTCCCAAAATCCTCCTCACCTCACCATTCAGGTTTCCATTTTATTAAAGCCCCACTTTAATAGTGAGGTATAATTTACCCACACAGAAACCCCTTACTATGCAGGTTAAATGCTTGTTGCAGGTATCCTGACATTACATACAACGCAGGATCAACAGTCTGACTTTGCAAGTAACGGTGCCAAGGGTCCACCCACATCCTAAGAGTATCAGAGAAAAATAGAAAAGAGCTGGATGGAGGGACATTGGGAGGAGGAGCTGTGAGGTCAGTGTGATGTCATAGGACATATAGACTCTGGATGGAGGGACAATAAGAGGAGCTGTGAGGTCAGTGTGATGTCATAGGACATATAGACTCTGGATGGAGGGACATTGGGAGGAGGAGCTGTGAGGTCAGTGTGATGTCATAGGACATACAGACTCTGGATGGAGAGACATTAAGAGGAGGAGCTGTGAGGTCAGTGTGATGTCATAGGACATATAGACTCTGGATGGAGGGACATTAAGAGGAGGAGCTGTGAGGTCAGTGTTATGTCATAGAATGTATAGACTCTGGATGGAGGGACATTGGGAGGAGCTGTGAGGTCAGTGTGATGTCATAGGACATATAGATTCTGGATGGAGGAACATTGGGAGGAGGAGCTGTGAGGTCAGTGTGATGTCATAGAACATATAGACTCTGTATGGAGGGACATTGGGAGGAGGAGTTGTGAGGTCAGTGTGATGTCATAGGACATATAGACTCTGTATGGAGGGACATTGAGAGGAGGAGCTGTGAGGTCAGTGTGATGTCATAGGACATATAGACTCTGGATGGAAGGACATTGGGGGAGGAGCTGTGAGGTCAGTGTGATGTCATAGGACATATAGACTCTGGATGGAGGGACATTGGGAGGAGGAGTTGTGAGGTCAGTGTGATGTCATAGGACATATAGACTCTGAATGGAGGGACATTTGGATGGGGAGATTTGAGAGGCCCTCTATATGAGGCTCCTTGCAAACCAAATCATTGTTCCTGGGTGTGTCCTTCCTCTCCTACACTGAAGAGTGAACTTTGACCTTTACCATACAGAAATCTGTCAGGAATCTGTGAAAGTAAGCTCTCATGTGATCAGGTGACGTGCGGAGGAACGGAGTGTAAATAGCAGACAATTTTCTCCAGAGCTCCTAATGGTGGGAATGGATTTTGCTAAGTGCTGGTGCCAAGTTTCTACCCCCCAGGATCACTGCAGGTGTGGAGAAAAGCTGTGTAAGAGGATATGGAGGAGAGATGAGGAGGAGATCCAGGAATCAGGATAAAGTTTAGGACAAGCAACAGACGAGCGCATCCAAGAGATGAAGCCGGGGTCACTACACAGAAAATCAATCCAAGGAAACAACAGGCAGGACGAGGAATAGCAAGAAGGAGCTCAGAGACAAATGAGAATATTGCTCAGCCAATGGGAGATGATCTCAGCATGACTTACATAATGAAGGAGATGAGGGGGAGGGGAGGAAGTCACTTATGGTGACCATAGAGACATGGAAATTCAGCTGGTTCAGCAGGGATCGGTCACATTTCCATCCATGTGTGGTCACTGCCGGATAAAAGTCACTCGATCAGCGGCTGCAGCCAATAGCTTCATCACTGATCTGTGTATTCTGAGAGCGGAGGAGCGCCCCCCATTGTCAGAATACAATAGTGCAGTGGGGAGGATTCCCCCATCCCCCTCCAATGTGTGGATGAGGAAATCGGTTCCGATTCTTCACTCAGTCCTAGGGTTGCCACCTCATCTCTTTAAACCTGAACACATATGAATTACTCGGGTTCTGAGGCTGATTTAATGCAGATAAGGCACCAAGTGAGTTTAATTACCACCTTAATCAGCCACAAAACCTGTGTAATTAATTGTGTTTTTCGGGTTTAAAGGGATGAGGTTACAACCTGACTCAGACCACTGGCTGAGCAATAAAACTGAACCATGTATGGCCAGCTTTAGAAGGAAGATATAATAATCATCAACTGATCCCCCTGAAGGGGTTAATCTACATATTACCTCCTCTGCCACCAGATCCAGCAATGTCTCCTGTCTACGTCCTTCCAAATGGAATGTCCTGTGAACCTGACATCACTTCCTGTCTTTACCTGACATCACTTCCTGTCTTTACCTGACATCACTTCCTGACTGTATTCCATAGAGTCTTCCTATCTGGGTAGAAGTGAGATCACCGCCTTGTGGAGCTCAGAGGAACTGCAGCCCCGAGAAACGTCTGGTAGTGTGAACACGGCCTTGTGCTGTGAGTGTGTATGAAGAGGATGAGCTCTGAGTGTGTATGAAGAAGCGGAGCTCTGAGTGTGTATGAAGAGGCGGAGCTCTGAGTGTGTATGAAGAGGCGGAGCTCTGAGTGTGTATGAGGAGGCGGAGCCCTGAGTGTGTATGAAGAGGCGGAGATCTGAGTGTGTATGAAGAAGCGGAGCTCTGAGTGTGTATGAAGAGGCGGAGCTCTGAGTGTGTATGAATAGGCGGAGCTCTGAGTGTGTATGAAGAGACGGAGCTCTGAGTGTGTATGAAGAGGTGGAGCTCTGTGTGTGTATGAAGAGGCGGAGCTCTGAGTGTGTATGAAGAGGCGGAGCTCTGAGCGTGTATGAAGAGGCGGAGCTCTGAGTGTGTATGAAGAGGCGGAGCTCTGAGTGTGTATGAATAGGCGGAGCTCTGAGTGTGTATGAAGAGACGGAGCTCTGAGTGTGTATGAAGAGGTGGAGCTCTGTGTGTGTATGAAGAGGCGGAGCTCTGAGTGTGTATGAAGAGGCGGAGCTCTGAGCGTGTATGAAGAGGCGGAGCTCTGAGTGTGTATGAAGAGGCGGAGCTCTGAGTGTGTATGAAGAGGCGGAGCTCTGTGTGTGTATGAAGAGGCGGAGCTCTGAGTGTGTATGAAGAGGCGGAGCTCTGAGTGTGTATGAAGAGGTGGAGCTCTGAGTGTGTATGAAGAGGAGGAGCCCTGAGTGTGTATGAAGAGGCGGAGCTCTGAGTGTGTATGAGGAGGCGGAGCTCTGAGTGTATATGAAGAGGCGGAGCTCTGAGTGTGTATGAAGAGGCGGAGCTCTGAGTGTGTATGAAGAGGAGGAGCTCTGAGTGTGTATGAGAAGGCGGAGCTCTGAGTGTGTATGAAGAGGAGGAGCCCTGAGTGTGTATGAAGAGGAGGAGCTCTGAGTGTGTATGAAGAGGCGGAGCTCTGAGTGTGTATGAAGAGGCGGAGCTCTGTGTGTGTATGAAGAGGCGGAGCTCTGAGTGTGTATGAAGAGGAGGAGCCGTGAGTGTGTATGAAGAGGCGGAGCTCTGAGTGTGTATAAAGAGGCAGAGCCCTGAGTGTGTATGAAGAGGCGGAGCTCTGAGTGTGTATGAAGAGGAGGAGCTCTGAGTGTGTATGAAGAGGCGGAGCTCTGAGTGTGTATGAAGAGGAGGAGCTCTGAGTGTGTATGAAGAGGCGGAGCTCTGAGTGTGTATGAAGAGGAGGAGCTTTGAGTGTGTATGAAGAGGCGGAGCTTTGAGTGTGTATGAAGAGGAGGAGCTCTGAGTGTGTATGAAGAGGCGGAGCTCTGAGTGTGTATGAAGAGGAGGAGCTTTGAGTGTGTATGAAGAGGAGGAGCTCTGAGTGTGTATGAAGAGGCGGAGCTCTGAGTGTGTATGAAGAGGAGGAGCTTTGAGTGTGTATGAAGAGGCGGAGCTCTGAGTGTGTATGAAGAGGCGGAGCTCTGAGTGTGTATGAAGAGGAGGAGCTTTGAGTGTGTATGAAGAGGCAGAGCTCTGAGTGTGTATGAAGAGGAGGAGCTCTGAGTGTGTATGAAGAGGCAGAGCTCTGAGTGTGTATGAAGAGGTGGAGCTTTGAGTGTGTATGAAGAGGTGGAGCCCTGAGTGTGTATGAAGAGGCGGAGCTCTGAGTGTGTATGAAGAGTCGGAGCTTTGAGTGTGTATGAAGAGGAGGAGCTCTGAGTGTGTATGAAGAGGCGGAGCTCTGAGTGTGTATGAAGAGGCTGAGCTCTGAGTGTGTATGAAGAGTCGGAGCTTTGAGTGTGTATGAAGAGGAGGAGCTCTGAGTGTGTATGAAGAGGTGGAGCCCTGAGTGTGTATGAAGAGGCGGAGCTCTAAGTGTGTATGAAGAGGGGGATCTCTGAGTGTGTATGAAGAGGCGGAGCTCTGAGTGTGTATGAAGAGGCGGAGCTCTGAGTGTGTATGAAGAGGAGGAGCTCTGAGTGTGTATGAAGAGGCGGAGCTCTGAGTGTGTATGAAGAGGAGGAGCTTTGAGTGTGTATGAAGAGGCAGAGCTCTGAGTGTGTATGAAGAGGAGGAGCTCTGAGTGTGTATGAAGAGGCAGAGCTCTGAGTGTGTATGAAGAGGCGGAGCTCTGAGTGTGTATGAAGAGGCGGAGCTTTGAGTGTGTATGAAGAGAAGGAGCTTTGAGTGTGTATGAAGAGGCGGAGCTCTGAGTGTGTATGAAGAGTCGGAGCTTTGAGTGTGTATGAAGAGGAGGAGCTCTGAGTGTGTATGAAGAGGCGGAGCTCTGAGTGTGTATGAAGAGGCTGAGCTCTGAGTGTGTATGAAGAGTCGGAGCTTTGAGTGTGTATGAAGAGGAGGAGCTCTGAGTGTGTATGAAGAGGTGGAGCCCTGAGTGTGTATGAAGAGGCGGAGCTCTAAGTGTGTATGAAGAGGGGGATCTCTGAGTGTGTATGAAGAGGAGGAGCTCTGAGTGTGTGTGAAGAGGTGGAGCTCTGAGTGTGTATGAAGAGGCGGAGCTCTGAGTGTGTATGAAGAGGTGGAGCTCTGAGTGTGTATAAAGAGGCGGAGCTCTGAGTGTGTATGAAGAGGCGGAGCTCTGAGCGTGTATAAAGAGGCGGAGCTCTGAGTGTGTATGAAGAGGCGGAGCTCTGAGTGTGTATGAAGAGGCGGAGCTCCTGCTGGAACAGCGGTCGGAGGAGGAGTCTAGGAGGAAGATGACAGAAAGCGCAGCAGACTCTCAGGAGTGAACAAGGAGGATCCAGTTCCTTTGCCATCGGAGGTGAGGAGAGTGTGAAGGATGTTGGTGACTCTGGTAGATGAAAAGCTGGGAGTCATATTGCTCTGGTGAGTGGGGAAGCACTACTAAGGGGGCGCCCTCACCATCACGTGTGTAAGAGGTGGAAGAAGGCGTGGCTACACTACAGCTGGCACAGTTTGGAGCACCAAGCACTTTACACCTTATCAACTTTTCATTGATTGGTGGATTTTTTTGAGAAAAATAAGTTTGTTGAAGTGGATGCAAAGTGGAAGCAGTAGACTTGCAGAGAACAGAGTACAAAATATTGTATGATTACATGAATTTGCACAGGTTTTTAGTTTATATAATATAGCAGCAAATATTATAAGATGGATGAAGTATGTGCAAAGTGGAAGCAGTGGATCTGCAGGGAACAGCATCTTGAGCACAAAGCACTTTATGTTGCATATAAATTTGCACATGGATCAATTTACTTCATATATTAATAGACACCATAAGATGAATGAAGTAGGTGTAAAGTGGAAGCAGTAGATCTGCAGCGAATATTATTTGGAGCACATAGCACTTTATATATGAATGTCTCCACATATTTTTTTTTCAATGTTATTTAATAAAGGTTTTGTGATTTTACATACACAAACAAAACAGACAAGCAAAACAAACAAAAACATGAGATATTCATGTTACAACAACTCAAAAAGCAGAACATTTGTCCTCACATTGTACATTTTTTTCCTCATACAGTATCAAAAAGACCAGCTCAGTAATAAGTATCCTAAATTCTGTATTCGGAACAAGAATATTGCTACAGATCTTGAAAACAATCAAATAGACCAGTGGTCTCCAAACTGTGACTTGTGGGGCCGAATGAGGACCTTTGCTAGCTTTTATTCAGCCCTGGGGGCAGTATTTTATTCACTGACACCAACGAAGGGGCACAGTTCCTCCCAATGACACCAACAATGGGACCCAATACTACCAATGATGGGGGACCATTCCTCCCAATGACACCAACAATGGGACCCAATACTACCAATGATGGGGGACCATTCCTTCCAATGACACCACCAATGGGACCCAATACTACCAATGATGGGGGACCATTCCTTCCAATGACACCATCAATGGGACCCAATACTACCAATGATGGGGGACCATTCCTTCCAATGACACCACCAATGGGACCCAATACTACCAATGATGGGGGACCATTCCTCCCAATGACACCAACAATGGGACCCAATGCTACCAATGATGGGGGACCATTCCTCCCAATGACACCAACAATGGGACCCAATGCTACCAATGATGGGGGACCATTCCTCCCAATGACACCAACAATGGGACCCAATGCTACCAATGATGGGGGACCATTCCTCCCAATGACACCAACAATGGGACCCAATGCTACCAATGATGGGGGACCATTCCTCCCAATGACACCAACAATGGGACCCAATACTACCAATGATGGGGGACCATTCCTCCCAATGACACCAACAATGAGGCCCAATTACACCAATGATGGGGGACCATTCCTTCCAATGACACCAACAATGAGGCCCAATTACACCAATGATGGGGGACCATTCCTTCCAATGACACCACCAATGGGACCCAATACTACCAATGATGGGGGACCATTCCTTCCAATGACACCACCAATGGGACTCAATACTACCAATGATGGGGGACCATTCCTTCCAATGACACCACCAATGGGACCCAATACTACCAATGATGGGGGACCATTCCTCCCAATGACACCAACAATGGGACCCAATACTACCAATGATGGGGGACCATTCCTCCCAATGACACCAACAATGAGGCCCAATTACACCAATGATGGGGGACCATTCCTTCCAATGACACCAACAATGAGGCCCAATTACACCAATGATGGGGGACCATTCCTTCCAATGGCACCACCAATGGGACCCAATACTACCAATGATGGGGGACCATTCCTTCCAATGACACCACCAATGGGACTCAATACTACCAATGATGGGGGACCATTCCTTCCAATGACACCACCAATGGGACCCAATACTACCAATGATGGGGGACCATTCCTCCCAATGACACCACCAATGGGACCCAATACTACCAATGATGGGGGACCATTCCTCCCAATGACACCAACAATGAGGCCCAATTACACCAATGATCGGGGACTATTCCTCCCAATGACACCAACAATGAGGCCCAATTACACCAATGATGGGGGACCATTCCTACCAATGACACCAACAATGAGGCCCAATTACACCAATGATGGGGGACCATTCCTCCCAATGACACCAACAATGAGGCCCAATTACACCAATGATCGGGGACTATTCCTCCCAATGACACCAACAATGAGGCCCAATGATAGGGGACCATTCCTTTCAATGACACCAAAGATGGGACACTATTCCTCCCAATGATGGGGCACAGTTCCCCCCAATGACTTCAATAATAGGGCACTATTGTTCTCACTGACACCAAAAATGGGGCATTGTTTACTCCAACTGATGCTGGGACAATTTCTACTCATGATGGCCACAGTCCGGCCCCCCTAAAGTCTGAAGAACAGTAAACTGGCCCTTTGTTTAGAAAGTTTGGCGACCTCTGAAATAGACATAAATACATAAATACTTTCTTATCACTAGCAGTCAGTTATATAATAAGGTATAACCAATACATGTCCAAAGAGCCGGCAAACAACACTAAACATTTGGAAGTTTAATACCAACCTCCTATAAATAGCAGATTATGAGCACATTAAATGACATTACGAGAGGTCCATATGTGTCCACATTATTGTTCTAAATGTAACCCATTCTAGAGCATCCCCAACCAAATATTTATCACTGTAGGAGTTGTAAAGAAAGGAGGACCAATGGAGCCAAGCCAGGTACCTGTAACCACGGGTCCCATCATTTATTGAACTTGAGTGGTGTACCACGGTGTCTCTTCTTAAGCAATGTGAAGTCATCTTGGGTACTCCAGTCCTCAGAAATGGGTGGTAGAGTCGCTATCCACTTTAACAGAATACATTTACCTGCCAAAAACAAGAAGTGCGATACAGTGGTCCAGGCATGGGGTGTAAGGAGCTCTTCATACAAAAATCTTAATATACAGGTCAAAGGGTCGTTTGGTAGGGACACCTGAAACGCTTGGTTTATAACTGATATTACTCTATTCCAATAGTGCACCAGTCTGGGGCACCACCAACACATGTGTAAATGGTCCGCAGGGGAACCTCCACACCTTGGACATTCTGGACTCTCTCTACATTGTCTTCTATACAATTTAAGGGGAGTTCTATGTACTCTGTGAAGAACAAAATGTTGTGACAACCGTTGGGTAGGAGAAATAGACATTAAAGGTACCTAATATAGATTGTCGTCACTCTCCATCCATGTTAGAGATATCTGTAGACCACCCTGTCCTTCCATAAAGCTGCAGAGTGATCCGAGAGTGAAGCAGAAGAGACCCATATAAAGATGATATAAGAAGAGACCCATATAATGATGATATAAGAAGAGATCCATATAAAGATGATATAAGAAGAGACCCATATAAAGATGATAAAAGAAGAGATCCATATAAAGATGATATAAGAAGAGACCCATATAAAGATGATATAAGAAGAGATCCATATAAAGATGATATAAGAAGAGACCCATATAAAGATGATATAAGAAGAGATCCATATAAAGATGATATAAGAAGAGACCCATATAATGATGATATAAGAAGAGATCCATATAAAGATGATATAAGAAGAGATCCATATAATGATGATATAAGAAGAGACCCATATAAAGATGATATAAGAAGAGATCCATATAAAGATGATATAAGAAGAGACCCATATAAAGATGATATAAGAAGAGATCCATATAATGATGATATAAGAAGAGATCCATATAAAGATGATATAAGAAGAGACCCATATAAAGATGATAGAAGAAGAGATCCATATAAAGATGATATAAGAAGAGACCCATATAAAGATGATATAAGAAGAGATCCATATAAAGATGATAGAAGAAGAGATCCATATAAAGATGATATAAGAAGAGACCCATATAAAGATGATATAAGAAGAGATCCATATAAAGATGATATAAGAAGAGACCCATATAAAGATGATATAAGAAGAGATCCATATAAAGATGATAGAAGAAGAGATCCATATAAAGATGATATAAGAAGAGACCCATATAAAGATGATATAAGAGACCCATATAAAGATGATATAAGAAGAGACCCATATAATGATGATATAAGAAGAGATCCATATAAAGATGATATAAGAAGAGATCCATATAAAGATGATATAAGAAGAGACCCATATAAAGATGATAAAAGAAGAGATCCATATAAAGATGATATAAGAAGAGACCCATATAAAGATGATATAAGAAGAGATCCATATAAAGATGATATAAGAAGAGACCCATATAAAGATGATATAAGAAGAGATCCATATAAAGATGATATAAGAAGAGACCCATATAATGATGATATAAGAAGAGATCCATATAAAGATGATATAAGAAGAGATCCATATAATGATGATATAAGAAGAGACCCATATAAAGATGATATAAGAAGAGATCCATATAAAGATGATATAAGAAGAGACCCATATAAAGATGATATAAGAAGAGATCCATATAATGATGATATAAGAAGAGATCCATATAAAGATGATATAAGAAGAGACCCATATAAAGATGATAGAAGAAGAGATCCATATAAAGATGATATAAGAAGAGACCCATATAAAGATGATATAAGAAGAGATCCATATAAAGATGATAGAAGAAGAGATCCATATAAAGATGATATAAGAAGAGACCCATATAAAGATGATATAAGAAGAGATCCATATAAAGATGATATAAGAAGAGACCCATATAAAGATGATATAAGAAGAGATCCATATAAAGATGATATAAGAAGAGACCCATATAAAGATGATATAAGAAGAGACCCATATAAAGATGATATAAGAAGAGACCCATATAAAGATGATATAAGAAGAGACCCATATAAAGATGATATAAGAAGAGATCCATATAAAGATGATATAAGAAGAGACCCATATAAAGATGATATAAGAAGAGACCCATATAAAGATAATATAAGAAGAGACCCATATAAAGATGATATAAGAAGAGATCCATATAAAGATGATAGAAGAAGAGATCCATATAAAGATGATATAAGAAGAGACCCATATAAAGATGATATAAGAAGAGACCCATATAAAGATGATATAAGAAGAGATCCATATAAAGATGATAGAAGAAGAGACCCATATAAAGATGATATAAGAAGAGATCCATATAAAGATGATATAAGAAGAGACCCATATAAAGATGATATAAGAAGAGACCCATATAAAGATGATATAAGAAGAGATCCATATAAAGATGATATAAGAAGAGAACCATATAATGATGATATAAGAAGAGACCCATATAAAGATGATATAAGAAGAGACCCATATAAAGATGATATAAGAAGAGACCCATATAAAGATGATATAAGAAGAGACCCATATAAAGATGATAGAAGAAGAGATCCATATAAAGATGATATAAGAGACCCATATAAAGATGATATAAGAAGAGATCCATATAAAGATGATATAAGAAGAGATCCATATAAAGATGATA
This sequence comes from Aquarana catesbeiana, assembly GCA_037953035.1. NCBI lineage: Eukaryota > Metazoa > Chordata > Amphibia > Anura > Ranidae > Aquarana > Aquarana catesbeiana. The sequence goes on from JBBHAA010002243.1 coordinate 391,592, forward strand.
TAAGAAGAGACCCATATAAAGATGATATAAGAAGAGATCCATATAAAAATGATATAAGAAGAGATCCATATAAAGATGATATAAGAAGAGATCCATATAAAGATGATATAAGAAGAGATCCATATAAAGATGATATAAGAAGAGACCCATATAAAGATGATATAAGAAGAGATCCATATAAAAATGATATAAGAAGAGATCCATATAAAGATGATATAAGAAGAGATCCATATAAAGATGATATAAGAAGAGACCCATATAAAGATGATATAAGAAGAGATCCATATAAAGATGATATAAGAAGAGATCCATATAAAGATGATATAAGAAGAGATCCATATAAAGATGATATAAGAGACCCATATAAAGATAATATAAGAGACCCATATAAAGATGATATAAGAAGAGACCCATATAAAGATGATATAAGAAGAGATCCATATAAAGATGATATAAGAAGAGACCCATATAAAGATGATATAAGAAGAGATCCATATAAAGATGATATAAGAAGAGACCCATATAAAGATGATATAAGAGACCCATATAAAGATGATATAAGAAGAGATCCATATAAAGATGATATAAGAAGAGACCCATATAAAGATGATATAAGAAGAGACCCATATAAAGATAATATAAGAAGAGACTCATATAATGATGATATAAGAAGAGATCCATATAAAGATGATATAAGAAGAGATCCATATAAAGATGATATAAGAGACCCATATAAAGATGATATAAGAAGAGATCCATATAAAGATGATATAAGAAGAGACCCATATAAAGATAATATAAGAAGAGACTCATATAAAGATGATATAAGAAGAGATCCATATAAAGATGATATAAGAAGAGATCCATATAAAGATGATATAAGAAGAGATCCATATAAAGATGATATAAGAAGAGACCCATATAAAGATGATAGAAGAAGAGACCCATATAAAGATGATATAAGAGACCCATATAAAGATGATATAAGAAGAGACCCATATAAAGATGATATAAGAAGAGACCCATATAAAGATGATATAAGAAGAGACCCATATAAAGATGATATAAGAAGAGACCCATATAAAGATGATATAAGAAGAGATCCATATAAAGATGATATAAGAAGAGACCCATATAAAGATGATATAAGAAGAGACCCATATAAAGATAATATAAGAAGAGACTCATATAATGATGATATAAGAAGAGATCCATATAAAGATGATATAAGAAGAGATCCATATAAAGATGATATAAGAAGAGATCCATATAAAGATGATATAAGAAGAGACCCATATAAAGATGATATAAGAAGAGATCCATATAAAGATGATATAAGAAGAGATCCATATAAAGATGATATAAGAAGAGATCCATATAAAGATGATATAAGAAGAGATCCATATAAAGATGATATAAGAAGAGATCCATATAAAGATGATATAAGAAGAGATCCATATAAAGATGATATAAGAAGAGACCCATATAAAGATGATATAAGAAGAGACCCATATAAAGATGATATAAGAAGAGATCCATATAAAGATGATATAAGAAGAGACCCATATAAAGATGATATAAGAAGAGATCCATATAAAGATGATATAAGAAGAGATCCATATAAAGATGATATAAGAAGAGATCCATATAAAGATGATATAAGAAGAGATCCATATAAAGATGATATAAGAAGAGACCCATATAAAGATGATATAAGAAGAGATCCATATAAAGATGATATAAGAAGAGATCCATATAAAGATGATACATGAAGAGACCCATATAAAGATGATATAAGAAGAGACCCATATAAAGATGATATAAGAAGAGACCCATATAAAGATGATATAAGAAGAGATCCATATAAAGATGATATAAGAGACCCATATAAAGATGATATAAGAAGAGATCCATATAAAGATGATATAAGAAGAGACCCATATAAAGATGATAGAAGAAGAGACCCATATAAAGATGATATATGAAGAGACCCATATAAAGATGATATAAGAGACCCATATAAAGATGATATAAGAAGAGACCCATATAAAGATGATAGAAGAAGAGACCCATATAAAGATGATAGAAGAAGAGACCCATATAAAGATGATATAAGAAGAGACCCATATAAAGATGATATAAGAAGAGACCCATATAAAGATGATATAAGAAGAGACCCATATAAAGATGATATAAGAAGAGACCCATATAAAGATGATAGAAGAAGAGACCCATATAAAGATGATATAAGAAGAGATCCATATAAAGATGATATAAGAAGAGACCCATATAAAGATGATAGAAGAAAAGACACATATAAAGATGATAGAAGAAGAGACCCATATAAAGATGATATAAGAAGAGACCCATATAAAGATGATATAAGAAGAGATCCATATAAAGATGATATAAGAAGAGACCCATATAAAGATGATATAAGAAGAGACCCATATAAAGATGATATAAGAAGAGACCCATATAAAGATGATATAAGAAGAGACCCATATAAAGATGATATAAGAAGAGACCCATATAAAGATGATATAAGAAGAGACTCATATAATGATGATATAAGAAGAGACTCATATAATGATGATATAAGAAGAGACCCATATAAAGATGATATAAGAAGAGACTCATATAATGATGATATAAGAAGAGACCCATATAAAGATGATATAAGAAGAGATCCATATAAAGATGATATAAGACCTTTCTTCTGGTTTCTAGTAGCTACTTGACCTATGAGTGGAGTGTCTATCTGTATGAGAGATGTGGACCTGGTTTGAATAGAACGTGCATGGCAAAGATGAAGGGATTGATAAAAACTAAAAAATGTATATTCATCTTTCCGTAATTTTCCTTTCCTGTCACATCTTCATTGCAGCATACACATTATATATACACATTATATATACACATTATATATACACATTATATATACACATATACACATTATATATACACAATATATATACACATTATATATACACATTATATATACACATATACACATTATATATACACATTATATATACACATTATATATACACATATACACATTATATATACACAATATATATACACATTATATATACACATTATATATACACATATACACATTATATATACACAATATATATACACATTATATATACACATATACACATTTTAGAGAGAAATACTCCTTTAAACACCGGGGGGGGGGGGGGTGTCTATAGTATGCCTGTAAAGTGGTGCGTGTTTCCTGTGTTTAGAACAGTCCCTGCACAAAATGACATTTCTAAAGGAATAAAAGTCATTTAAAACTGCTTGCGGCTGTAATGTAATGTCGGGTCCTGGCAATATGGATGAAAATTATTGGGAAAAACAGCATGGGTAACCCCCCAGCCCATTACCAGGCCCCTTGGGTCTTGTATGGATATTAAGGAGAACCCCGCACCCAAATTAAAAAAATAAAAGGTGTGTGGCCCCCAGGCCCTATATACTCTGAACAGCAGTATACAGGTGGTCCAAACAAGACAGGGACTGTAGGTTTGTTCTTAAGTTGAATCTGTTTGTAATTTGGAACAGGTACATTTTTTAAGTGTAGCTCCAGCCAAAAAAACTATTTTTAAGCTTTTTGGATAACATAGGGAAGGGTTATCACCCCTGTAACATTTGTTTTGCTGTCTGTGCCCCTGTTCAGAAGATTTCACTTCACTTTCTGTCCCAATGATAATTGGATTTTGAAAATTTGGGTTTTTTAGGGAAACAAGGTTGGGTGATAAAGCATCAGTGGAGACACCTTTTTCTCATTCTAACTCTTACAGGAGAGAATTTCGCTTCCTAGGGGTAGATTTCCTCTCACTTCCTGTTGTCTCCCTCCGTTTGTAAGTAGGATTTATTTGTAAGTCGGATGTCTGAAAGTAGGGGACCGCCTGTATATACTATACGGCCTGCCCTATATACTCTGCGCCGAAAGAGAAGGGGCGGGGAATATACTAGAAAGAAGGTCAGGGGCAGCCTTTTTACGCATGCACAGTGTGTATAAAGCGTAACACGCGTGTATTGTATGTACGATCTGTGAGCGGAGGAAGGAGTAGCGTAAGCGCCGATAGTGCTAACGAAGGTACATTTTTAACTTGGGGCATCGGTGGCCTATACTGCTTATAGATTGAGGCCTATATTGGGACAAGATTATGAGAGTTTAGCCTGACATTAGGGTTTGTCTTGTGTTGTGTCTTGCAGAGAATATGGATAAATTCAATGATCATGATTTCCTCCCCAACTTCATTGACAAGTATAGGGAGCTGCCCTGTCTGTGGCAGGTGAAACACCCTTTTTATAATAACAAAATAAAGAGGAAGGCAGCGAAGGATCAACTGTTGGAGTTGGTAAAGCCGGTGATCCCCACGGGAAACATCCACTATTTGAAATGCAAAATTGGTGGCTTGAGGAGCACATATAATAGGGAGTGCAAGAAGGTCCAGGATTCCATGAGATCAGGAGCAGCAGCAGATGACATATATGTACCCAGGCTGTGGTACTATGACAGACTGTGTTTTTTGTCAGACCAGAGTGAACCCAGGCAATCACTCTCAACACTTCCTTCCACCTCAGCTGAGGTTTCCGATGTACAACCTGGGCCTTCCACCCAGGAAGATGTTGAGGAGCCCAGCTTGAGCTAGGTATAGCATTGTTTAACATATTTCTTGACAAAAAATTAATGATGTTAACTAAATGTTATTATTGATCACTAATTTCTGATTTAACAAAGTGGTTTACTGGTACATATCAATAGACAGTAGTAGCCAAAAATGATTGGGACAAGAATGAAACATGCTGGGGTCAGAATGATAGTCTTCTATTTGTTAGCATCAATTTGCAACAGTCATGAGCTTCAAAATTGTGTGTGATTGATGAACCAAAAACTAAAACTATGTACCATTTTCATACACAGGAAAGCCTTAGCCAAGAGGAGGGCGTGGAAAGTGGCAGCCAGGAGGTGGCGGGGAAAGTGCCAGCAAGGAGGTGGCCGGGCTCAGTAGCCTGACCGAATCCCAGGTCCCTCCCCTCCGCCTTCCACCAAAAAGGCCCAGGAAGGGGAGGAATGTGGAGAAGGTAGCGCTCGCTTTGATTCGGCAGGCTACTGTGGTCCTCAGAACCACCCCCAGTGTTCAAGAGGCCTTTGGCTGTATGACGGCCAGTAAGATGCAGGAAATGGAGGAGGGCCAACGCCTCTTCTGTGAGGACATCATATTTCAAGCCCTAAATAAGGGGGCGAGGGGCGAACTCACAAACAAAAGTCACCTATGTGAGCTGGACCATCCTCCTCCTCCTCCACCTCCTGCCACAACTGCAACACCACAGCCACAGCCTGGAAGGAAGCATAGAAGGAAGTCAAGAGAGTGATGGCCTGGGTTCGGTCTGGTCTGACAAAAGACGCAGGCTGTTGTAAGACCACAGCCTCGGGACATATATGTCATCTACTGCTGTTCCTGATCTCTTGGAGTCCTGGACCGGATTGTTCTTCCTATTAAATGGACTCCTCATACTACCAATTTTGCCTGTCAAAGAATTGATGTGTGCCCTGGGGTACAAAAGCTTCGCCAATTTCAACAGTTTATCCAGCGTTGCCTTCCTCTTTATTTTGTTTTTGACCCCTAATAAATTTCTAATTTTTTTGACAAATACTTGCCTATGTGTTTTACTTCAAAAAGGACAGTTTGTTTGTGAGTAGGCAGGTACATTTAAAAAATACAATGTCAAATTAACAAGGGACACCAACCAACCTCTTTGAGGTTAAAAAATACAAGATAATAATGGTGTTGTGGTAACTTGACACACAAAACGATAAAAAAATATTATGGAGATCACTAAAAAAAGTATTTACGCATCCCTACCGCCCAAGTGCATAAGGATTGAGATACAGAGACGTGGAAGTTGGAGTTGTGAGAGATACACCCAACAGATATTCTACTTGGAAATGATTTGAGACATCTTTCTTCATCTTTCCATGTGGATTTATCCCCAGAAGCCTTCCCTGTGACCACTTGGCAGCAAGCAAGGCGAGCGGAGGAGGCACTGGATGATGGGACCCAGGTGAGGCCAAACTTCCCTAACCCAGACCAGACTGTACCACCCTTTACCTGGGCTACCCCGACTGACTTTACCCGGGAACTACTATCTGACCGGACGTTAGCTAGTTACTGGGAGAGGGCAGGGATGGACCCCGGGGGATTAGAAAGGGAACGGATTGAGTGGGATCGGGAATTACTTTATTAGGTGACCGAAGGGAAGGGATCTCATTCAGTGCCCAAGCGACAGCTGGTCATGCCACAGAAATATCAGCGTGACCTGCTTAGCATTGGACATGACATTCCCCTAGCTGGTCACTTTGGAGTGACCAAAACCGTTCACCGTTTGACTCAGCTATACTTCTGGCCAGGGATAAGTGGGGATATTAGACAGTATTGTCATAGCTGTGATACTTGTCAGTGTGTGAGAAAGAAGGGCGACCGATCTAAAGCTCCTTTGTACCCCCTACTGATCATATCTGAGCCCTTTAGCTGAATAGCCATAGATCTCGTAGGACAGTTACCCTGACCCAGTCCCTCTGTGAAGAGAAATATCTTGACGGTGGTGGATTATGCTTTTCAGCATCCACGCAGAGACAGTAGAGAAGGTCCTGCTCTGGATCTTTGCCAGGGTGGGTTTCCCTCAGGAGATTATCCCAGACCAAGGGATTCCATTTACTATGGACCCAACTCAGCAGTTATAGAAGGTCTGTGGAATTAAGCCTATACACAGCTCTCCCTACCACCCCCAGACTAACGGACTATGTGAGCAGTTCAATGGAACACTGAAGCAATTACTGCGGACGTTTGCAAATTCTCACGGGGATTGCAAGAATTTTCTGCCGTACCTCCTGTTCGCTTACAGGGAAGTGCCGCAGGAATCTACGGGGTTCTCTCCATTTCAGTTATTTTATTTTTTTTCCATAAAATTTTATTGAGGTCAATAACAGAAAGATAGTACAAATCGAACATCAGTTACATCATAGAGAAGGCTTAGTGCATTACAAATGTTCTTCAGGTCATGTTATGTGCCAGAGAGAAAAAACATATGCAAAACAGTCAGGGAATCAGAAAAATGTATTTTCCAGTTAACACCTTGGTTATAGATCTATAGAAGGAATTTCTTTATGCAGAGGGTCAGCTACTCTGCTATATTAGGTACATTAGGATTATCAAGATCCGGAGTTCAAGAACGAAAGAGGAAAGGAGGTAGGAGGAAAAGGAATGAGGAGAGGAAAGAGAAGAGAGGAAAAAAAAAAGGGAGGTGGGGGGAAGGAGGGGCGGGAAGGGGAAAAAGGGACAAGACTAACTGTAGGAAAAAGCGAGGGGGAAGAAGACGGGGAATGAAAATTAATCAGCAGGGGAACAATGGTACGTCTCGTCGCCCCCTCCCCCGCGATCAATCAGTTGTGGGCTGAGTACGTAATACATTAATTAGTTCAATATTTAGGAATTGGCAGTTAGAAAGTATTCGGTCGTCTTAAAGTGGGTCCAGCATGCCCATACGTTCGTAAGTTTTTGAATCCGTTCTTGTGAAATATCTATCAGTTCCTCCATCTCTTTTGTTTTGGAAATCCTGGCGAACCACTCTTTGACAGTTGGAGGTGTACTCGATCGCCAATGTATCAGGGTACAGAGTCTCGCTCCATTTCAGTTATTATATGGAAGACGGGTGAGGGTGCCACTAAATCTACCACTGGGAAGGAGTTGTAGGGGCTGAAGACACCTCTGTGGTAGGGTACGTACTAGCACTCAGGGACCAGCTGAAGGAACTCATGGACACCGTACAAGAGAACCTTCAGACCACACAGGGGCGGCAAAAGCGGTGGTATGATCGTACCGCCTGGAATTGCACCTTGGCTAGAGGGCAGAAAGTTCTTGCCCTCAAGCCTACCAAATCAGACAAATTACAGGCCTCTTGGCAGGGACCCTACAAGGTAGTGCAGCAAATATGTGACACTACCTACCTGATAGCTAAGTGCTCAGATAAAAGAGTCCGGTGGATCTTTTATGTGAACATGCTCAAAGCATACCAAGAGAGGCCAGAGGAAATAGTTGCCATATATGCTCCATCCGGGGAAGATTTCGAGAACCTTCCCCTGGCAGAGCTACCGGTGAGAGATAGGGACAGAGCAGCTGTAGAGACAGTGAGGTTGGATGGGCAGCTAGGGCCAGAGCAGCAGGATCAGGCCAGGCTGGTCCTTAGGCAGCATCAGGACATGTTTTCCACCAAGCAACCCTGGATACACTACTATGGAAGTGCACCGAGTGGAAACCCCGAGACAGCCACCTATCCTGCAGGCGGCTTACCGGGTACCTGAGTCAGTGAGAGAGGGTATGAGGCAGTAGATAAAGGACATGCTCGATTTTGGAGTCATCAAGCCCTCCACCAGCCCCTGGGCATCCCCAGTAGTGTTAGAGCCAAAAGAGGGATGGTACTACCCACTTCTGCGTAGATTACCGCCGACTAAATGACTGAACAATGACTGACGCCTTTCCCATGCCCTGGTCCATGAACTGTTAGACTGCATCGCCCGAGGTAATTTCCTTGACCTATGCAAACGGTACTGGCAGATTCCTCTGGACCCGGAATCTGTTCCGAAGTCAGCATTCATCACCTCCTTTGGCTTGTACCAGTCTAAGGTCATGCCATTTGGAATGAAAAATGCTCCGTCGATGTTCCTGAGGATGGTAGATCAACTCCTCGATGGCCTTCAGGATTATGCCTCTGCATACCTGGATAACATTGCGATCTACAGCGATACCTGGGAGGAACATCTACTCCACCTGGGTACTACGTTAAACGGCATCAGGACTGTGGGACTAACATTAAAGCCAGAGAAATGTAGCATAGGGATTTCTAAGGTTCAGTACCTCGGGCATCGGGTAGGCCATGAGCAACAGCATCCTGAACCAGCTAAAGTAGAGACCGTTGCCAACTGGCGCACCCTTGGATGAAAACCCAGATCTCGACATTCCTAGGTACTGCAGGATAGTATAGGAGGTTTGTTCCCGACTATAGCATGATAGCTAAACCCCTGACTGACTTGACCAGAAAGAATCTTCCCCGCCAGGTCATGTGCTACCCACTCCCCAGAGTGTGAAAATGCTTTCCAGCGCCTGAAAAATGCTTTGGTTTCTGCCCCATTTTTGGCTGCTCCTGACCCAAACAAACATTTTTGTGTACATACAGATGCTTCTAACTTCGGGTTAGGAGCAGTGCTAAGCCAAGTGGGAGCCGACAGCAGTGAGCACCGTTGCCTACATCAGTTGCAAGCTACTACCTTGGGAGGTGGGGTATGCAGCCATAGAAAAAGAATGTTTGGCGCTGGTGTGGGCCTTAACAAAACTTCAGCCGTATCTTTATGCACGATCCTTCATGGTGCTCACAGACCACAACCCTTTGATCTGGTTAAATTAAGTATCCGGGGACAACGGACGCTTATTGAGGTGGAGTCTTGCCCTGCAGCCCTACAACTTTACTGTGCAGTACAGGCCGGGCCGACAAAATGCAGTTGGACTTTCCCGGAAAACTGAACTTTGATTGTACTATAGCTCCCTGACATCCCCAAGCTGACCCGTATTGGATCTAGCTGGGTCTGCCGGACTATGGAACGGGGGGGGGGGGTATTGTCACAGACTTTGGGCTGCAGGAGAACCATTGCCTGGAGAACTCTGTGTTTTAATGTGTTTTTAAGTTATCCAGAGCTAGTCACTAATTGCTTTTGTCTTCTTATGCATAAGTTAGTCCTATGGGGGAGGCAGACTGTCTAAGGTGGTCATTGTTATGATAATAGGATTAGTTCTACTGTCTAAGGTGACCTTTGTCTGAGATAATGGGAGTAACCCTTATCTAATGATTTGCTGTATAAATTCAGTGTGTTTCTAAAAATAAAGCAGTTCATTTTCTGGTGTACTCTAATGCCGCGTACACATGGTCGGATTTTACGAAGGGGAAATGTTGGATGTGAGCTTGTTGTCGGAAAGTCTGACCGTGTGTATGCTCCATCGAACATTTGCTGTCGGACTTTCCGCCAACAAATGTTTGATAGCAGGTTTTCAAATTTTCCGCCAACAAAACTTTGTTGTTGGAAAGTCCGATCGTGTGTACACAAGTCCGTCGCACAAAAGTTCACGCATGCTCGGAATCAAGCAGAAGTAGCCACACTGGCTATTGAACTTCCTTTTTCTCGGCTCGTTGTACGTCTTGTACGTCACCACGTTCCCACGTTTGTAATTGTCGGCCAACATTTGTGTGAGCATGTGTATGCAAGACAAGTTTAAGCCAACAACCTTTGAACAAAAATCCACGGTTTTGTTGGTGGAAAGTCCAATCGTGTGTACGGGGCATAAGACTGGTGTTGTCTGGTCCTTGGGGTTACTATAGACAGATCCAGTGGTCTTGTGTTCCAGGACTTGGGAAGCAGCTTTTGGCAGAATTACCCAACAGGGTGTCCGGACTTCATCACACTGTACATAAAATCATCACAAATAGATAGGGACAATATAAATGCCTGTAAGGCTCTACATGTTTCACTGTAGTGCTTCTTCAGGAACTGTAAGGCAAAAATTAGCTACAGAAAAAATTTAAAGAGTACATATAGGATATACAACATATACAATAATTAAATATGAAATCATAGTATATAATACATATACATAAATAACATAACATAGAATAACAAAATGAAAAATAAATATATGAATGAAGAAAACCATACTGGGGAATCATACATACCCCAAATGGGTTAGTCTCAGGCTGTTATGGGTCTCAAAGAGGGGAATAGGTGTACCAGTAATAGAAAACTCACCTTTCATATATGTGACAATTAATTATATTGAACTCCTGTTGTTCAGATAAAAGGAGCAGGTGAGGGAGCCATGGGAATCGCAGGGTGAGCACCAGAAAAATAGTTTCAAGAGAATTCCCACAAAATATATGTGTGTATAATGAATACAGTCATAGAAAATATTCCTCCTGTATCATTGCAGAAAATATTCAAATTAAGAAATAACAACCAATGCCAACAGAAAAAGGGAAAGGGTGGGTTGGGGAAAGGGGAGGAAGGGGGAAAAAGAAAGTGGGAAGGGGAAAGGGAGAAAGGGAGGGGAAGGGGAAAAGGAGGGTGGGCGAAAGAAAAAAAAAGGAGAAAGAAAGAGGAAGGGGGGAGGGAAAAGGGTTAGTGTAACAGAATTGCTTCCCACTCCGCTTGAGTGCTTCCATCATATACCGCTTCCTCCAGTCTGAAGATAAATAGATATCAGATATCATAGCCGTATATTGCAACCAAAAACTAGGCAGGACTCGTTTGGCTGCAAATCTGGAACACATTTATTTGAACAAAACAGAATATATACGCCATTGGAGGACATCCCCCTCCTGATCATATTACCCTAACAATACAAACTGCACACAGGAATATAATTAGAACAATAGACATATACTATAAACATTATGTTAATTAGCCACCTGGATGACTCTGAGGTTTCATTCCAGGTCAGACTTGCCGACGTCTACAATACTGAATACAGTGCACTGGACAATAGTTTGCTTAGCAGACAGACAAAGGGTGGGTTAATTAGCACAAATAACAATAGGTGAAAGACCCTAGGAGGTACACTAGAGCTACTTGCAAAAAACACATTATAGGAGGCAACCCCAGACAGGTGGCTTGCTGATGACATCAACATCTGCTATGAGTCCCATAGTGTGGAACAGTCCTTGCTGGAAATGTGGCATCTAGGCCCTTAACATGGACACCAGGCTTAGAGTCCCAGAGTCTGTGTGTCTTGGGGAGACATGAACTTGAATCCAAAGTAACAAGACCACTCCACATATACCCCATACACTTTCCAAAAAGTAGTGTTCCCTTAAATGCCAGGGCCCATAGTCAGTGGGTAAGAGGGCTTGCTCCAATTCCTCTCCAAAAGCCCCTGTCCTGGCTAGGTCTGTAACAGTTAGCATTTTGAATTTTATACAGTGGGGTAAGGGAAGCCAGTGAAGGGGTTGGCAGAGAGGAGCAGCAGTCACGGATCGGTTAGTAAGATGTATTAGTCTACCAGCAGCATTCATAGTTGACTGAAGGGGGATAGCCTGTGTGAGGGTCGGCCAGTGAGGAGGGAGTTGCATTGGTCAAAGCGGAAAATAACTAAGGAGCGAATAAGTTGTTTTGTGGTGTCGTTATTCAGGAACTGGCAAATTCTGGAAATGTTGCAGAGGTTAAGGCGTAGCGCCAGTGATTGGATGTGGGGGCTAAAGGAGAGGTCAGAGTCTAAGATTACACCGATCACCCTGGCGTGTGTGGAGGGACCAATGGTTGTGCCGTTGATCCTAATGATAAAGTCATGTGGAGGGGATCGGGGAGGAGGAAATATTACAAGCTTAGTTTTAGAAAGATTAAGTTTGAGGAAATGGTGTGACATCCATACTGAAATGTCACTCAGTAAGTTTGTGATATGTGAGGAGATTGAGGGGGTAAGAATGGAGCATGATCTGCTCTCCATTATCTTCAGTGGAGGGCAGGAGAGACATGAGGGGTCTGATAGACTACCATAGTTACCAACAGTCCCGATTTTCCCGGGACAATCCCGATTTAATCTTGTCCCGGGTGTTTTCCCGAATTTTTGGGTTTGAGAGAAAATCGTGAGTGTTTTTGTAAAAAACGGCAACGGCTCCACAAAAATGGCCGCCGTCGCCTCCACGAGTCAGTCACAAAGTTCCCCTTGTGTTCAGTGCAGGGGAGAGGGGCAGCCAATCGGCTTCTCTCTTCAGTGCACAAATAGAAAATTCTATTGTACACTGAAGCCTATTGGCTGGAGGGATTGGCAACCCTTCCCCACTCTACACTGAACACAAGGAAGACGTGATCAGCCTCCACTGCCATCACCTTCCGCCCCGTGTGTCCGACGGAGCTTGGGGAATGGTGGGAGTGACGGGAGGGAAGAAGGGAGGCTTCACCTGGCTGTAGTAGTTGTGGCCTGTCAGTGTAGTGGGGGAGAGGAGAGATAGGGGGAGGGGGTGTACTCAGTGTATGGGAGGCTTGGAGCTTTCCCTGCAATACACTTCTCAAAGGCTGAGGTCCAGCATGGAAGGACCGGGGCTCCGCTGGCTGGGGACATTGATGGTCCTGGCTCCCCTCTTGCACCATCATACCTGCACCCCCCTCCCCCCATGTTACCACCATACCTGATTCCCCCCTGTGTCACCACCATACCTGCACCCCCTCTCCCCCTCGTGTCACCACCATACCTGCACCCCCCTCTCACCACCATACCTGCACCCCCCTCTCCCCCCCGTGTCACCACCATACCTGCACCCCCCCCGTCCCCCCACCATACCTGCACCCCCCTCTGTCACCACCATACCTGCACCCCCCTCTCCCCCCCTGTGTCACCACCATACCTGCACCCCCCTCTCCCCCCCTGTGTCACCACCATACCTGCACCCCCCTCTCCCCCCTGTGTCACCAACATACCTGCTCCCCCCGTGTCACCACCATACCTGCACCCCCCTCTCCCCCCCGTTTCACCACCATACCTGCACCCCCCTCTCACCACCATACCTGCACTCCCCTCTCCCCCCTGTGTCACCAACATACCTGCACCCCCCTCTCCCCCCTGTGTCACCAACATACCTGCACCCCCCTCTCACCCCTGTGTCACCAACATACCTGCACCCCCCTCTCACCTCTGTGTCACCACCATACCTGCACCTCCTTCTCCCCCTCTCTGCTGGGGGCACCTTATGTAAGGACAGACTCTGCTGGGGGAACCTGATGGCATCTGGTGGCAGGCGACGTAGCAGGTGACTCGCTCAGTCTGCATTATGGTAAGTTGAATGATTTCATTTTATATTACAATGTAATAGAAATAATGCGCTTCAATCATCCTGACACCATAACAGCCATGGTGCCGGGATGATTGAAGTGCTAACACCAGGTGTTTGGAGTATCTTTATCTGCTGATGGTTAAACTCTGGAATAAACATCGCTATTGTAGTGTAGGATCTGGGTCTGCTGTCCCTCCATCCCTCTCCCTCTACCCCCCTTTCCCCCTGCATCCCTCATTCATCTCAGACTCTAACCAAACCCTATTTTAGCCACGCCCATGTAAGCCACGCCCACTATTTCACGTAAACCACACCCATTTTTGAAGCACGCCACATTTTCCCTTTTCCTATGCCACGCCTACTAACGCATGCCCCGCCCCTAATTATAGGCTGACTCCGCCTACAGCCAAAAAAGTGTCCCGAAATTTTTTTTCCCAATGTTGGCAACTATGGACTACTGATGTCTCATGAAAGAGAACCTGTCACAACAAAATGCTATCATATTGGGGTTTATCGGTCCCTTAAGTGATAGCAATAAAGTTATGTTAGAAAATTAAAGTTACACCCAAGCACTTAAACCCCCACCCGAAACTTGGAGTTCCTTCTTACTTACCAACATAAACAACATTTTGCTGGTGCATATATAAGAAAAAAAGTTTGATTGCACTACATACAGGTATATTACATAATGCCATGCGTGCCAGAGTGAGAGCAATCATTCTACATCCATTATTCTGGGTTACCTCTACACAGAGGACCTGGAAAGGTTTTTAAAGCGTCACCTATGGGCAAATATTGAGTACCAAACTTTGTCATTATTTCATCAGCACACAAAATTTTAAAGCTGGACATGCTGGTATCTATTTACTTGGCACAACCTCATCTTTTATATTTTATCAAAAAACTGGGTAAAATATTGCAATTGTCCTCTAAAATTACACTAAATGTATTTCTTACAGAAATTTACACTTGAGAAACCACTGAGCTAAGATCATGCGACATAAAAAGAATTGAACTACCACCCTTTTATTCTCCAGAGACTCTGTTTTTAGAAAATATATGTTATGGGGTTCTAGCTAATCTTCATGACAAAAATGTACATTTTTAACATGTGTGCACAAAAAAAAATACAAAAAACAGCTCTGGCAGTAAAAGGGTTAATGTGAGTTAGATGGGATTACTAGATGTAGCCAATGATCATATGAAAAAAAAATGACCAAAACTTGTCACATTCGTTCAACAATTTTTTTTAAAAATAGACCTCTAAGTGTTTGTGAAAGCTCACACCACAAAATGTACTCAGCCAATGAGAGGTAATGACTCCATTTTTATTTTTCTACTGCTATCAATGGCCAACACTGTACAACACTTCATCCATGTCTTTGGTGATCTCTGATCTCCTTATCAACTGTTTCTTATGCCGCGTACACACGAGCGGACTTTCTGGCATACTTGGTCCGGCGTACCGTAGTCCGTCGGACAATTCGATGGTGTGTGGGCTCCAGCTGACTTTTTTTCTCAAAAGTTTGACGGACTTAGATTTGAAACATGTTTCAAATCTATCCGACGGACTTGAGTCCGGTCGAAAAGTCCGCTCGTCTATATGCTAGTCCTACAGACAAAAAACGATGCTAGGGCAGCTATTGGCTACTGGCTATGAACTTCCTCGTTTTAGTCGTCATCACGTACAAATCCATCAGACTTTTGTTGATCGTGTGTAGGCAAGTCCGTTCATTCAGAAAGTCCAATGTATGCTGTAAGGTCTGGTCGTGTGTATGCGGCATAACATGATGAAGATCAGCCATGGAGTATATCTGAGGTGTATATCAGGGTGTGCTTCTTCCCCACATGAGAGCTGTGATGTCCAGCAACATTCATATAGAAGACATTTCCCACACTCAAGGCATTAATACACCTCGAGGGTTGTGTGGGATCCCTGATGTACAGGAAGACAGGACTTCAGTGAGGAACAATTCCCTCACTCAGGACAGGAATACGGCTTCTCCCCCGTGTGAGTTCTCTGATGTTTGGAAAAACTGGACTTCGCTGAAAAACATTTCTGACACTTGGGACAGGAATACGGCTTCTTCTCTGTGTGAGATCTCTGATGTGTGTAAAGATTGGACTTCTGTGAAAAACATTTCCTGCACTCAGGACAGGAATAAGGCTTCTCCCCCGTGTGAGACCTCTGATGTGTGTAAAGACTGTACTTCTGTGTAAAACATTTCCCACACTCAGGACAGGAATATGGCTTCTCCCCTGTGTGAGATCTCTGATGTCTGGAAAGATTGGGCTTCATAGAAAAACATTTCCTGCAAACAGGACAGGAATATGGCTTCTCCCCTGTGTGAGACCTCTGATGTCTGTAAAGATTGGTCTGCAATGAAAAACATTTCCCGCACTCAGGACAGGAATACGGCTTCTCCCCTGTGTGAGATCTCTGATGCATGGAAAGAGCAGACTTCATTGAAAAACATTTCCCACAACCAGCACAGGAATATGGCTTCTCCCCTGTGTGAAATCTCTGATGTTTGTAGAAATTAAACTTCTGTGAAAAACATTTCCCACACTCAGAGCAGGAATATGGTTTCTCCCCTGTGTGCAACATCTTATGTTTTTCAAGATTGGATTGAACTGAAAAACATTTATCGCACTCAGAACAGGAATACGGCTTCTCCCCAGTGTGAGATCTCTGATGTTCGTATAGATGCGAGGTCCGTGAAAAACATTTCCCACACTCAGAACAGGAATACGGCTTCTCCCCCGTGTGAGACCTCTGATGTTTGAAAAGTCCTGATTTTTGTACAAAACATTTCCCGCACTCAGAACAGGAATACGGCTTCTCCCCCGTGTGCAATCTTTGATGTGCGTGAAGATGTGAGGTCCGTAAAAAAGATTTTCCACACTCAGGACAGGAATACGGTTTTTCTCCCGTATGAGATATCTTATGCTCATTAAGTTTTGATTTAACAGGAAAACACTTCCCACACTCAGGACAGGGATACGGCTTCTCCCCTGTGTGAGATCTTTTATGCACATTAAGTTGGGATTTAAAATGGTAACCCTTCCCGCACTCAGTACAGGAAAACCTCTTCTCTGTTGGAAGGACGGCAACGTCCCTCACAGTCTGAGGTTCCTCAGGATAAGAGGAATACGATGGTCCATCTACACTTTGTGGTGCCGGATGGACATTTGAGGTAGTCGGGTTTTCTCCTGGACTATACTGTGTGATGTCCTCATCTTCTACTTTACAGTCTGGAGACAAAGTGAGACAATCCTCTGAGGTTTTCCTCATCTCCCGTCCATCTACTAAAATAGAGATAAAAAGATTATTACTAGACATGAGCTGATTGGTTCCCCCAAACCAGGACTCGGCCCACATAAGACAGCTTTGTCTCTGAGGATCTTACAATTCCACCCTTAAGGTAAATAGTAAATGGGTCCTCTGATCTCCTACCAGTTCATTTCTTTATTCATGGACCTTAGTCAGAGAGTGAGGAAACAACGAGAACTGTCTTTTTTTGGAGTGACAGTGAGGAGGTATTATAGGACCCCAGCCCCTCTATCACTCATTACCTACTTCCCAACACTATAAGTACTGCAATTTCTTATTTAGTCATTTATAACAGCGGGGCTGAGACCCACCAGAGGTCAGAGAGTGAGGATGGGGGGAGAACAACCAAGATGAAGACTGGACTGATCCTGAAGACCACCATCATTGGGTTATTGACTCCTCCCTCATTCTAACTTTCTGTTTAAGGTTCCAAAGTTTGAGGATATTATCACATTATTATCAACATGTAAAAGTCTGTGCTCCAATCAAATCATCAGATATAAAATGTCCAGCTGGTAGAAAATGGGTGTAACAAAAGAGAAAACATATTATGTTTATATATAGCAGTGGGTAGAGGGGAGAGAGCAGAAGTCAGTACTATGTAATGTACAACATATTGTATAAGATACAACAGATAGGACTATATAGTATCAGAATGATGTAATGTTCAACATAGAGTATATAATGCAGGGGTCAGGAGTATGTAATGTACAACATAGAGTATATAGTGTAACGGTCAGGACCCATAATATTGGTATTCAGTAATCAGTGGAAGCTTAAATGTTCAGACAAGTTACAGAGGTCCCACACTGCTGCCTCTCATATCCTGAGACTGAATACATTGTTTCTATGTGTTTATCAGATGATGGGGGATCTAGGTGGACCCTCCGTACTGCTCTCTCCTTTACAATAAAGTCTCCTCTTACCCGGTGATGTGAGGGGCGGCTGATTGTCCATCATGACGTCCTTGTAGAGATCCTTGTGTCCTTCTAAATACTCCCACTCCTCCATGGAGAAATAGACAGTGACATCCTGACACCTTATAGGAACCTGACACACACAATGATACAGTCACCATCCAGACACATCCCTTGTCTGTTACTGGATAATGTCCCAGAATTCCCAGAATCCTCCTCACCTCTCCTGTCAGCAGCTCCATCATCTTCTTGGTGACTTCTAGAATCTTCTGCGTGTTGTGTCTTGTAGGGATCAGGGATGGAGCTGGGGGGATGGTGATGGGATTCTGGATTCTCGAGGATCTTGTGGTCATATTATGTGATCTCCTTCTTGTAATTTTCATCATTATTACTGTACAGTTCTGTGTTATACAAAGATAAATATCACTCTCCCATAATACCCAATGCTGCCATCTTGTGCTATAACCAAATATCATAGAGTACAACTACATACACTTTATGTATTCATAGTACTTGTGTGCAGGCCGCTGATAAGGGGGTACCACTGGCCCTGCTGTACGTAGCCCTGGCCCTGTGTGTTCCAGAGGGGGGCCCAGAAAGCTAACATGTCCATCTGCAGCCGCTAAGCTACATTCTGTTTGCTTCTGTCATTCTATTACAGAGCGACTCAATGCTCTGCATGTAAGCTGGACTCCCACTCTGCTCTCAGTGTGACTCCTTCATGTTTCCTTCTGATTATAACTTTGTTTCTCTTCACTTCCTCCCTCCAGATTCTTGCCATACTCACTCTGCTTCTCAGATATGCCCCCCACCCCCCTTCCCTACAATAAAGCTCCAATCCTTCTCCCGGATATCTCTGATTGTGTGCTGGTGTCTCCATGCAGTCCTTCACTCCTGTACTCCTTCTTCTGTCCCATCTACCCTGTCACTTGTCTGTCCAGCCCATATATCTTCCCTGTTGTCTCCTCATCGCTCTCCCGGCCAACTCTATTCCGTTCTGACTTTATCTTCTCCCAGCACAGCTTAGTGTACCAAATGTAGCTGGGCTTCCCACTCCTCTCCCACTATATGTAGCTGGGCTTCTCACTCCTCTCCCACTATATGTAGCTGGGCTTCCCATTCCTCTCCTACTATATGTAGCTGGGCTTCCCATTCCTCTCCTACTATATGTAGCTGGGCTTCCCACTCCTCTCCCACTATATGTAGCTGGTCTTCCCACTCCTTTCCCACTATATGTAGCTGGTCTTCCCACTCCTCTCCTACTATATGTAGCTGGTCTTCCCACTCCTCTCCTACTATATGTAGCTGGTCTTCCAACTCCTCTCCCACTATATGTAGCTGGGCTTCCCACTCCTCTCCCACTATATATAGCTGGGCTTCCCACTCCTCTCCCACTATATGTAGCTGGGCTTCCCACTCCTCTCCCACTATATGTAGCTGGGCTTCCCACTCCTCTCCCACTATATGTAGCTGGGCTTCCCACTCCTCTCCCACTATATGTAGCTGGGCTTTCCACTCCTCTTCCACTATATGTAGCTGGGCTTCCCACTCCTCTCACACTATATGTAGCTGGGCTTCCCACTCCTCTCCCACTATATGTAGCTGGGCTTCCCACTCCTCTCCCACTAAATGTAGGTGGGCTTCCCATTCCTCTCCCACTATATGTAGCTGGGCTTCCCACCCCTCTTCCACTATATGTAGCTGGGCTTCCCACTCCTCTCCCACTATATGTAACTGGTCTTCCCACTCCTCTCCCACTATATGTAGCTGGGCTTCCCACTCCTCTCCCACTATATATAGCTGGGCTTCCCACCCCTCTTCCACTATATGTAGCTGGGCTTCCCACTCCTCTCCCACTATATGTAGCTGGGCTTCCCACTCCTCTCCCACTATATGTAGCTGGGCTTCCCACTCCTCTCCCACTATATGTAGCTGGGCTTCCCACTCCTCTCCCACTATATGTAGCTGGGCTTCCCACTCCTCTCCCACTATATGTAGCTGGGCTTCCCACTCCTCTCCCACTATATGTAGCTGGGCTTCCCACTCCTCTCCCACTATATGTAACTGGTCTTCCCACTCCTCTCCCACTATATGTAGCTGGGCTTCCCACTCCTCTCCCACTATATGTAGCTGGGCTTCCCACTCCTCTCCCACTATATGTAGCTGGGCTTCCCACTCCTCTCCCACTATATGTAGCTGGGCTTTCCACTCCTCTTCCACTATATGTAGCTGGGCTTCCCACTCCTCTCCCACTATATGTAGCTGGGCTTCCCACTCCTCTTCCACTATATGTAGCTGGGCTTCCCACTCCTCCCCCACTATATGTAGCTGAGCTTCCCACTCCTCTCCCACTATATGTAGCTGGGCTTCCCACTCCTCTCCCACTATATGTAGCTGGGCCTCCCACTTCTCTCCCACTATATGTAGCTGGGCTTCCCACTCCTCTCCCACTATATGTAGCTGGGCTTCCCACTCCTCTCCCACTATATGTAGCTGGGCTTCCCACTCCTCTCCCACCATATGTAGCTGGGCTTCCCACTCCTCTCCCACTATATGTAGCTGGGCTTCCCATTCCTCTTCCACTATATGTAGCTGGGCTTCCCACTATATGTAGCTGGTCTTCCCACTCCTCTCCCACTAAATGTAGCTGGTCTTCCCACTCCTCTCCCACTAAATGTAGCTGGTCTTCTCACTCTTCTCCCACTATATGTAGCTGGTCTTCCCTCTCCTCTCCCACTATATGTAGCTGGTCTTCCCACTCCTCTCCCACTATATGTAGCTGGGCTTCCCAATATATTTAGCTGGTCTTCTCACTCCTCTCCCACTATATGTAGCTGGTCTTCTCACTCCTCTCCCACTATATGTAGCTGGTCTTCCTACTCCTCTTCCACTATATGTAGCTGGTCTTCCCACTCTTCTCCCACTATATGTAGCTGGTCTTCCCACTCCTCTCCCACTATATGTAGCTGGGCTTCCCACTCCTCTCCCACTATATGTAGCTGGGCTTCCCACTCCTCTCCCACTATATGTAGCTGGGCTTCCCACTCCTCTCCCACTAAATGTAGCTGGTCTTCTCACTCCTCTCCCACTATATGTAGCTGGTCTTCCCTCTCCTCTCCCACTATATGTAGCTGGTCTTCCCTCTCCTCTCCCACCATATGTAGCTGGGCTTCCCACTATATGTAGCTGGTCTTCTCACTCCTCTCCCACTATATGTAGCTGGTCTTCTCACTCCTCTCCCACTATATGTAGCTGGTCTTCTCACTCCTCTCCCACTATATGTAGCTGGTCTTCTCACTCCTCTCCCACTATATGTAGCTGGTCTTCTCACTCCTCTCCCACTATATGTAGCTGGTCTTCCCACTCCTCTCCCACTATATGTAGCTGGTCTTCCTACTCCTCTTCCACTATATGTAGCTGGTCTTCCCACTCCTCTCCCACTATATGTAGCTGGTCTTCCCACTCCTCTCCCACTATATGTAGCTGAGTTTCCCACTCCTCTCCCACTATATGTAGCTGGGCTTCCCATTCCTCTCACACTATATGTAGCTGGTCTTCACACTCCTCTCCCACTATATGTAGCTGGGCTTCCCACTCCTCTCCCACTATATGTAGCTGGTCTTCCCACTTCTCTCCCACTATATGTAGCTGGTCTTCCTACTCCTCTTCCACTATATGTAGCTGGTCTTCCCACTCCTCTCCCACTATATGTAGCTGGGCTTCCCACTCCTCTCCCACTATATGTAGCTGGGCTTCCCACTCCTCTCCCACTATATGTAGCTGGGCTTCCCACTCCTCTCCCACTATATGTAGCTGGGCTTCCCACTCCTCTCCCACTATATGTAGCTGAGCTTCCCACTCCTCTCCCACTATATGTAGCTGGGCTTCCCACTCCTCTCCCACTATATGTAGCTGGGCTTCCCACTCCTCTCCCACCATATGTAGCTGGGCTTCCCACTCCTCTCCCACTATATGTAGCTGGGCTTCCCACTCCTCTCCCACTAGATGCAGCTGGGCTTCCCACTCCTCTCCCACTAGATGCAGCTGGGCTTCCCACTCCTCTCCCACTATATGTAGCTGGGCTTCCCACTCCTCTCCCACTATATGTAGCTGGGCTTCCCACTCCTCTCCCACTATATGTAGCTGGGCTTCCCACTCCTCTCCCACTATATGTAGCTGGGCCTCCCACTTCTCTCCCACTATATGTAGCTGGGCTTCCCACTCCTCTCCCACTATATGTAGCTGGGCTTCCCACTCCTCTCCCACTATATGTAGCTGGGCTTCCCACTCCTCTCCCACCATATGTAGCTGGGCTTCCCACTCCTCTCCCACTATATGTAGCTGGGCTTCCCATTCCTCTCCCACTATATGTAGCTGGGCTTCCCACTATATGTAGCTGGTCTTCCCACTCCTCTCCCACTAAATGTAGCTGGTCTTCCCACTCCTCTCCCACTAAATGTAGCTGGTCTTCTCACTCTTCTCCCACAATATGTAGCTGGTCTTCCCTCTCCTCTCCCACTATATGTAGCTGGTCTTCCCACTCCTCTCCCACTATATGTAGCTGGGCTTCCCAATATATTTAGCTGGTCTTCTCACTCCTCTCCCACTATATGTAGCTGGTCTTCTCACTCCTCTCCCACTATATGTAGCTGGTCTTCCTACTCCTCTTCCACTATATGTAGCTGGTCTTCCCACTCTTCTCCCACTATATGTAGCTGGGCTTCCCACTCCTCTCCCACTATATGTAGCTGGTCTTCCCACTCCTCTCCCACTATATGTAGCTGGGCTTCCCACTCCTCTCCCACTATATGTAGCTGGGCTTCCCACTCCTCTCCCACTATATGTAGCTGGGCCTCCCACTTCTCTCCCACTATATGTAGCTGGGCCTCCCACTTCTCTCCCACTATATGTAGCTGGGCTTCCCACTCCTCTCCCACTATATGTAGCTGGGCCTCCCACTCCTCTTCCACTATATGTAGCTGGGCTTCCCACTCCTCTCCCACTATATGTAGCTGGGCTTCCCACTATATGTAGCTGGGCTTCCCACTCCTCTCCCACTATATGTAGCTGGGCTTCCCACTCCTCTCCCACTATATGTAGCTGGGCTTCCCACTCCTCTTCCACTATATGTAGCTGGGCTTCCCACTCCTCTCCCACTATATGTAGCTGGGCTTCCCACTCCTCTCCCACTATATGTAGCTGGGCTTCCCACTCCTCTTCCACTATATGTAGCTGGGCTTCCCACTCCTCTCCCACTATATGTAGCTGGGCTTCCCACTCCTCTCCCACTATATGTAGCTGGGCTTCCCTCTCCTCTTCCACTATATGTAGCTGGGCTTCCCACTCCTCTCCCACTATATGTAGCTGGGCTTCCCACTCCTCTCCCACTATATGTAGCTGGGCTTCCCACTCCTCTCCCACTATATGTAGCTGGGCTTCCCACTCCTCTCCCACCATATGTAGCTGGGCTTCCCACTCCTCTCCCACTATATGTAGCTGGGCTTCCCATTCCTCTCCCACTATATGTAGCTGGGCTTCCCACTCCTCTCCCACTATATGTAGCTGGGCTTCCCTCTCCTCTTCCACTATATGTAGCTGGGCTTCCCACTCCTCTCCCACTATATGTAGCTGGGCTTCCCACTCCTCTCCCACTATATGTAGCTGGGCCTCCCACTTCTCTCCCACTATATGTAGCTGGGCCTCCCACTTCTCTCCCACTATATGTAGCTGGGCTTCCCACTCCTCTCCCACTATATGTAGCTGGGCCTCCCACTCCTCTTCCACTATATGTAGCTGGGCTTCCCACTCCTCTCCCACTATATGTAGCTGGGCTTCCCACTATATGTAGCTGGGCTTCCCACTCCTCTCCCACTATATGTAGCTGGGCTTCCCACTCCTCTCCCACTATATGTAGCTGGGCTTCCCACTCCTCTTCCACTATATGTAGCTGGGCTTCCCACTCCTCTCCCACTATATGTAGCTGGGCTTCCCACTCCTCTCCCACTATATGTAGCTGGGCTTCCCACTCCTCTTCCACTATATGTAGCTGGGCTTCCCACTCCTCTCCCACTATATGTAGCTGGGCTTCCCACTCCTCTCCCACTATATGTAGCTGGGCTTCCCTCTCCTCTTCCACTATATGTAGCTGGGCTTCCCACTCCTCTCCCACTATATGTAGCTGGGCTTCCCACTCCTCTCCCACTATATGTAGCTGGGCTTCCCACTCCTCTCCCACTATATGTAGCTGGGCTTCCCACTCCTCTCCCACCATATGTAGCTGGGCTTCCCACTCCTCTCCCACTATATGTAGCTGGGCTTCCCATTCCTCTCCCACTATATGTAGCTGGGCTTCCCACTCCTCTCCCACTATATGTAGCTGGGCTTCCCACTCCTCTCCCACCATATGTAGCTGGGCTTCCCACTCCTCTCCCACTATATGTAGCTGGGCTTCCCACTCCTCTCCCACTATATGTAGCTGGTCTTCCCACTCCTCTCCCACTAAATGTAGCTGGTCTTCCCACTCCTCTCCCACTAAATGTAGCTGGTCTTCTCACTCCTCTCCCACTATATGTAGCTGGGCTTCCCACTATATGTAGCTGGTCTTCCCACTCCTCTCCCACTATATGTAGCTGGTCTTCCCACTCCTCTCCCACTATATGTAGCTGGTCTTCCCACTCCTCTCCCACTATATGTAGCTGGGCTTCCCACTCCTCTCCCACTATATGTAGCTGGGCTTCCCACTCCTCTCCCACTATATGTAGCTGAGCTTCCCACTCCTCTCCCACTATATGTAGCTGGGCTTCCCACTCCTCTCCCACTATATGTAGCTGGGCTTCCCACTCCTCTCCCACTAAATGTAGCTGGTCTTCTCACTCCTCTCCCACTATATGTAGCTGGTCTTCCCTCTCCTCTCCCACTATATGTAGCTGGTCTTCCCTCTCCTCTCCCACCATATGTAGCTGGGCTTCCCACTATATGTAGCTGGTCTTCTCACTCCTCTCCCACTATATGTAGCTGGTCTTCTCACTCCTCTCCCACTATATGTAGCTGGTCTTCTCACTCCTCTCCCACTATATGTAGCTGGTCTTCCCACTCCTCTCCCACTATATGTAGCTGGGCTTCCCACTCCTCTCCCACTATATGTAGCTGGGCCTCCCACTTCTCTCCCACTATATGTAGCTGGGCCTCCCACTTCTCTCCCACTATATGTAGCTGGGCTTCCCACTCCTCTCCCACTATATGTAGCTGGGCCTCCCACTCCTCTTCCACTATATGTAGCTGGGCTTCCCACTCCTCTCCCACTATATGTAGCTGGGCTTCCCACTATATGTAGCTGGGCTTCCCACTCCTCTCCCACTATATGTAGCTGGGCTTCCCACTCCTCTCCCACTATATGTAGCTGGGCTTCCCACTCCTCTTCCACTATATGTAGCTGGGCTTCCCACTCCTCTCCCACTATATGTAGCTGGGCTTCCCACTCCTCTCCCACTATATGTAGCTGGGCTTCCCACTCCTCTTCCACTATATGTAGCTGGGCTTCCCACTCCTCTCCCACTTTATGTAGCTGGGCTTCCCACTCCTCTCCCACTATATGTAGCTGGGCTTCCCTCTCCTCTTCCACTATATGTAGCTGGGCTTCCCACTCCTCTCCCACTATATGTAGCTGGGCTTCCCACTCCTCTCCCACTATATGTAGCTGGGCTTCCCACTCCTCTCCCACTATATGTAGCTGGGCTTCCCACTCCTCTCCCACCATATGTAGCTGGGCTTCCCACTCCTCTCCCACTATATGTAGCTGGGCTTCCCATTCCTCTCCCACTATATGTAGCTGGGCTTCCCACTCCTCTCCCACTATATGTAGCTGGGCTTCCCTCTCCTCTTCCACTATATGTAGCTGGGCTTCCCACTCCTCTCCCACTATATGTAGCTGGGCTTCCCACTCCTCTCCCACTATATGTAGCTGGGCTTCCCACTCCTCTCCCACTATATGTAGCTGGGCTTCCCACTCCTCTCCCACCATATGTAGCTGGGCTTCCCACTCCTCTTCCACTATATGTAGCTGGGCTTCCCACTCCTCTCCCACTATATGTAGCTGGGCTTCCCACTCCTCTCCCACTATATGTAGCTGGGCTTCCCACTCCTCTTCCACTATATGTAGCTGGGCTTCCCACTCCTCTTCCACTATATGTAGCTGGGCTTCCCACTCCTCTCCCACTATATGTAGCTGGGCTTCCCACTCCTCTCCCACTATATGTAGCTGGGCTTCCCACTCCTCTTCCACTATATGTAGCTGGGCTTCCCACTCCTCTCCCACTATATGTAGCTGGGCTTCCCACTCCTCTCCCACTATATGTAGCTGAGCTTCCCACTCCTCTCCCACTATATGTAGCTGGGCTTCCCACTCCTCTCCCACTATATGTAGCTGGGCTTCCCACTCCTCTCCCACTAAATGTAGCTGGTCTTCTCACTCCTCTCCCACTATATGTAGCTGGTCTTCCCTCTCCTCTCCCACTATATGTAGCTGGTCTTCCCTCTCCTCTCCCACCATATGTAGCTGGGCTTCCCACTATATGTAGCTGGTCTTCTCACTCCTCTCCCACTATATGTAGCTGGTCTTCTCACTCCTCTCCCACTATATGTAGCTGGTCTTCTCACTCCTCTCCCACTATATGTAGCTGGTCTTCCCACTCCTCTCCCACTATATGTAGCTGGGCTTCCCACTCCTCTCCCACTATATGTAGCTGGGCCTCCCACTTCTCTCCCACTATATGTAGCTGGGCCTCCCACTTCTCTCCCACTATATGTAGCTGGGCTTCCCACTCCTCTCCCACTATATGTAGCTGGGCCTCCCACTCCTCTTCCACTATATGTAGCTGGGCTTCCCACTCCTCTCCCACTATATGTAGCTGGGCTTCCCACTATATGTAGCTGGGCTTCCCACTCCTCTCCCACTATATGTAGCTGGGCTTCCCACTCCTCTCCCACTATATGTAGCTGGGCTTCCCACTCCTCTTCCACTATATGTAGCTGGGCTTCCCACTCCTCTCCCACTATATGTAGCTGGGCTTCCCACTCCTCTCCCACTATATGTAGCTGGGCTTCCCACTCCTCTTCCACTATATGTAGCTGGGCTTCCCACTCCTCTCCCACTATATGTAGCTGGGCTTCCCACTCCTCTCCCACTATATGTAGCTGGGCTTCCCTCTCCTCTTCCACTATATGTAGCTGGGCTTCCCACTCCTCTCCCACTATATGTAGCTGGGCTTCCCACTCCTCTCCCACTATATGTAGCTGGGCTTCCCACTCCTCTCCCACTATATGTAGCTGGGCTTCCCACTCCTCTCCCACCATATGTAGCTGGGCTTCCCACTCCTCTCCCACTATATGTAGCTGGGCTTCCCATTCCTCTCCCACTATATGTAGCTGGGCTTCCCACTCCTCTCCCACTATATGTAGCTGGGCTTCCCATTCCTCTCCCACTATATGTAGCTGGGCTTCCCTCTCCTCTTCCACTATATGTAGCTGGGCTTCCCACTCCTCTCCCACTATATGTAGCTGGGCTTCCCACTCCTCTCCCACTATATGTAGCTGGGCTTCCCACTCCTCTCCCACTATATGTAGCTGGGCTTCCCACTCCTCTCCCACCATATGTAGCTGGGCTTCCCACTCCTCTTCCACTATATGTAGCTGGGCTTCCCACTCCTCTCCCACTATATGTAGCTGGGCTTCCCACTCCTCTCCCACTATATGTAGCTGGGCTTCCCACTCCTCTTCCACTATATGTAGCTGGGCTTCCCACTCCTCTCCCACTATATGTAGCTGGGCTTCCCACTCCTCTCCCACTATATGTAGCTGGGCTTCCCTCTCCTCTTCCACTATATGTAGCTGGGCTTCCCACTCCTCTCCCACTATATGTAGCTGGGCTTCCCACTCCTCTCCCACTATATGTAGCTGGGCTTCCCACTCCTCTCCCACTATATGTAGCTGGGCTTCCCACTCCTCTCCCACTATATGTAGCTGGGCTTCCCACTCCTCTCCCACTATATGTAGCTGGGCTTCCCATTCCTCTCCCACTATATGTAGCTGGGCTTCCCACTCCTCTCCCACTATATGTAGCTGGGCTTCCCACTCCTCTCCCACCATATGTAGCTGGGCTTCCCACTCCTCTCCCACTATATGTAGCTGGGCTTCCCACTCCTCTCCCACTATATGTAGCTGGGCTTCCCACTCCTCTCCCACTATATGTAGCTGAGCTTCCCAC
The DNA here is from genome assembly GCA_037953035.1 of Aquarana catesbeiana. Classification (NCBI taxonomy): domain Eukaryota; kingdom Metazoa; phylum Chordata; class Amphibia; order Anura; family Ranidae; genus Aquarana; species Aquarana catesbeiana. The sequence goes on from JBBHAA010002243.1 coordinate 419,991, forward strand.
TCCTCTCCCACCATATGTAGCTGGGCCTCCCACTTCTCTCCCACTATATGTAGCTGGTCTTCCCACTCCTCTCCCACTATATGTAGCTGGGCTTCCCACTCCTCTCCCACTATATGTAGCTGGGCTTCCCACTCCTCTCCCACTATATGTAGCTGGGCTTCCCACTCCTCTCCCACTATATGTAGCTGGGCTTCACACCCCTCTCCCACTATATGTCACTGATCAACTCTTTCTTTTTAACGGTTTACTGACTGATCTATTTCAATTTCACTTAAAAAAGGGAAGTTCCGCTTCAAGTCCTCCCCTCCTCTGCCACATTTGGCATGTCCTTTTGTTATGGGGGGGCAGCGTGGCTTGCACATGCACAGTGGGCAGGCAGCTGTGGAGCAGAAAGCCGCACATCAAGCTGTAGGGATGGGCCAAACTCCCCCCGGTTCGGTTCACACCAGAACATTTTGAACGGGCAAAAAGTTCTAGCGAACATGCAAACTATTAAAAAGTCTATGGGACACGAACATGAAAAATCTAAAGTCCTCATTTTAAAGGCTATGCAAGTTATTTGTCATAAAAATCGCACGGGGACCTGGAAACTGCCCGGGGGACATGTATCAATGCAATTTTAAAACAATCATTTTTAAAGGAGCAGCGACTTTAATGATGCTTAAAGTGAAACAATAAAAATGAAATATTCCTTTAAATATATAAATAAATAAATATATTCCTTTAAATATAGTGCCTGGGGGGGGTGTCTATTTAGTCTGCCTGTAAAAGGGCGCATCTGTGTGATGTCCAGAACATGCTGCAGCAATATTGACGTTTCTGAAAGGAAAAAAAAATCATTTAAATTCGCTCACGACTGTAAAGTATTGCCAGCTCCCGCAAATACAGATTAAAAAAAAAAAAATCCATACCAGACCCTTATGCAAGCATGTAGCCTGGGAGGTCAGGATGGGAGGGGGGGATGAGTGAGCACCCCCCCTCCTTAACCATACCAGGCCACATGCCCTCAACATGGAGGGGTGAGTGCTTTGGAGCAGGAGGGGGCTCTGCGCTCCAAACCCCAAAGCACCTTGTCCCCATGCTGATGAGGACAAGAGCCTCTTCCAGACAACACTGGGCTGTGGTTGTTGGGGTCTCTGGGCGGGGGGCTTATCGGAATCTGCATGCTCGGATAAGGGTCTGGAATGGATTTTGGGGGGGACCCCACACCTTTTTTTTTAAGCAGACGGGTGCCAAAAATTGTAACCGCGAGTCGTTTTATATGGGATTTTTTTCTTTAGAAATGTCAGTTTTGCTGTAGCATGTTCTGTATATGCTACAAATGCGCCACTTTACAGGCAGACTAAGGGGGCCCCCAGGCACGATATTTAAAGGAATAATTCATTTTCATTGTTGCACTTTAAGCATCATAAAAATCACTGCTCCTGAAAAAACGATCGGTTTATTTTTATTTTTTTTTATTTTATTGGTACATGTCCCCCAGGGCAGTACCCAGATCCCTATACCCCTTTTAAGGCCAATCACTTGCATATAACGCCATTTTTTTCTTTCTTTTTTTTAAATTTTTTTACAGCCACTTTTTTTTTATTCAGCTGTCAGGTTTTCGTCAGGGTGAAATGTTCGGCAAAAACTCATGCTCGGGCCGAACCGCTCGCCCATCCCTAGCCAACTGTCCACAGTTAGGATGCCGACACTGGGAACCCGAAGACTAGAGAAGAACCTGGTGAGTCCTTTTATCAAAAGTCAACAGCTACAGGATATGTTGCTGCTGAATTTTAATTGTTTTTTTTCTAGAGAGATTCCTAATTAAATGTCACTGCTAGTCCAATTGCATTCACCATTCCAGGCCTGTCTCCTTCCCCTACCTAAAACTGCCTTTAGGGCTTGTTCACACCACTTGTGGTGCAGGAATGCATGCAAGAACGGCCATTTTCCTGTACCGCAAGGAAACGCACTGCCCTCTGCAGGTGTGTGCAGTTATTACAGTACCATGTAGTTAGGTCAAATGCACTTTTTTTAAAAATCATGCATTCCCACATGTTAGGCAGCCCATTTAAATGAATGAGCTATGCAAAAAAAAATAAAAATTCAAAAATACCAAATTCTGGCCCTCAAAGCAACTTAGCTAATTTTGATATTTTCTTGGGGGGGCCCTGTCAGGTAAGCTGTACAGGGCCCGTAATACCTAACAAAGGTCTTACTTGTGTGAATGTCATTATTGATTAGAACAGTGTTTCCCAACCAGGGGTTCTGCTGCAATTCACCATTGTGGTGGATGTATATCTGTCCAATTCAAAAAGATATATATCAGCGATTACCTCCCTATTGTGCCACATCCCTAAATACAGACCTTTGTAAATTCCCCTTGGGTTTGCACTTTAAAGGCACTAAATGCGTAACACTTAAAGTAGAAAAACAATATACATTTTTATCAAATAGACATGAATAAAAGCAATAGCATAGAATGTACGTGGCCTGTTAGCTAAAATTACATTAACAAAAGGAGTGATGACGAGTTGTGACAATACTCCACCCAACGCGTTTCAGAGTATAAACATCTATTTCCTCAGGGGTATATAAATACAAAAATCAATTTTAAAAAAAAGTACCGATACTTTTTTTAAATGTCATGTGACAACCCTAATGCTATATATATATATATATATTTTTTTTTTACAATGCTTTCTTTTTTTTTGGGGGGGTGAGCGGACAGTGTTTTTTTAAAATTATTTTTACAATTTTACTTTTAAATATTTATTACAATGTTTACTTTTTATATCAACCCTGTTGGAGGGGGGGCTTTGGTGAGATGTCAGGGGTCTAAACAGACCCCTGACATCTCCCCTTTGAGACAGGAAAAGGGACTGAGGAAACAGACTCCCCAGTCCCTTTCTCTGTAGCCTCAGCTGCACTGAATATGAACGGAGATGAGACAGAGGCTCCTCTCCATTCATAAACTGAAGCAGAGTAACACAGTTTATGATGCTCAGTTATGATTGGACAGTCAGTGATTACTGACTCTGTGCATTCAGAAAAGGAAGGAGCCGGTAAATGACATATATACCGGCTCCATCCACCGCTCTCCATTCTGACAGATCTGGGGCAGGGGAGGGCAGAGGAGGACAGAGTGGGACCGGAGAAGGACACAGGGGGAGGACAGGGGGGAATCGGAGGAGCACATGGAAAAGGACACGGGGGGAACCGGAGGAGCACACAGGGGGAACTGGAGGAACACACGGAGGACAACACGGGGGGAATTGAAGGAGCACACGGAGGAGGACACGGGGGAATTGAAGGAGCACATGGAAGAGGACTCGGGGAACTGGAGGAGCACACGGAGTACGACACGGGGAAAATCGGAGAAGCACACGGAGTACGACACGGGGGAAATTGGAGGAGCACACGGAGAACATGGGGGAAAACAGAGGAGGACTCAGAGGGGGACCGGACTGGAGCACACGGAGAACACAGAGAAGGACATGGAGGGGGACCGGATGAGGATACAGGGGACAGTCGGGACGAATGGGGCAGCGGTGGGGGGAGTTACAATCACTGATCTCCCTTTGTAGCTTTCAAAAAAAGCATCTGAAAGCCGTGAGGGGGGGAGAGAAGGAGGAGAAGAGGCTGTCAGATGCTTTATTAGAAGCTATCCAGGGAGATCATTGATTGCAACACCCCCACCACTGTACTGAAGGTCCCTGACTGTCAAGGTATCGGGTCAACCATCGGAGTATTTGCATGAGTACAAGTACTCATGCAAATGCTCGGTATCAGCACCGATACTAGTATCGGTGCAACCCTAATTTATATTATATAATTATGATCAATCTCCTATACCCCTGAGGAAAGAGATGTTTGTAATCTGAAATGCGTCGGGTGGAGTATTGTCACAACTCATCATAGCTCCTTTTGTTTGTGTAATTTTAGCTGACAGGCCATGTACATTCTATTCTACTTTATTCATGTCTATTTCATAAAAATGTACAGTATATTGTTTTTCTCCCTTTAGGATTACATATTTAGTGCCTTTAACCGCTTCAATACCGGGCACTTACGCCCCTTCCTGCCCAGGACAATTTTCAGCTTTCAGCTCTGTCATACTTTTAATGATGATTGCGCGGTCATACAACAACACGGTACCCAAACTACATTTTTTATCATTTTCTTCCCACAAATAGAGCTTTCTTTTGGTGGTATTTGATCACCTCTGCGGTTTTTATTTTTTGCTAAACAAACTAAAAAATACCCACATTTTTGAAAAAGAATGAGTTTTTTTTAGTTTGTCATAAAATTTTGTTTCCCCTCCCTTCACTGACGGGCACTGATGAGTCGGCACTGATGAGGCTGCACTGATGGGCACTGATGAGTCGGCACTGATGAGGCTGCACTGATGGGCACTGATGAGCCTGCACTGATAAAGTGGCACTGATGAGGAGCCACTGATATGTAGAATTGATGGGCACTGATAGGCGGCACTAATATGCAGCACTGATGGGCACCAATAGGCGGCACTGATATGCAGTACTGATGGGCACTGATAGGTGGCACTGATGGGCACTGACAGGCGGCTGTGATGGGCACTGACAGGCAGCTGTGATGGGCACTGACAGGTAGCACTGATGGGCAGCACTGAACATGAGGTACTGATAAGTACTGACAGATGTTACTGCTGGGCAGTGATTGGCACTGTGGTGGGCAGTGATTGGCACTGTGGGGGGCAGTGATTGGCACTGGCAGAATTTTTGTTTTTACATTGCTGGGCACTGTTTGTCACGTGATTTGTACATCTGATGGAGCTGTGCTGATAATCAATGTGCTGATTATCAGCACAGACCCTCCCTCTGACAGGGAGAGCCACCAATCGGCTCTTCCTGTCAGCGCGAACCGAGGAATGCCGTTTACCGGCACTTCCTGGTTCACGCGATGATCAGCTGTGATTGGTCACAGCTGATCACGTGGTAAGAAGCCTCTGACAGAGGCTTCTTATCATAATCGGAGATGCGGGTGTCAGACTGACAAGCCGCACTCGCGATCGCCACGCTACGGACCCCCAGGGGCGCTTTTGTCCTTTCCAGGTACTTGTGTGTGACATCACCTGGGATGGATGAGAGAGGAGAGCTGGCTGGGATCAGCACACCATAATAGACACGTGTCAGCAGCTTCCCTGTGTAGCGCTGCATGTGGAGGAAAATAAACTCTACTACAGACCCCCTGTGCCCTGACCCGGTGATACCCTTGTCCCCTGACCTTGTGACCCCCCCATATTCCCTGACCTGATGACTCCTGTGTGCCCTGCCCTGTTGACACCCCTGTGCCCTGTCCTAGTGACACCCCTGTGTTCTGCCCTAGGGACTCCCCTGTGCCCTACCCTGGTGACACCCCTGTACCCTGCCCTGGTGAAGCAACTCCTCTGTGACTTGACATGGTGACCTCCCTGTGCCCTGACCTGGTGATGAGACTCCCCTGTGCCCTGACCTGGTGATGAGACTCCCCTGTGCCCTGACCTGGTGATGAGACTCCCCTGTGCCCTTCTCTGGTGAAGCGACTCCTCTGTGACTTGACATGGTGACCTCCTTGTGCCCTGACCTGGTGATGAGACTCCCCTGTGCCCTGACCTTGTGATGAGACTCCCCTGTGCCCTGACCTGGTGAAGAGACTCCCCTGTACCCTGACCTGGTGATGAGACTCCCCTGTGCCCTGACCTGGTGATGAGACTCCCCTGTGCCCTTCTCTGGTGAAGCGACTCCTCTGTGACTTGACATGGTGACCTCCCTGTGCCCTGACCTGGTGATGAGACTCCCCTGTGCCCTTCTCTGGTGAAGCGACTCCTCTGTGACTTGACATGGTGACCTCCCTGTGCCCTGACCTGGTGATGAGACTCCCCTGTGCCCTGACCTTGTGATGAGACTCCCCTGTGCCCTGACCTGGTGAAGAGACTTCCCTGTACCCTGACCTGGTGATCAGACTCCCCTGTGCCCTTCTCTGGTGAAGCGACTCCTCTGTGACTTGACATGGTGACCTCCTTGTGCCCTGACCTGGTGATGAGACTCCCCTGTGCCCTGACCTTGTGATGAGACTCCCCTGTGCCCTGACCTGGTTAAGAGACTCCCCTGTGCCCTGACCTGGTGAAGAGACTCCCCTGTGCCCTGACCTGGTGATGAGACTCCCCTGTGCCCTGCACTGGTAAAGTGACTCCTCTGTGACTTGACATGGTGACCTCCTTGTGCCCTGACCTGGAGACTCCCCTGCGCCCTGACCTGGTGACATGACTTCCCTGTGCTCTCCCCTGGTGACACCCTTGTCTAAATTCAGTTGAAGATGACATTTGTGTGTGCATATCACAAGTTTGCCCAGAATTTAGATTATATGCAGAAAAATGCCAGCCTGTTTCACATTAAGGAAGTACAGTTCCTTGAAAAAGTATTCATACCCCTTGACATTTTTCACATTTTGTCATGTTACAACCAAAAATGTAAATGTATTTTATTGGGATTGTATGTGATAGACCAAGACAAAATGGCACATAATTGTGAAGTGGAAGGAAAATGATAAATTATACAAATAAATATGTAAAAAGTGTGGGGGGCATTTGTATAGCATCCCCCTAAATCAATACTTTGTAGAACCCCCTTTCTCCGCAATTACAGCTGCAAGTCTTTTTGGGGATATCTCTACCATCTTTGCACATCTAGAGAGGGACATTTTTGCTCATTATTCTTTGTAAAATATCTCAAGCTCTGTCAGATTGGATGGAGAGCGTCTGTGAACAGCGATTTTCAAGTCTTGCCACAGATTCTCAATTGGATGTAGGTCTGGACTGTGACTGGGCCATTCTAACACATGAATATGCTTTGATCTAAACCATTCCATTGTAGCTCTGGCTGTGTGTTTCGGGTCGTTGTCCTGCTGGAAGGTGAACCTCTTCCCCTTTCTCAAGCCATTTGCAGACAGGTTTTCTTCTAAGATTGCCCTGCATTTGGTTTCATCCATCTTCCCATCAACTCTGACCAGCTTTTCTCTCCCTGCTGAAGAAAAGCATCCCCACAACATGATGCTGTCACCACCATGTTTCACAGTGGTATTAATGTGTTCAGAGTGCTGTGCATTGTTAGTTTTCCACCACACATAGCATTTTGGTTTTAGCCCAAAAAGTTCAATTATGGTCTCATCTGACGAGAGGACCTTCTTCCACTTGTTTGCTGTGTCCCCCACATGGCTTCTTGCAAACTACAAACAGGACTTCTTATGGCTTTCTTTCACCAATGTCTTTCTTCTTGTCACTCTTCCATAAAGGGCAGATTTGTGGAGAACACGACTAATAGTTGTCCTGTGGACAGATTCTCCCACCTGAGCTGTGGATCTCTGCAGCTCCTCCAGAGTTACCATGGACCTCTTTGCTGCTTCTCTTAGGAATGCTCTCCTTGCCTGGCCAGTCAGTTTAGGTGGACGGCCATGTCTTGGTAGGTTGGCAGTTGTGCCATACTCTTTCCATTTTCAGATGATGGATTGAACAGAGCTCCATGAGATGTTCAAAGCTTGGGATATTTTTTTAACCTAACCCTGATTTATACTTCTCCACAACTTTATTCCTGACCAGTCTGGTGTGTTCCTTGACCTTCATGATGCTGTTTGTTCACTAAAGTTCTCTAACAAACCTCTGAGGGCTTCACAGAACAGCTGTATTCATACTGAGATTAAATGACACACAGGTGGACTCTATTTACTAATTAGGTGACTTCTGAAGGCAATTGGTTCCACTAGATTTTAGTTAGGGGTATCAGAGTAAAGGGGGCTGAATACAAATGCTCCCCACACTTTTCGCAAACGCTGGTTCACATTCTCTTCATTTTCTGTGCAATTGTGGCACAGTTTTGGTAGCTAGTGTTCTGTTTAAAGTCCTTAAGGTGGCTGAGTAGAGCAGATCGGGCAGGGACATGGTATCACTCTGGAGGGTTTTAGCATGTTCTGCTCTGCAAAAGGCAGCAGTAGGTCATGCAATAATCTGAGCTTTTTCCATTTAACTAGGGAGCAAGCTGTGTCCTATCCTATGTTATTTGGCTGACCGACTTTTTCAGTTTGAGGAGTCTTTCAATCATGTTGAATGTACTGGTAGTATTACTTGACCAGAGTGTGGGGCCGTCATTTAAAAGAGTAAGGCCACAATGCTCCAATATCTTCAGTGTTGCAATGGAATGAAAGACTTGAAGTCCTTCACTATTGATCTTGCTTTATCAAAGATTCTTTTAACACTTGCCTCCATGCACCAGACGAGACCACACATGGTGTCCGGTCCAACATCTTATGGGAATATTTTTACACGAGATACAAATAATTTGGAAAAATAACAAAGATACACCAGTAGAGCAGACAGCCCCAAGATCATTCATTTCATATCCTTTTTATAATTGACTGTAGTGTCTTCATGTAAAATAATAATAAAAATGGCTCACCGCAGATCATTCATTTTGGACTCAGTCTCGACTCTCAGTCACTTTCTGTCATGGGGGAGTCTTCCTTCTTAAAGCTGGGTGGTTCTTCTGCTGCTGAGGTTGGTTTAAATGCTGCCACCATATTGCTCCTATTGTCAGTTATAAAACTTAGGATCCTCTTCTTTGGTATGTCCCACTCGAGCAAGCATTTGTACACATAGTGATTTAATTGACTGTGCAGTGTGTGGGTGCCTGGGTGGGGTGGACTTTGGGCTACTTGTTCTCAACAACAGAAATGTAGTATACACTTAAAGCAAGGAATGAAGCCATGCAACTCAAAAAAGCAATATTTTTGTAACAAAACTTGGTTTTACAGAGTAAAGACGTTATAAAACAGCTAAATCTGTGTCTAGTTTGTTCAAACCATAAATAATAACATATTAGGTGTTTTTTTTTTTTTACTCCAGGAGTGTATAATGATTTTTGAAATTGCTTAAATAATGTATTATCTAATCAAACACATTAGATTTTATTTTAGCCGACTAAAATGTACTGGAGATTTAGTGGACTAAATACAACTAAAACTAAAACAAAAGCAGAAGACTAAAATGGGACTAAAACTGAATCAAAATTTGCTGCCAAAATTAACACTGTGTGCCACTGTGTTGGTCTATCACATAAAATACATTTACGTTTTGGTTGTAACATGACAAAATGTGGAAAATTTCAAGGGGTATGAATACTTTTCAAGGCACTGTAAGTGTTAATATTTATTCTATTATTTAATGCTGTTTCTAAAAAGAATTATTTTTATACCAACAGCTCGCTGATCACACTGATTTTCCATGAGCTGTTGATCTAAAATTATTTTAGGGGTTTCCCAAGATCTCAAATTTTTTGCCAAGGGTTCTTCAAAGGCAAAAACATTGAGGAATATTGGATTAGAAGAACAAAAGAAGACTTAGTGTGACTCTGAATACATCCCAGTGTACAGTGTAGTCAGATTTAACCCCTTCATTACACTCACCTCTCCAGTCAGCAGGCTTAGGATCTCCAGGGTGAGGTTCAATATCATCTCATTCCGGGGAAATTCCTTCCTTACATTCTTCACAAACCTCAAATTCTGCTGATTGTCCATCATGACTTCCTTGTAGAGATCCTTGTGTCCTTCCAAATACTCCCACTCCTCCATGGAGAAATAGACAGTGACATCCTGACACCTTATAGGAACCTGACACACACAATGATACAGTCACCATCCAGACACAACCCTTGTCTGTTACTGGATAATGTCCCAGAATTCCCAGAATCCTCCTCACCTCTCCTGTCAGCAGCTCCATCATGTTCTTGGTGACTTCTAGAATCTTCTCCATGTTGTGTCTCTCAGGTTTCAGGGAGTCACATGGAGGCACTGTGATGGTCATATGATCACCTGACTTCACAAGAGGAAATCTCTGTATTGAGGAACCAATAGGAATATCATGTTGATGTCATGTGACCTCCCAGAATCCTCCTCACCTCTCCGGTCAGGTCTGTGTTTTATTAATAGAGATAAGAGTGATGTCATGTGACCTCCCAGAATCCTCCTCACCTCTCCGGTCAGGTCTGTGTTTTATTAATAGAGATAAGAGTGATGTCATGTGACCTCCCAGAATCCTCCTCACCTCTCCGGTCAGGTCTGTGTTTTATTAATAGGGATAAGAGTGATGTCATGTGACCTCCCAGAATCCTCCTCACCTCTCCGGTCAGCAGGTAGATGATCTCCAGGGTGAGGTTTAGTATCTTCTCAGTCATGTGACTCCGGTCCTCCTCCATCCTCATTGGTGCCGTCATTTGATCTATACAGGTCTCCTTGTAGACGGATAACTTTGGGAAATGAAAGTAAGAATTATTTGGGTGGTATTGGTCAAACAATAATAGGATGTGGATGTGAGGGGGTTAATAGGAGGATTGCTGGACATTTAGTCTGGACTGTTTAGGGTCTGTTTTTTGGGCTCCTGGGACCCTCTTCTTCTCTTGGATCAGAAATTCCCTTTTCTCTGTTGGGTATGTTTTGTTTCTGAACTGGTTTTGATTAGTTTTAGATCTGCAGACAAGGAATGATAAATACGACCCTTCCTTAGACTTGATTTGCTCTGAGGTCAATGTCGGGTCATCATGATGTCCAGGAAGGGGAACTTGCTGACTTTTGGCCAGGGTTGATGGCTAATCAGGATAATTGCCAGAACTCCGGCTGCAAAGCTCCAATCTGCTGACTGACAGGAGTGATGTCACTGTCACTCTCTGCAGTAAGAGAAGGGATCAGATTGGATAGCAGGAGGATGCTACTGGTGGAGTACAGAACTGTGGGGGTGGAGTCGGTTTTGTCCTTTTCAATAGCAACTCAGTGTGGGTAGGAGGGGGACAACAGATTGAAGGGGTTTGTTATCTTAGTCTATTGTGTGGAACATTTTTCTTGACCAGTGATATGGTGAGGTGAAGGCCTCCTTCATTTGCTGGCAGGAATTCTTTAAGAAGGTCAGAATAGTAGGGTGGGGTGGGAGGACCATCAGAGACCAAGAGCCCCTATGAGCCCTAAAGCCCCCTTTTACCTCAGAGTTGTGCAGCCTGACTACCCCCTCAGAGACCCCCACAGCCCTTCAGCCCCACTAGCCTCTCAGAGTTGTTCAGTCCTTTTACTTTCTAAGAGGCCCCTAAAGTCCTTCACCTACACTTCCTCCTCGGGGTCCCAAAGCCCTTCAGATGAAGTCAACTCTCAGAGGCTTGCAGAATTCTTTAGTCCTACTACTGCCTCAGAGACACCTCAACTCCTCTAGTTTATTCAGAGCCAGTTGCAGAACTCTTACGGTCACAGAGGTCACACCTGCAACCAAGACAGCAGAAAAGGGTCTTGCTGCCGGAGTAAAGGGTCCCAGAATCAGGGGAGGCTCCCCTGGCGATTGCCAATTAGAATTGCTGAGAACAGAGTGTGCAGCACATGCGGCCTTTGCAGAGCCCACTTGCTGTCTCTGATCTGCTACCAGTACAGGCACAGCGCCCTCCAACATCAGCCAACTCCTCTCCCCACTCCTCCTCCTCCAGACATAAGCTACAAGTTCTCCATACTGAGCAGACTCTGAGGGACCCGTCACTGATGCCAGCTGCAGCGCCCGGGGCCTGGTGAGTACCTTTATGTGGTGTGGGGGTCCTCGGTGTGTGTGGGGCCCTTGAGATGTGTGAGGGGGGCAGGATCAGCTCTTTGCACATCTCCAACTCCTCTCCTACCTCTGCCAGCTGCTCTCTGGAGTTTCTGTCCAGCCCTCTGCCCCCCCAACACGTATGTCCCCCTTCCAGGGTTGGCCACATTATTGCCCCTTCATCTGTCCCACCCATTCCTATCCATCCTGCTTGGTCTCATACCTCTGCCACCCCTGCCCATAACCCCCTCTGACTGGCACCCCAGTTCAGACCCCCCCCATTCATGCACCTCATCTCAGCCTTTGTCATCACTTGGGAATCTCAGTGGCTGCAATGTGCCATGTTTGGGGTCACCGAGAACAAAGAGCCTCACTGGGGGCTGCTGGAAGTGATCGGTGGAGGTGACCCCGGTGTGTGTAAATAGAAAATAAGATCTTATTACCTCCTCTGCTGTTACTTCCAGTAATGTCTTCTCTTCCCTGCCACATGGAACATCTTGTCTTTATTCCAGATTACTTCCTGTCTGTAATTGACATCACTTCCTGTCTGTATTCCATAGAAACTTCCTCTCTGGATATGAGTGAGATCACCACCTGGTGGAGTTCAGAGGAACTGTAGCCCCGAGAAACGCATCATAGTAACCATTTCTTTAAAATATATTACAGAATTACCACAGAAGTTCAAATATAACACAAATATGTAACCAATTGTTTAACAAAGATATTTTTATTACATATAGAAAAGTCTTAAAGATACAGAACACAATGTCACAACAAATGTATAGCTAATAAAACAGATACCCCCAAAATGGATCATTTTGGTGAAGAAAATGCAAACATACATCCAAAAGCATAACAATATATATAAATCAACTCATAATGAAGATGTTCAACATAAATTGCATTGGTGTAATGTTCCAAACAACACAAAGCAATCTCCTGCGCTCGAACGATCAGTAAGTGGCGCAGCCAACCCCCTTAGCAAAGTCAATAGAATGTCTCAGGTCTTGCTGCCCTTCTCCGAATAATGGGTATCCTTAGAACTGAAACTAACAAAGAAAACGTATGGAGTCATCTGCCATGCCACTGCTACCCCCACAGGGCACAACACCATGTCACAACATGGCCCGCACAAGACCCCCATCCCACATGGCAAGCCATCCGTTGTGTCCCCATATCGTGCTAGAACCTGTTGCTACCCATTTGATCATACATATAGAGAGAGCGCCTACCACACTCGACATGTTCCCGGCAGTGCGTCCTCCCTTCTGATACCATTACTGACTGTATTATGAGAAAGTCCAGGGGACACCTGGAGGAGGCAGAAGGAGCCGGGGGGGGGGCTGTATGTTCTGTCACTCGGGAGCTTCCTGTCTCCTGGAGGGCGGAAGTGGCGCTGGCCGTGACTGGAAGTGACGGGTGGAACCCAAATCCACCTGCACTTCCTGGTTCCGGCTGGGCGTGCATGCCACACGGAGGAGTGGCAACGCCATTCGATCCATACCCACATATACTGCTGTTGGCACAGGATAGACCTACTTCAGCCCCCCTACCCCCCCGACTCCTTCTGCCTCCTCCAGGTGTCCCCATGGACTTTTTTATAATACAGTCGGTAATGATATCAGAAGGGAGGACGCACTGCCGGGAACATGTCGAGTGGGTGCTCTCTCTATATGTATGATTAAACGGGTAGCAACAGGTTCTAGCACGATATGGGGACACAACGGATGGCTTGCCATGTGGGATGGGGGTCTTGTGCGGGCCATGTTGTGACATGATGTTGTGTCCTGTGGTTGTAGCAGTGGCATGGCAGATGACTCCATGCGTAGAGAATATTTGGTGATTAGTTAATGATAGCATAGCATGCATCATGTGATGGATGGACATGGTGGGCGGAGCTCACTCATGTAGGTGTGGCAGGCTCTGGTGGGTGTTCACCTATACATGTGATTGTGGGTATATTAAGAGGACGCTAGAGGAGGTCAAACTCACATCGCTGTGGCTCTGAGGAAGTGGGTTCGCCCTCGTAATGCGTAAGCCGTTTGCGATGCCATCTGGTTCCTCCAAATATCTGGTCCAGGTTGTAGGCATCTAGAGATACTGCTCGCAACTGCCGGAGTATTGATAAGCCTTGTTTTAAAGCTCGTTTGTGAGTATATTTCGCCCTGCTGTTCTCTTTGTGTGGATGTAATGTTTACCTAGGAATGGTGGTGGAGATCTCTCAAAGTAAGAACACTTCCTTAAATGTTTATATACTGTAGATAAAATAAATAATCCTGGAGTGAAAAGAACTGTAAAGTAATAAATAATATATAAACTGGGTCATCCACTTCATCCATAAAGACATTGTGATTCCAGATCTTCTAGATCACATAGAAGGAGGACTCATCGAGGATTTCATACATTTGTTTGGAAGGATAGAAGAATCCTCAGAAGGGATCATGTAGGATGACAGGAAAGTCTCCTGACTGGTGAGATCATCCAAACATAATGATTACATCCATGAACTGGAGCTCGTTGGGGTGATAAAGCCAATCTGTAAACACTGTGTAGACGTTATCCAAGAACTCAGAACACTCCAGGTGTGGAGAAAGTCTCAATGTGGATATAGCCTGTTATTTATCATAGGTAGAAATGTCCACACATGAACTTCCATAGGGGCCACGAGACTACCTATATAACTTGTACAGTGTCCCCAGGACTCCAGGTAGATTTAGTCTGTAATTAACTGCTTCCTGTCAGGCCTATAGGAGAATGACGGCCGAGTGGGAGCTCTCCCATCCTCGGTGAACATCATATGAATCTTCTGGATTTTGTTGTCGGAATGTCCGATCAATGTCCGACCGTGTGTACAGGGCATTCCAAGTCTAGTAGCAATGCTGCAGCTCCACCAGATGACAGATCATTGTACTGGGCTGGTCCCACTACTGTGTGATCTCTGTGACCAATCACAGCAATCACATGACAGTACACAATGAATGGCTTTCATTCATAACCATTCATTGTGTACTATTGTGATGATCTCTGTGATTGGTCAGTGATCACATGGTAAAGACAGGGCCTATCACATCTGTACTATGTGATAGCTGTGACCAATCACTGCTATCACAGTAGTACACCCTGTGTCATTCATAAAAATGATTGCTTATAAAAGTGATATGATGGTCACAGTCATATGATGGTGCTGTACTGCTCTGGTGATGTAAAAAAAAAAATGTAAAAAAATAAAATGATTCTTTATTTTCCAAGCAAGGTCTCTGGCCTCCTTCGGTCTAATGAATATATCCAGGGCCAGAGATAGCTGACATCCTTCTGAATATGGTGGGTTGTAAGGCATAGTGGTTGCAAGGTAGTTAAAGTTATTGGGTGCCAGACACTTCTTGAATGCAAAAGCGATTTTATTTCACTTAAAATAACTTTTGGGAGAGAGGGTTAGGGCCAGGACACCCTTAGGTAGTTGCAAGATTAATTGGCAGACTCCGAGACTTCAACAGAAGGACAGCTATGCAGGGAAAGGCATCAAGAAAGACACTACATCTGCATGTATAAGAATGCTGTCTTCTATGACAAGCGAGCCCCATGGCCACCTGCAGAGGATGCACCATGTCCACAACCAGCACTGTTGACTGTAGACACAGAGGCTGCTTGCCCTCTTTTAGTGACCTGTGAGCATCTGCCTCTCCTTGGTGGCCTTCCGGACATGATGTATATTTTGTTTTGCAACACCACACTACACTGTATTAGATACTGTGTACACCACCTGCACTGTATTAGAAGCTGTACTACAGCTGCACTGTATTTTATACACCACCAGAAGTGTAGTAGAAACTGTACACACTGTATTAGATACTGTGTACACCGCCTGAAGTGTATTAGAAACAGTACATCACTGAATGCACTGTAGATATAGGCTACACTGGATGCAGAGTATATATATATATATATATATATATATATATATATATATATATATATATATATATAAAAATACACTGCCACTAACTGAATAACCTGCCTGCTTAATCTAAATCAAGCTATCTCTCTGCCCACGCCAACAACACTACACAGAGCCGCCATGTAGGCAGCCTTATATAGTGTCGGGCATGGACTTAGTCCCCCTGAGCCATGATTGGCCAAAGGCACCCTGCCTTTGGCCAATTATGGCTCACTTAGCAGAGCGCGCTGTGATTGGCCAAAGCATGCAGGGCAGGGTGCATGCTTTGACCAATCATCATACAGCAATGCACTGCAATCTCGCAGTGCATTATGGGGCGTTCCGCGGCGCTCTAATTTTCCGCAAATGCCCCTAATGTACGCTGTTCGGCGAACGGGCGAACACCGATGTTCAAGTCGAACTTATGTTCCCCCCGAACATCGAGCTCATCCCTAATCAGGAGTAAGTAACTATCTATAATAGAATATAACAATGAGCAACAATATATACGGTATATAATAACAATGCTTTGATATAAACAGTAATAGATCTCAAACTTACACGGAGTGGGGTGGGGGTGGGGGGGGGGCAGTAGACAGGGGATAGAACAAGATATGCACAGGGTGAACAAACAATAGATGAAAGTGACTTAACATTTTTCATCCATTCCAAAGTGATCTTCTCTGCTGCTCAGATTCTTCTTTCTAATGCCCTGTACACATGACCGGTTTTGCTGTCTCGCATACACAAGGTCACACCAAATTCTGACCATCAGGAATGTGGTGACCTACAACACGTACGACGGCACTATAGAAAGGACGTTCAATGGCCAGTGCACCACCCTTTGGGCTCCTTCTGCTAATCTCGTACCCCCCTCCCCCCTGAAAGGTGCCAAATGTGACGCCGGAGGGGGGTGAGGGTTCCGAAAAGCGGAGGTTCAATTTTTGTGTGAACCTCCGCTTTAAGGGCGGTGTACACTACTGTGAGCTGGGCAGTCTCTGAGAAAATTGGGACATCAACAAACCAGTCACATGTCATTTCCCATATCTGATCCTATGGTGGTGCTCTCTATATCTCTCCATGATGGACAGACTTTTGTTCTTATACCCTTTGATCGAAAGTTCCATGACAGTGAGTGGACTTTTATGGGCTCCTCGTAATATGGGTGACATCCAAGCCATACATAGACGGTATCAGTGGTCCCTGGAGAAATGTTTATATGGACATCTGTGCATTATTAATTACAGATTAAATCCACCTGGAGACCTGGGGGCACTGTACAAATTATATATGTAGTCATGTGGTCCCTGTGGAAGTTCATCTGCTGAAATTTTTACTTATTATTATTATTTTATAGGATTTATAGAGCGCCATTAGTTTGCACAGCACTTTACAATCTAAAGGGAGACAGTACAGTTACAATACAAGAGGGTTAAAAGGGCCTTGCTCCTAAGAGCTTAGAATCTAATGGGGTGAGGCAAGTGGTAAGAAAAGGTTATAATTGTTGGGGATGAGCAGATAGAATTAAAAGTTGAAAATGTGATAGGCTTTCCTGAAGAGATGAGTCTACCTATGATACATTCAAGGCTAAATCCACCTTGAGACTTTCCCCACACCTGGAGTGTGCCGAGTTCTTGGATAACGTCTACACAGTGTTTACAGATTGGCTTTATCACCCTAACGAGCTCCAGTTCATGGATCCTACATGATCCCTTCTGAGGATTCTTCTATCCTTCCAAACAAATGTATGAAATCCTCGATGAGTCCTCCTTCTATGTGATCTAGAAGATCTGGAATCACAATGTCTTTATGGATGAAGTGGATGACCCAGTTTATATATTATTTATTGTTTTACGGCTTTTTTCACTCCAGGATTTATTCTTTTATTTATATAGACATTCAAGGAAGTGTTCTTACTTTGAGAAAGCTCCATCACCATATGTGAACATTACATCCTTGCAATTTATGTTTACCATCTTCACTATGAGTGGATTGATAGATATTTTTATGCTTTATGATATATTTTTGCATTTTCTCACCAAAAATAAAAGGTTATTGGTTTTATTAGGTATACATTTATTTTTAAATATATGAAAATCCTGCGAGCTACCCTAAGGCTGGCCATACACTATTCAATTTTCCTGTTCAACTTTCCTTTAGATTTACCAAAACCATATAATAGGAGGTCAAACCTAAACACTTTCAATTTGGATGCAATCAGGCAGGCCCTTGTACTACATAGTTGAAGGTAAATCTAAAGAAAATTGAACAGGAAAATTGTATGGTGTATGGCCAGCTTAAGATACTAAAATACCCCCAACTACAATTAGCATCAGGTGAGGTTGATACAAAAATGAGTGTAAAGTGCCGATTCACAGCTGCTATGCATCAATCACAATCCCATAATATGTGAAAACATATATAAAAAAAACAAAGAAAATACAGCGCTGTGCAATTATAACCTAAATAGTATAAGGATACTAAGCAATAACATCAATGATACGTGATATAATATAAGAAGCAAAATTGTGTATTATATATAAAATAAAGCAAAAATTGTGTATCAAGCAAGTTCACGGTGAAAAAGTATTTGCATTGGTAACAGGTGTCCAAAAAAACTTTGTCCTTATAAATCTTCAAATCCACAAATGTTAAAGTGCACATGTGCAATACATAAACTGTGGAGCCACTCCTGGGCTCTGGCTAAAGATATTTTCAGCAGGATCCCACGGTAAAATCCAAAGACGATATCCTCAATGTTAAAGATAAGAAAGAGGCTGGATAGTGCATTATCGTTTTGTTTGTAAATTTATTTAGAGAAAAGAACATCAGGGTACTCACATTTCATTGGTGCTTCCAGCGCACCAAACTTCCTCAGGGGGAGACATGTGATTAGCCCTGTGTCGTCACGTGTAGGGGAGGGGCCAGGACGGTGGAGGAAGCCGTTTCATGCTCGTTTGAGCAAACTACTGGCACACTCAAGATTTGAAGCCACTTGAGAGAGGATCTTTGCTACTTAATGTATTTTATGGTTTGGTGCGCTGGAAGCACCAATGAAATGTGAGTACACTGATGTTCTTTTCTCTAAATAAATTTACAAACCAAACGATAATGCACTATCCAGCCTCTTTCTTATCTTTAACATTGAGGATATCTTCTTTGGATTTTACTGTGGGATCCTGCTGAAAATATCTTTACCCAGAGCCCAGGAGTGGCTCAACAGTTTATGTGGACCAAACTTAGTTGTGCGGTCACACAGCTTGGGGTGAGCGCAGCTACATATGGGGGGCACGTGTGTAAAGTCACCCTCTTATCAACCAGGATTTTTGCATCACAAGAGTCACCTTATGGAATATTATTGCACATGTGCACTTTAACATTTGTAGATTTGAAGATTTATAAGGACAAAGTTTTTTTGGACACCTGTTAC
Organism: Aquarana catesbeiana; assembly: GCA_037953035.1. NCBI lineage: Eukaryota > Metazoa > Chordata > Amphibia > Anura > Ranidae > Aquarana > Aquarana catesbeiana. The sequence continues at coordinate 438,960 of JBBHAA010002243.1, forward strand.
CAATGCAAAGACTTTTTCACTGTGAACTTGCTTGATACACAATTTTTGCTTTATTGTATTTTTTTATATTATACCTTTGTTTTCAACTTGGCCCTGTAAGTTAGACATTATGGAGCAGTGTCTCTCAACTCCAGTCCTCAAGGCGCCCCAACAGGTCATATTTTCAGCTGTGGTAATTACTAAGGCAGTGAAACTGATCAAATCACCTGTGCAAAATAATGGAGAGCCTGAAAACATGACCTGTTGGGGCCCTTTGAGGACTGGAGTTGAGAAACACTGTTATAGAGGAATGGTTATTATGAACTGTTTCCCAGGGCTGCAGTTCCTCTGAACTCCACAAGATAGTGATCTTACTTCTACCCAGACAGGAAGTCTCTATGGAAGACAGACAGGAAGTGATGTCAGATACAGACAGGAAGTGATTTGGAACAAGTAGAAGTAGAGAGGAGACGTTGCTGGAAGTGACAGTAGAGGAGGTAATAAGATCTTATTTTCTATTTACACCCAGTAACCCCCCGTCATGTCCGTCCTCTTCCTCCATAGTCACTGTGATGTCTTTTATCCCCAGCAGATGATGATACACACATATATAGTGTGGAAACCTAGATTAACCCCTTCAGGGTCAGAACATTTCCCCACTTATGGGGCCGGAACATTCTCTTCATTTTGGAGATAAATTCTAGTAATATGTTCCTCTAAACAAACAGCACTGACAATAAATAGACAAGACAATGACCATCCTGACCATACATGGCCTACAAAGGACAATTATTACACTACACAGGCTGCCAATGGGCAATCATTACAATATGCAGCCAACACAATGATGGAGTGCAGGGGTCAGGAGCATGGAGCCCCTCACATTGCTGGTCAGGGGGAAGAAAACATTCCCAACCTGCCATGAAGAATATGATCCATCATTGATGATAGTTAGGGAGGGGGGGGGCTCTTGGTCTCTGATTGTCCTCCTACCCGCACTTACTTTCCAGACCTTCTTACAGAACTCCAGCTAAGAAAGGAAAGCAATCTTCACCTTCATACCATCTCACTGGTTAAATAATATTTTCCAAGTGGAATGAAGAAGGGCAGTCCTGCACCCCTTGGTGGACACTTCTTCTTAGAGGAGGTCTGTTTGTGCAACATCGACTAAAAGGTAGTTAGGGGTCACTTCTACACATCTTTGGGAGACACTCCAATACCTTCCCATGACACAGACTCTGGCAGTGCCGGGTGCTGAAACTTAGAACCCCAGGAACCCACTGCCACTCTGTACATAGTCGGAGATGCTACAGTTTTCTTGACAACCAAGAAAACAAACCCCTCCCCCACCTGTCCTCCTACCCACACTGGGCTGCCATTGGAAGGAAGAGAACAGACTCCTCCCCCACAGCTCTCTACTTCAACAGCAGTATCCTCCTGCTATCCAATCCAAACCCTTCTCTTACTGCAGAGTGACAGTGACATCACTCCTGTCAGCCAGCAGATTCCTGACAGAATCCTCACAGATTGGAGCCTTGCAGCCGGAGTTCTGGGAATTGTCCTAAATAAGCCGGAAACTCCGGCCAAAAGTCAGCAAGTTCCCCTTCCTGGACATCATGATGACCCGACATTGTCCTCACATCACTGCCTCAGAGCAAACAAGTCAAAGGAAGGATCCTATTTATCATTCCTTGTCTGCAGATCTAATACTATTTAAATCCAGTTAGGAAACCCAAAGGGAACTTGTAACCTGGCAGGCCAAGAGGACCCCATAACCTTGAAAACCTAGCAAACAGTACATAGTGCAAATGAAATGTGACCAATACCATCCAAATAATTCTTCCTTTCATTTCCCAAAGTTATCCGTCTACAAGGAGACCTGTATAGATCAAATGACGGCACCAATGAGGATGGAGGAGGACCGGAGTCACATGACTGAGAAGATACTAAACCTCACCCTGGAGATCATCTACCTGCTGACCGGAGAGGTGAGGAGGATTCTGGGAGGTCACATGACATCACTCTTATCTCTATTAATAAAACACAGACCTGACCGGAGAGGTGAGGAGGATTCTGGGAGGTCACATGACATCACTCTTATCTCTATTAATAAAACACAGACCTGACCGGAGAGGTGAGGAGGATTCTGGGAGGTCACATGACATCACTCTTATCTCTATTAATAAAACACAGACCTGACCGGAGAGGTGAGGAGGATTCTGGGATTCTAACATGATATTCCTATTGGTTCTCCAATACAGAGATTTCCTCTTGTGAAGTCAGGTGATCATATGACCATCACAGTGTCTCCATGTGACTCCCTAAAACCTGAGAGACACAACATGGAGAAGATTCTAGAAGTCACCAAGAAGATGATGGAGCTGCTGACAGGAGAGGTGAGGAGGATTCTGGGAATTCTGGGACAATATCCAGTAACAGACAAGGGATGTGTCTGGATGGTGACTGTATCATTGTGTGTGTCAGGTTCCTATAAGGTGTCAGGATGTCACTGTCTATTTCTCCATGGAGGAGTGGGAGTATTTAGAAGGACACAAGGATCTCTACAAGGATGTCATGATGGACAATCAGCCGCCCCTCACATCACCGGGTAAGAGGAGACTTTATTGTAAAGGAGAGAGCAGTACGGAGGCTCCCCCTAGATCCCCCATCATCTGATAAACACATAGAAACAATGTATTCAGTCAGTGTGTGTGTTTCCTACAGATGGATCCAGTAATGGGAACCCACCAGAGAGATGTCCCCGTCCTCTGTATTCCCGGGATTCCACACAGGAAGATCACACCATCCCTCACCATCATCAGGTAGATGAGGAACAATCACTGATAGTATCATTAGGATCTGTACATTATCTGCATTGCCACCATTGATGTCATTTTTATTATATATTCAGAGGGGAAACCTGAGAGATTCTAAAGTTGAGGTAAAAGAAGAGATAAAAGAGGAGGATGATGAGGATGGGGTGATGGAGGAGTCTCTAAAAGAACACAAAGATCTGTACCAGGACACCATGGTGGAGTCATCCAGCTACAGGAACCCACCAGAGAGATGTCCCCGTCCTCTGTATTCCCGGGATTCCACACAGGAAGGTCACACCATCCCTCACCATCATCAGGTAGATGATTGACAATTATTGGTAGTTCTGATTTATACACAGCATGTTTTTTACAATGAATGTTTTATTATATATTCAGAGTGGAAACCTCAGGGATTATAATATTGTTGTTAAAGAAGAGTATAAAGAGGAGGATGAGGAGTATGGAGTGATGGAGGAGTTTTCAGAAGGACACAAGGATATGATGGAGCCACCAAATACCAGGAACCCACCAGAGATGTCCCCGTCCTCTGTATTCCTGGGATTCCACACAGGAAGGTCACACCATCCCTCACTGTTACAAGGTTGGTGGGACGGAGCTTATAAAACACACTTATAGAGACAATGTGTAGATTTTATATGTGATGTCACAATAATAAATCTTATATCTTACAGATGATATTCTCTCTCATTTTCTTGATTTAGAGTGGAGATCCAATCGATATAGAATTTGAGGTTAAATCAGAAGAAGAAGAGATGTATGTGAGGGATGATCAGCAGTCTATGGAGGAGGATGGAATAACGGGGACATTTATAGAGGAGGACACTCCTACAGAGATCAGCACAGGTGGGTCATTAACACTAAATACATTCCTCCACCCATACTGCTCACTGATTGGTCCAGAGTAGGGCGGGGACTGGGTGATATCAGCCTGTAATCCCCTGGTCACTTTCCTGAGCTGTGTTCCCCGTCCTGTATTCCTGTATTTCTCTCGGATAATCTTCCTTCTCTGTGCTGCAGACACAATTTATGTATCTAGACTGGATTTATGGAGATTCTGGGGTTCAGCTGGCAGCAAAATGTTTATTGTCACCATAGATGTTACTAGATCTAGGCACCTGGGGTATGTGCTTTGGGTCTTCTGCCCCATACCCGGGTATGACAAGATCTCTGACAGAACAATTCTCCCAGGATTACTTGTTCTGTTGTCTGCTGGCTGTGCCGGGTGGAGGGATATGTCTGTATAGTCTCAGACCCAAGTCACTGAGTGCAGTCTCAGGAGATGGGAGGCAGCGGTGTGGGACCTCTGCAACTTGTCTCATGTAAACATTTAATCTTCCACTGATTACTGAATACCAATATTATGAGTCCTGACCCTTACACTGTATAATTTATATTGTACATTACATACTCCTGACCCCTGCACTATATACTCTATATTGTACATTACATACTCCTGACCCCTGCACTATATACTCTATGTTGTACATTACATACTCCTGACCCCTGCACTATATACTCTATGTTGTACATGACATCATTCTGATACTATATAGTCCTATCTGTTGTATCTTATACAATATGTTGTACATTACATAGTCCTGACTTCTGCTCTCTCCCCTCTACCCACTGCTATATATACACATAATATGTATTCTCTTTTGTTACACCCATTTCCTACCAGCTGGACATTTTATATCTGATGATTTGATTGGTGCACAGACTTTTACATGTTGATAATAATGTGATAACATCCTCAAACTTTGTAACCTTAAACAGAAAGTGATAATGAGGGAGGAGTCAGTAACCCAATGATGGTGGTCTTCAGGATCAGTCCAGTCTTCATCTTGGTTGTTCTCCCCCCATCCTCACTCTCTGACCTCTGGTGGGGCTCAGCCTCGCTGTTATTCATGACTAAATCATGGACTAAATAAGGAAGTGCAGGACTTCTTGTGTTGGGAAGATGGCAATGAGTGATAGACACTCGTCCTATAATCCCCTCATCACTGTCACTCCTATAAAAGACAGTTCTCGTTGTTTCCTCGCTCTCTGACTAAGGTCCATGAATAAAGAAATGAACTGGTAGGAGATCAGAGGACCCATTTACTAGTTACCTTGAGGGTGGAATTGTAAGATCCTCAGAGACAAAGCTGCCTGATGTGGGCGGAGTCCTGGTTTAGGGGAACCAATCAGCTCATGTCTAGTAATAATCTTTTTATTTCTATTTTAGTAGATGGACGGGAGATGAGGAAAACCTCAGAGGATTGTCTCACTTTGTCTCCAGACTGTAAAGTAGAAGATGAGGACATCACACAGTATAGTCCAGAAGAAAACCCGACTACCTCAAATGTCCATCCGGCACCACACAGTGTAGATGGGCCATCGTATTCCTCTTATCCTGAGGAACCTCAGACTGTGAGGGACGGTGCCGTCCTTCCAACAGAGAAGAGCTTTTCCTGTACTGAGTGTGGGAAGTGTTTCCGTTTTAAATCCCATCTTCATGTGCATATAAGATTTCACACAGGGGAGAAGCCGTATTCCTGTACTGAGTGCGGGAAATGTTTTTCAGTGAAGTCTGATCTTTACAAACATCAGAGATCTCACACAGGAGAAAAGCCGTTTTCCTGTCCTGAGTGCGGGAAATGTTTTTCACTGAAGTCCCATCTTTCCACACATCAGAGATCTCACACGGGGGAGAAGCCGCATTCCTGTCCTGAGTGCGGGAAATGTTTTTCACTGAAGTCCAATCTTTCCATACATCAGAGATCTCACACGGGGGAGAAGCCATATTCCTGTCCTGAGTGCGGGAAATGCTTTTCACACAAGTCCGATCTTTCCACACATCAGAGATCTCACACGGGGGAGAAACCGTATTCCTGTCCTGAGTGCGGGAAATGTTTTTCACAGTTGGTCAATCTTTACACCCATCAGAGATCTCACACGGGGGAGAAGCCGTATTCCTGTCCAGAGTGCGGGAAATGTTTTTCACAGAAGTCCGATCTTTCCACACATCAGAGATCTCACACAGGGGAGAAGCCGTATTCCTGTCCTGAGTGCGGTAAATGCTTTTCACAGAAGTCCGATCTTTGCTCACATCAGAGATCTCACACGGGGGAGAAGCCGTATTCCTGTCCTGAGTGCGGGAAATGTTTTTCACAGAAGTCCGATCTTTCCACACATCAGAGATCTCACACAGGGGAGAAGCCATATTCCTGTCCTGAGTGCGGGAAATGCTTTTCACAGAAGTCCAGTCTTTCCACACATCAGAGATCTCACACGGGCGAGAAGCCGTATTCCTGTCCTGAGTGCGGGAAATGCTTTTCACAGAAGTCTGGTCTTTCCACACATCAGAGATCTCACACGGGGGAGAAGCCGTATTCCTGTCCTGAGTGCGGGAAATGTTTTTCAAAGAAGTCCGATCTTTCCACACATCAGAGATCTCACACGGGGGAGAAGCCGTACTCCTGTCCTGAGTGTGGGAAATGCTTTTCACAGAAGACCGGTCTTTCCACACATCAGAGATCTCACACGGGGGAGAAGCCGTACTCCTGTCCTAAGTGCGGGAAATGCTTTTCACAGAAGTCCGGTCTTTCCACACATCAGAGATCTCACACGGGGGAGAAGCCGTACTCCTGTCCTGAGTGTGGGAAATGCTTTTCACAGAAGACCGGTCTTTCCACACATCAGAGATCTCACACGGGGGAGAAGCCGTACTCCTGTCCTAAGTGCGGGAAATGCTTTTCACAGAAGTCCGGTCTTTCCACACATCAGAGATCTCACACGGGGGAGAAGCCGTACTCCTGTCCTGAGTGTGGGAAATGCTTTTCACAGAAGTCCGGTCTTTCCACACATCACAGATCTCATGTGGGGAAGAAGCACACCCTGATATACACCTCAGATATACTCCATGGCTGATCTTCATCATGTAAGATCAGTTGAACAGAACAGAACAGTTGATAAGGAGATCAGAGATCACCAAAGACATGGATGAAGTGTTGTACCGTGTTGGCCATTGATAGCAGGAGAAAAATAAAAATGGAGTCATTACCTCTCATTGGCTGAGTGCATTTTATAGGGTAAGATTTCACAAACACTTAGAGGTCTATTTAAAAAATATTTTAGTTGAATAATGGGATCGGCATTCACCCGGCTGTGATGAATATTGGATGTATTTTATTTCATACACTGATTTCCTTGGCTCCATCTAGTGGCCATAATGTGGTATTGTGCTATTTTTATTGAGGTATTTCAGGAAAAATACCCCATTATGGTCACTAGATGGAGCTGATGGTCATAGGAAATCACTGAGGTAATTTCTGGCTAGTAGAGCCCTTAATTTTCATTTGTCGAAAAAAGAATTCCCCTAAATGGACTTTACCAGCACTTTGCTAAAAGATATATGTGTACATTTACATAATGATTGTATATGACAGAGTATACGGAATAAAGGGATTTTTTATTTAAACACAACATAGCTTAAAAACATAATATTTTGTAGGTTCAACAAAGCATATCACATAGTTACATAGTCAATAGTATAGTATTCTTCACAAACAGTGAGTTGTACAAGGGCTCTTTTTCACACCCAACGCGTTTCGGAATAAACAGTGATTTTGTCCTTCAGAGATGTAGCGAAAAAACAGCAATTCGTTTTGCAATATGCTGAAATGGGTTACTTTAAAAATCCAGAATTGGAGTAGCATTGGGCATTGTTGCTGGTGCAGTTTGTCATGAGGGGTTCAAAATTGGTGCTAAATGGTATTAATTGGTTATTGTCCCAATTCAATGGGGCATAGTATCTCACCTATCCCCGTCCCTCCCGGATGCGTGCCGGCCAAAGCGACTACTGAGGCAAAATAGAAAGGAGCCCCTATTTAGCTAGAGTTTAGAAGTTGCCAGCTGCGCATCCCAGCATCCAGCGTGTACAACGTTGTACAGTGAGCCACACATCACTTTATTGGACCCCCATATTCATTACTATTCCACTTGTACATCTCCTCCTGACCACTGTTACCCAGCAACCCCCCCTATTTCTTTACACCTACCTTCCAGATCAATACAATCATCTACTTGTCCACCTTTTTCCAATGCAGATCGGAGAACCATTCATATCATCTCATAGCTTCCACTTTGTGCTTTGACTTTATCCATCCTCCCTTTTTCAATATCAGTTCAACACTTGGGTCACTCTTCAGAGGTCGCTTAGACCTGGGGATATTATCCCAGCTGTATTACAGCATTTTTACAACTCCTGCAACTTGGGTGGAATTGCACCTCCTGTCCAGAGATGTCCTTTTGTTTTTATAGCTTTAATGCTGATGTATGCATGATGTTTTTTAATGTCTTTCTTATCTTTGACACCAATAAATCTTTTTTGCTAATCATGTTTGTATGGTGAGTGAAGTTCCATAGATATGTGCTACCACAGGCTTGGTTGTGCTATTACAGGTTTTTATTTCAAGTTTGCCATTTAATCTTCATACCGTGAGCTCCCATCCTCTCCTTTTCCCTCTTTTTTCATTCTGTCATTTTTACTCTAACGTTTTTGAGGTTATTCATTCCCCATATATTAGTTTTGTTTCACCTTTTATGACATACTAATTAGGTAGGCGGCACGCTGAGGGTCCGGTGTATATTTTTAGTGTATCATAAAAGTTATTTAAACAAACACTATTAAACCAGCCATTGATTTAAAATGGGAAATACTGCATTTGCCTTTATATTTTTTATTTTTTTATTATTATATATTTATTTTTATTTTTTCATTTGCATCCATATACAAACACACCAATAAAGTGCAATATGCAAATAAATACAGTATACAATTTCCATCCCTTCACCCAACTACTAAAACACATCCCCATCCCCCTCCCTTTCTTCTTCCCCTCTATTCCCGTCCTTCACTGGAACTAAATGTCCTTGTTTTGCCCGGTACTCCTAGTTTAGACCATTTGTCTTCCACTTATAACCTCCACATATCTCCTGGTTTTCTTAATCACCTTCCAGTCTTTCCATCTGTTTATCACTCCCTCTATTTCTTCCTCTCCACTATATCTCAGATCTTCCATATTATATGTGGCTTCTACTTTTCCAATCCAATCTTTTATTGTAGGACTTTCTATTTCTTGCCAATATCTTGGAATCTGACTTTTAGCCGCATTTAATAAATGTGGTATGAAAGATTCTTTATATTGTTTTATTGAGCCCACTGTCCCATGAAATAAGCACATCCATGGCTCTTCTGAGATTTCCTTTGTAGTCATTTCTTTTATTAGCTGTATTATCTCCCTCCAATCATTTTTGGTCAGTCCCACCATAAATGGGCCATTGTCCCCACTATTTTACAACCCCTCCAACAGAATGGTGATTTCTCTGATACCTGCTTACTTTATCCGGGGTTCTATACCACCTTGATAGACATTTGTACTTCATCTCCGCTGTGTTGGAATCCACTGCAGAGGTGTGTGCTAATCTCATCATCTTTTCTAATGTAACTTTATTACTTCTAACTCCTAATTCTTTCTCCCATTGTTTCATGTATGGCGGGACCTCCAGCCCGTCCGCTGCCAGCAAGATTTTATAGAGATGTCAGATCCCATTTTATGTGCTTGACGCCAAACTCAAGTGCTCCAGAGGTCTGAGATCTTCCCCCGATCTTATTGGTTGAGGTAGAGTACTGACAAAATGTTTCAGCTGGAGGTACCGCCATTCATTAATCCTCATCATTTCTGTCTTGTGTTTTCATTCTTGAAATGTGTATATTTTCCCCTTTGTCATTATATCCTTTAATTGTACATTATGGTGTTTAATCCTCTCTCCAAATCATTTCCCTTTACCAGGTAAAAAAGAATTATTTCCTTTCAGTGGGATTTGTGGTGAATTCTATTTCCATTGACTTTGTGTATTGGATCCCATATTCTGTGTACATTACGTGTCATAATATGTGTATCTTCCCCCAGTGCTCGATATTGTGATGGGATCCAAATAATGCTACTCAGCCCCCCGTGTGTCCCTCATTGTCTTCTCAATTTGTACCCATCTTTTCTCATTTACTGCCTTACACCATTCCATTACCCGGGAGATTAACACCGCCTTGTAATATTTTTGGTACTTTTATCCCTCCTTGCACTTTATCTCTCTTTAATAAAGAGAATGCAATTCTTGGTTTGCTGTTCTGCCAGATAAACTTACATATCATATTTTTTAATGTTATAAAATATCTCTGGGGTAGTGGGATAGGTAGAATTTGGAAATTGTAGATGATTTTCGGTACTATTACCATTTTTATGGTGTTTATTCTACCTGTCCATGAGAGAGACCTACTTGCCATTCTTTTTATTTCTGTTTTTATTTTGTTTAATATTGGGAGATAGTTTGCCTGGTATAGTTTCCCCGGGGATGATGTCAGTTTTATTCCTAAATATTTTATTTCTGTCTTCCAACTAAATTGGAACTCCTGCTGTAACAGCCTTTCTTCTTGGTTATTTACGTTTATATTTAGGATTTCCGATTTAGAGGGATTTATTTTTAAATTTGATAATCCCCCATAATGTTTTATTGTCTTCATTAGGCAGGGCATTGTGATCCAAGGATTGGAAATGTAAAACATCATCAGCATAAGCTGCTATTTTATGTTCCTCTTCTCCAATCTTTATCCCCATTATGTCTGGATTATTCCTTATGGTAGCTAACAGAGGTTCTACAGATAGTACAAACAATAATGGTGACAGAGGGCACCCCTGTCTTGTTCCATTATACATTTCAAATGGGGGGCATAGGGTGCCATTGACCTTCACTCTTGCGGTAGGGTGTTTATATAAGACCTGGATCCATTGGGCCATCCTTGGGCCTACTCCCATAGCTTCCAGAGTACTCATCATAAACCCCCAGTCTACCCTGTCCAACGCTTTTTCAGCGTCAATCGACGGAAGTAGACCAGGGGCCCTTCCCTCTCTTATTTTTTGAAGCAAGAGTAGTGTTCTCACCCCATTATGTCTCCCTTCTCTCCCAGGTATAAACCCCACCTGGTCCGTGTGTACCCACTCCGCCATTAGATCTTTCATCCTAGGCCAAAACCTTTGCAAATAACTTTGTATCCGTACTCAGTAACGATATTGGTCTATAGCTTGAACATACGGTGCTGTCCCTTCCCTCTTTTGTAAGAATGGTCATTAAGGCTGATAGACCTTCTCTACCCATCTCATAGTTTATTCCTAGTCCGTTCATATATGAACATAGTCTGTAATAATAGGCAGTAAACCCATCTGGGCCTGGGCTTTTCCCTTTTTCCGATTCTTTTAAAGCCCTATTAATTTCTTCTTCTGTTATGGGTGCTTCCAATATTTTTCATTTATTTTCATCTATTTGAGGTAATCTGGCATTTTTTAGGAACTCTTTTATCTTTTCTGATCTTACTATTCCTTGTTGCCCTTTTTGTTTTATTGAGTATAAGGATCCATAATAATACTGAAAACTTTCGCGATTTCTGTTGTTGAATATACCATCTCCATTTCTTACTCTGTATTTTTTCGATATAGTTTAATGTTTTTTTTTCCCCCCAACAGTCTTGCGATATGTTTCCCTGTTTTGTTTCCCCATACATATCTCTCCTTTGCAACTCTATTGAAATCCCCTCTAATCTCTTGCTCGAACACTTCTTTTAATCCATCTCTCTTGATCACCAATGCCTGATACCCTTCCCCAACTCCCTTTTTTTATGGCTTTGTTCAATTTCATGGATTTCCTTTATTAATATTTCCATCTTTTTTTTTCCTTTCCTTTTTTTTCCTCGATCCTATCTCCATCAAAATACCTCTAATATAGGCCTTATGGGCCTCCCATAGTGTAGCTTCTGTTACCTCCATAGTATTATTTATTTTGAAATACTGTTCTATTTCTTCCTTTATTTTCTCTTCTACCTCTACATCCTGTATTAGATCTTCATTTAATCTCCATGCATATGCTCGTCTTTGGGCCCCAGGTATCACCATTTCTATGATCACAGGGGAGTGGTCTGACAATGTCGTTATTTCGTTGCTCGTTTTAATAATCCATTCTATCATCCTGTGTTCAACCATTACATAATCAATCCTTGAGTACGTTGTGTGCACAGGGGAGTAGGACGTATAGTCCTGTGTCTTAGGGTGCTGTACCCTCCAAATGTCCATCAATTGACACTGAAACAATTTCTTTTTTATTGCTTTCCATGGTACCTCCTTTGTCCCCTGTGCCCGCGACGTACTGTCCAGACTAGGATCCATACAAAAGTTCAAATCCCCCATAATCTATCTCAAAAAATATGTTTGGTACTTAATAGGGCAGTAGATATTTGCCAAGGTCCACTCCATATCCTATAATTTACCTCTTAAGAAGAGGTGTCGTCCTTCCGAGTCTGTCATCCTTTCTTCCAATATGAACCGTGTCCCCTTGGCAAATCTGATAGCTACTCCCTTAGCTCTTCTTGTAGGAGAGTCACCGTAGTACCAAGTTCGAAAGTCTCTTGAGAACAACCTTATATTGTCCTCATAGAACATAGGCGTCTCCTGAAGGAACACTATTGCTGCTTTTATACTGTTTAAGCTCCTCTAATATCCCATGCCTTTTTTTTGGTATGTTTAACCCTCTGGCATTATATGAGATAAAGTGATGGCATCTTTGATCTTGGTATACTCTTTTTAGGCTGACTGGGCACCACATCCATCTAATATAAAAGCTTGGATGGGATTTTCCAGGGTCCTCTCTTTTCCTCCTTTCCCCTCCCCACCACCTACCTTCCCACACCAGGGCCACAGGTAGATCCACTTCCTTCCGTTTTCACCAGTGGCTCCACAATCATGGGGTGAGACTCCAACCACTAAAAGGGGACAGGTTGCGTCACAGCCCAGACCTTTACCCTTTTCTAAACTTCGGGGGTATGAACAACTTTCCACAGTATATTCTTATCCAGGGACCTGTTATGGGGAAGATTCATATACAGTTCCCTCATTTCAGGAATGGTCACTGAGGCTTTTTCAAAAGTAGTTGACAATCCCACTTCTAGATATTTCATATGACAGCTCACATACCGCTTTTCCATTAAAAAACAACTCCTAATGATTTTGAGCCAGTTTTATAAGTCCAATCATATACTGTAAAAATGATCGTATATAACCTCAGAGCCAGTTCATGCACACTTTTTTTCTTTTTTCAAAGTTCTTTCCCATCTCAGACAGACCCAAAGCAATATCTTCATTTCATCATATAGCAGTTCATTAAACAGTTCTTTTAATTATTTAGAGCAGAACAAAAATGAATATCTCTCACCCCTCTCTTCTTGTTTCTTCCCATTCAACCAGGTTTACCTCTTCTAATGCATCACTGCCTCTTCCCAGACAATTTCCTCTAGCAGGAGCAGATGAATTCAATTCTAGTATGAGGTGGGGGGCAATAGGGGGCTACACATTAAGCAGTCCATCTGAGGTGTTTAGATAAGCACAGCATGCTCAGTGTACTCGGGGGACCAGTGCTGCGATATCCTCCAATAATCACTAACTCTCCTCCACCTCTGTCACTGTCTCTCCCCCTCGTCCCTCCATTTAAGGCAGATCAGCTCCCTGAAGTCCGTCCTCCCACTTTTCACCCTCTCACCTTATTATCTTCTCTCACTCCCGGCCGACCACACATCAATCACAGGGAGGTGGGGGTTACCGGAGGGAGCTTCTATCTGCCGCTTGCTGTGTTCCGTCCGTGCCCTCAGAGGTGTCTGACGCTTACATCCAGGCTGGAGCATAGAGGGGGAGTGGGATCAGGGCGGCCACTGGGTCCGAGGGTCCTCTTTCCTAGGCTACTGCAGCCTCTCACGCTGCGTGTCTCCTTCTGGGTCTCCAGCTGGCTTCCATGCTCCCAGCTGGCGGCGTGGTCAGGCCCCTCCTAAATTCAGAAGCGTCACATCCTCGTTGACGTTCCACCTCTGTATTTGGCCTTTAGATGGCATTAAGTATCAAAGAAATTAGCCCCATCTAATAGTAAATATGGTATTTTCCATTTTAAATCAATGGAAACCATTCAAAGGCACAGCCACACACAAGCATCAGGTGCCCTCTCTCCTCCCAATGGAAAGTAGGTAAGCCAGCGGTTATGGCTGAACCCTAGGTGACTGCCTAGTTTTGCCTAGGGGTAGCACCAGCCCTGGGTGCACCCCACGCACCCGCCCATAATCAGCCCTGCAGCCGGGATATTGCGTGGCACTTGCGGGTGTCAGGGAGCCACAGCTGAAATGTGGGAGAGTTGGGATGTCTGTTGGATGATCTCACCAGTCAGGAGACTTTCCTGTCATCCTACATGATCTCTTCTGAGGATTGTTCTATCCTTCCAAACAAATGTATGAAACCACAGATGCATAGCTCCCAACTGTTCCTGATTTCGAGGGACTGTCCCTGATTTGGAACAATGTCCCCCTGTCCCTCTTTCCTCCTCATTTGTCCCTCATTTTGGTCTGATCTTTATAGGTTGTATATAAAATGCACTTTTTATGTTTCAAAAATTGTTTCCCAGTGCTAAACCTTTCATCCAATTTCTAAATTGCTGCATTTGTAAATTTTAACAGCCAGTGTAAAGGAAAAGTATTGGTAAAAAAGCACTTGTGAGTTTAACCAATCATTTTTTTTGTATGATTCTCCTTTAAGGGGGTGTGGCAGGGGGTGTGTCCGATGCCTACATACTTTTGCTAATAGGTGTCCCGCATTCCCATCTCAAAAAGTTGGGACGTATGTCGGTGAGTCCTCCTTCCAATGGCGGCCCATCCATAGGGGGCGCCCGGGCGCCACACTCCCTCCTGTAGTCAAAAAAAAGAAAAAACAAGACAAATTTTTAAAACGGCCCCTTTAAGAACAAAAAAAAGTCATTTAACAAAGTGCACTGTGGAACCGGACACAGTGAACTATGGGAAGCGCCACGTCAATGCAATCACGAGATTGCAGACGTGGCGCTTCATTTGCGGGCTTTTACCCCGCCTTGTGGCACAATCGAAAACGCAGATTAGCTTGATTCTATGGGCGGGAGCATTGCTTTTCAAATCTTGAGGTCACTTCCGGCTTTCGTGAAACAGGCGAAAGCCAGAAGGGATGTTGGCAGCTCTGTTCTTCGGCCCGAGCGGAGCTGCAGGAGGAAGGTAAGAGAGCAGCATGAGGGATGCATTCCGGTCTGGTTTATGTAGCAGCTGCAAGGAGGGTGAGCTCCAGTACAGCACAGCTGCATCTGTCCCTCTCTTCCCCATCCCCCCCCTCCTGTCTCACCTCCGAGTGCCCTCCTATACAGAGACTGAGGGGGAGGGAAATGGACACAGCATCAACAGGACGTCCTGATCTGAGGTGGGGTCTGAAAATGACACTTGCAGGGGAAGGGGGAAAGTTATCAAAGAAAGATACAGTGATTTGGGGGGCTGGGAGAGGATGCTGTATGTGCTAGGGGCCACTTTGGGAACAGAGAGGATTTGTGCTAGAAGGGGGGTTGAATATAAAATTAGACCCCCCCAGCACAAATCCTTTCTGCTCCCAAAGTGGCCCCTAGCACATACAGCATCCTCTTCCAGCCCCCCAAATTACTGTGAGTATCCTTCTTTGATAACCTGCCCCCCTTCCCCCCTTGTTCAAAGAGATGCTGGCTGCTATTAAGGAGACAATCATGGTGTCTGGGATCAGTGGACACAGTGGATGCGTTTTGATGATACAGTGGCTGCGATTGATTTTTTTTTTCAGAATTTTGCAGTTTGCGCCACCCCTCCGTCTATGTGATCTAGATCTTGAATCACAATGCCTTTATGGATGAAGTGGATGACTCAGTCTATATATTTTTTTTATTGTTTTACAGCTTTTTTAACATTTAATTATTTTATTTATATAAACATATACCAGGAAGTGTTCATTACATTACATCCTTGTAATTTATGTTTAACATATTCATTATGAGTGGACTGATATATATATATATATATATATATATATATATATATATATATATATATATATATATATATATATGCTTTTTGATATATTTTTGCATTTTCTTCATCAAAAAGTTCAATTTCGGGAGTTATGTTTTTAACTAAGCTCCGTTACCGGAATGGTTATTATGAGATGTTTATTGGGGCTGCAATTCCTCTGAACTCCACAAGATGGTGATCTTACTTCTACCCAGACAGGAAGTCTCTCTGGAAAACAGGAAGTGATGTCAGGTACAGACAGGAAGTTCCGGGTGAGAGGTGAGTCGGGAGGAAGTAGAGGAGACATTGCTGGAAGTGGCAGTAGAGGAGGTAATAAGATCTTATTTTCTATTTACACCCAGTAACCCCCCGTCATGTCCGTCCTCTTCCTCCATAGTCACTGTGATGTCTTTTATCTCCAGCAGATGATGATACACACATATATAGCATGGAAACCTAGATTAACCCCTTCAGGGTCAGAACATTCCCCCACTTATGGGGCCGGAACATTCTCTTCATTTTGGAGATAAATTCTAGTAATATGTTCCTCTAAACAAACATCACTGACAATAAATAGACAAGACAATGACCATCCTGACCATACATGGCCTACAAAGGACAATTATTACACTACACAGGCTGTTGGTCTCTGATGGTCCTCTCACCCCACCTGCACATACTTTTCTCACCTCCTTAACCACCTGCCATCAGGGCGCACGCCGAGTGTGCTGTGATCACTAAATCACTGAGACTCGGCTGATCACCGATCCAAGTAAGGGGCGGGTCCCGGCCCCTTACCGTGTGATCAGCTGTCAGCCAATGACAGCTGATCACATGATGTAAACAAAAGATTGGTAATCGTTTTTTTTTTTACTCACGCTGATAGCGTGAGTAGAAAAAAAAGCCGATCACCGGCTCAGATGAGAGGGACAAAGGTCCCGAAGAGGAAGAGGCACATCTGCCTCATCTGTGCTTCTTAACAGTGCCACCTAACAGTGCCCACAGTGCCACCTAACAGTGCCCACAAGTGCCACCGAACAGTGCCCACAAGTGCCACCGAACAGTGCCCACAAGTGCCAGATATCAATGCCCACCAGTAGTGCCAATCAGTGCCACCTAGCAGTGCTGCCTATCAGTGTAACAGATCAGTGCCCATTATTGCCACCTATCAGTGCCCATCAGTGCCACCTCATCAGCGTACATCAATGAAGGAGAAAAATTACCTGTTTTAATTTTTTTATAACAAAGTATAAAAAAATATATATATATTTTTTTTTTAAATTCAGTCTTTTTACATTTTTTTAACAAAAAATAAAAACCGCAGAGGTGATCAAATACCACCAAAAGAAAGCTCTATTTGTGGGGAAAAAATGATAAAAATTTCATTTGGGTACAGTGCAGCGTGACCGCGCAATTGTCATTCAAAGTGCGTCAGCGCTGAAAGCTGGAAATTGGTCTGGATAGGAGGGGGGTTTAAGTGCCCAGTAAGCAAGTGGATAAAGGAGAAGTCCAGCTTGAGATCACTTGGCTGGTCTTCTCCTATGGGTTACAGGAGTACAATTCGTTTTGCACTCTTGTGACCTATTTTCAGCAGAGAGCGGGATGAAGTCCTCTCTCTGGGGACATCACTGGAATCAGTCCAGGCACCGCATCATCACCACAATGAAGTCTGGATCTTCCAGGTGTCTGGACTGATGGCCATCTCAGCCTCTCAGCGAGCCACTGAGAGACTGAGACGGGCGCTCCCCACCCCCCCACATCTCCAGTGAGTGCGGGGGGCAGAGCTGTGAGAACCGAGCCATCGCAGATGTTAGATCGATCGGTTCTCAGTGAAGAGGTGCCGAGGGACCGATGCTGCATCCACCTAGGTAAGTATGAATCTGAAAGAAAAAAAATCATACTTCTCTTTTAAAGACCTTCTGCCAGCAAGTGAAGGAAGCCTTCACCTCACCATTTCACCGTTCTAGAAATATGTTACAGGATACAAAATAGACCAAGAGAACAAACCCCTCCCCCCTGCTGTCCTCCTACCAGCACTGAAATAAAAACACACACCAGTAAGGTGCACTACAAGGTCCAGCCCAACAGACAGCAGTCTATGGTAACAGCATGATGAGGACAAATGTTCATTCCAACATACAAGGGTCCTGTAGCTTGTCAGATAAAGATCGGGGAAGATCCAAGGAGATTAAACAACAAAGAAATGACAGCGCGAGATCCTCATTAGAATGATGAAGTCATTTATTCCATAAAAACAAATAGTACACTTACATGTTATAATCTTCATAATCAGCATAGATGGCAGATGGGTTGCTATTGGAGAGAACAGAACAGACTCCTCCCCCACAGTTCTGTACTCCACCAGCACCATCCTCCTGCTATCCAATCCGATCCCTTCTCTTACTGCAGAGAGTGACAGTGACATCACTCCGATCAGTCAGCAGGCTGCCGGAGATTGGAGCCTTGCAGCCGGAGTTCTGCCAATTATCCTGATTAGCCGACAACTCCGACCAAAAGTCAGCAAGTTCCCCTTCCTGGACATCATGATGACCCGACATTGTCCTCACATCACTGCCTCAGAGCAAACAAGTCAAAGGAAGGATCGTATTTATCATTCCTTGTCTGCAGATCTAAAACCAATCAAATCCAGTTCAGAGACCAACAAATCCAGAAAAGGGGAATATCTGATCCAGCAGCCTCAAAAATGTACTAAACAGTCCAAACTAAATCTGTTCCCATGGGGGGGAGTAGTTGTTAAATGTACAGCAACCCTCCTATTACCCCCTCACATCCACATCCTATTATTGTGTGATCAACACCATCCAAATAATTCTTACTTTCATTTCCCAAAGTTATCCGTCTACAAGGAGACCTGTATAGATCAAATGACGGCACCAATGAGGATGGAGGAGGACCGGAGTCACATGACTGAGAAGATACTAAACCTCACCCTGGAGATCATCTACCTGCTGACCGGAGAGGTGAGGAGGATTCTGGGAGGTCACATGACATCACTCTTTTCTCCAAGCGTCTTCCAGGACAGCCCATGAGACCTTGGGCTCCTCCTACCAGGACAGGAAACACGTCACCCCCACCAGATAAAAGGGCGGTCCTCCAGGCCCATGTCAGTTATTTGTGTTTCCTCCGGACGGGGGGTAACATGTTCATGGAACCTGCTCCCATAGGCCTTATAAGCAGGGGCTTTGTATGGCTTTTTTCTGGGGCATATCACTTACCTCTTCCTCTGCCAGAAGCAGCACACCGCTGGGGAGGTTGGCTGTGTTGCTGTTCTCTGTCCTCAGTGCCTGGAGAGGGCCAGGACCGGTGTGAGGTCGTGCCCCTAGCGCAGTGCATTGCACTCTAGCTCAGCTGAGCTTCGGTTGTCCTTCCCTGCCAACAGCCTGGCTGATCTGAGCAAGGAATGGAGGAAGCCGCAGCGTTCGAAGGGGCGGAGCTATTGCGCTCCAAGCTGGCCCACAGGAAGTGCCTGGAGAGGGTTACTTCCGGGGCATATGACATCATCATCGGGCGCCGAGGACAAGGTTCCAGTCTTCATAAACGGCGCGAACAGAGAACGCTGGCTGCTGGTGTTTCTTGGTGTTAAGCAGCCAGGCTGTGGATGACCAAGAGGGGCAGAATGGATCCTCCTGCAGTACCTGCACAGGCAGCGGATGCAGTTCCCAACACCAGCACCTCACAGGTAAGCCTGGGGTGTTCTGTCACCACCTTACTATCCCTGTGAGTGTTCCCTCCCCCTCCCCCCTCTGTAGTAGTGGGTGTAAGGGGACACATTTCCTCCCTCCTGCACGTGGTGTTACGGAGTGATTGTGTGGCTTTAATTACATTGTGGGTCATTTATTTTGTCTTGCAGACCAAGACTCAGGACAAGGCCCAAGCGCAGCCACTTAAAAGGAAATGTGCGGTTTGCGCAAACAAATTGAGCTCCTCATGGAGCAAAGCAGTTTGTCGCACCTGTATAGAAGGCCTAGTAAAGGATGACCCGGTTGCCTCTTGCCAGAAGATGCTTACTTCTGTTAGGGATGAGCTTGCGTCCACCTTCAGTTCCTTTAGAACGCTTATTGACAAGCTCCAGACTCCAGCAGAGAGTCCGTCTTCACTGAAGGCGTCAGTAAGCACTCCGCAGCAGGCAGAGAGTGAAGACTCTGAGGCTGAGGTCAGATCTACCCGTTCTTCTCTGGAAGAATCAGGGTCAGATACAGAGCCCAGAGATAGAGAATCCACTCGAGGCTCAAGATTTAAGTTATCTGTTGAGGATGTAGATGATTTATTAAAGGCTATCTATACTACCCTTGAATTAAAAGAGGAAGAGGTTCCGTTATCCAAACATGATCTTATGTATAAAGGATTACATAAGAGAAAATCAAGAGTGTTTCCAGTTCATAGTTCTTTGGTTGATACTATTAAACTGGAATGGGATAATCCTGAGAGAAAACCATTCTTCTCTAGTAACTTAAAAAGGAGGTTTCCTTTTGATGAGGACACTGCGCAACCATGGAATAAGAATCCCAAGTTAGACGCACCTCTTTCAAAAGTTTCAAAAAACTCGGACCTGGCGTTTGATGATATGGGTACGCTTAAGGATCCGATGGACAAGAGGGGGGATATCCTTCTCCACAGAGCCTGGGACTCAGCAGTTGGAAACCTGAAACCAGCTTTGGCTTCCACTTGTGTGGCCAGAAATCTGGAGGTTTGGTTGACTCAGATTCAGTCACATCTGTCAGCAGGTACCTCCAGAGAGCAAATTTTAAAGTCTTTTCCTCTCCTATTTCAGGTAGTGGGTTTTTTGGCAGATTCTTCCGCTGAGTCGGTAAGAATGTCAGCCAGGACTTCGGCTCTAGTGAACTCGGCCAGGAGAAGCCTTTGGCTTAAGACCTGGTCAGGGGACTCGGCCTCCAAGTTGCGCCTTTGTGGCCTTCCTTTAACTGGCGATCATTTATTTGGCCCAGGTCTACAAGAGGCACTGGAACGCACGGCTGATAAGAAAAAGGCGTTTCCAGAGAAAAAGAGAGTTCAGACAGCCAGAAAAATTTTTCGTGGCCAAAACAGGCAACAGAGTCCTAGAGAAAAGGACAGCAGGCCGAAAAAGCATTGGACTGGGCACAAAGGCAGAGGCAAAGGGGGAGTGCTATTTAACCCTCCTCAACAGCCCGCCAAGCCGCAGTGACTTGTGTTCCCCGGTGGGAGGGAGATTGAGGGCCTTCATCCCACAGTGGGCAGCAGTCACTCTGAGCCCCTTCGTCCTGGACCTAGTGACCAACGGGTACAGGCTGGAGTTTGTTCACCAACCACCAGAACGTTTGTTGGTCACATTTCCTCCACAAGATCGGGAGAAAGCGAGGGCTCTGGGTCTCCAGATCGGAGACTTATTAGATCAAAAAGTCCTGATTCCTGTTCCTCAATCGGAGCGGGGCAAGGGATTCTATTCCCATGTATTTGTGGTCAGAAAGCCGGCAGGAAAGTTTCGACTTATTCTGAATCTCCGGACCTTAAACAAGTCCATCAGATATAAGCATTTCCGTATGGAGACGGTTTTTACAATCAAAAACCTACTATACCCAAACTGCTTTATGGCCACGTTGGACTTAAGGGATGCTTATCTTCACATCCCTATCCATCCAGCCTTCCAAAAGTTTTTGAGATTGGCAGTGAAGACGGGTATGGGGACCCGACATTTTCAATTTCAGGCCCTCCCCTTCGGTCTTTCCTCAGCCCCACGCATCTTTACGAAGGTGTTGGGGGAAGTGCTGGCTCCTCTAAGATTAAAGGCAATAACGGTTATCTCTTACTTAGACGACCTCCTGATAGTGGCAAAATCATACCAAAGGCTGTTGGAAGATCTCCAGGCTGTACAGGACTTCTTACAGTCCCTAGGCTGGCTAATAAACAAAGAAAAATCGTCCTTGATTCCAGCCCAGAAAGTAACTTATCTGGGTTACGATTTTTGCTCCGTGAACCAAAGAGTTTTTCTTCCTCAGGAGAAGATTACCAAAGTGTTCCAGACTATGTCAACATTGCAGACCAACCTGTCGGTCTCTCTGAGACAGGTGTCGAGGGCAGTGGGTCTTATGACCTCATGTTTTCCCGCAGTACCATGGGCGAGACTCCGTCAGCGTCCGTTACAAAGGTTTTTTTTAAGAAACTGGGACGGGGACGTAAGGTCCCTGGAGTCAAGGATCTGGCTTCCCGACAGGATTAAAAGAAGCCTGTGGTGGTGGAGAGCTGGTCAGCACCTAGCAGGAGGTCTCCCATGGTCCTTTCCCATTTCCCGAAGGATTACCACGGATGCGAGTTCCTGGGGATGGGGGGATCACCTCAGCAATGCAGTAGCACAAGGAGAGTGGTCCCCAGAGGAGGCAAGGGCCTCATCCAATCAAAGAGAGCTGCTTGCAGTCCAGAGAGCCCTCCAGTCTTTTCAGATGGAGATCAGGGGTCACAACCTCCAAATGCTGTCAGACAATATAGCGACAGTCGCGTATATCAACAAGCAGGGAGGCACGAGAAGCTGGAGGCTTCAGTCCATTGCCCAGGAGATTCTTTCATGGGCAGAGGGGAATCTAGCCTCCATTTCTGCTGTACACCTGAAGGGGAAAAACAATTGCCTGGCAGATTATCTCAGCCGTCACAGGATAGACCGAGACAACTGGTCCCTTCATCCCGAAGTCTTTGCAGACCTCACCAAGAGATGGGGTTATCCGGTAGCGGATTTGTTCGCAAACCGAAACAACCGCAAGACGGAGATATTCTTTTCCATGAACCCGGCAGACCAAGCCTTGGGGATCGATGCTCTGGCGAACCCGTCCAGGCCTATGTTATGCCTTTCCGCCAATCAGGCTGATTCCAAAAGTCCTCAGGAAGTTTCGGCTGGAAGAGACAGATCTGATTCTAATTGCCCCGTTTTGGCCCAAGAGGCCATGGTTTTCCCTGCTAAAGTCTCTGGTTTCAGAGCCTCCGTGGAGTCTTCCGAAAAGGGAAGACCTATTATTGCAGGGTCCAGTATCACACCCTCAGGTGGTTTCCTTAAACTTGACGGCCTGGTATCTGAAGAAAAGATACTGAGTGCCCAAGGGTTCTCTGACAAAGTAGTCAGGACTCTCGTTAATTGCAGGAAGCCAGTTACTAGAGCCATATATTCCAAAGTTTGGAAAAGGTTTAACTCATGGTTATCTGAAAATGATAGATTAACTCATGATATTCCGTCTATTTTGGAATTTTTCCAAGAGGGTGTCGACAAAGGTCTTTCTGTTAGTACCTTAAAGGTACAGGCGGCAGCTATTAGTGTGTTCCTCCAGTTTTCTCTCCTGGAAAATCCCACTATAGCCAGATTTTTCAAATCTATCTCTAGGGCCAGACCAGTAGTAGTGAGAAGTTGTCCAACGTGGGATCTGTCCCTAGTACTTCAAACTCTGGTAGAATCTCCGTTTGAACCTCTGGAAAGTATGTCAGTTAAGTTACTTACATTAAAAACTGTGTTCCTTATAGCTGTTACCTCAGCTCGTAGGGTGAGGGAGTTGCAGGCCCTATCAGTTAGGGAGCCCTTCCTCACGATTTTTGAGGATCGAGTCGTGTTACGAACCGATCCAGGTTTTTTGCCCAAGGTAGCAAGTACATTCCACCGATCTCAGAACATTGTATTGCCAACCTTTTGTAGTTCACCACAGGGCGACTTAGAAAGAAAATTTAGTTTTCTAGATGTAAGAAGGATTCTCTTGGTCTATCTTGAGGTCACGCAGACCTTTAGGAAAACTGATGCCTTGTTTGTCCTCTTTTCTGGAGTTCACAAGGGGAATAGTGCATCTAAAGCCACATTGGCTAGATGGATAAAGCAAGCCATCTTGGAAGCTTACAAAATTAGGGAGGTCCCTACACCTTTTGTTACTGCGCACTCAACTAGAGCCTTGTTTACGTCTTGGGCTGAGAGGGCTGGTGCCTCACCGGAACAAATTTGCAGGGCTGCCACTTGGTCCAGTTACTCGACCTTCATTAAACATTATCGCCTGGATCTCCTATCAGCTCAGGAGCAGGCGTTTTGTCGTAAGGTCCTTCAAGCAGTTGTCCCTCCCTAGACTGGTAAGTTCTGGCTCATCGTCTCATGGGCTGTCCTGGAAGACGCTTGGAGAAAAGCTGAGTTAGACTTACCGGTAACTCCTTTTCTGAGAGTCTTCCAGGACAGCCGGATTCCCACCCGGTATTGTCTGAAGTTATGTGTATTATGCATATGTTTTGCAGGGTCCTACGGTTCTTGAGAATACTGACATGGGCCTGGAGGACCGCCCTTTTATCTGGTGGGGGTGACGTGTTTCCTGTCCTGGTAAGAGGAGCCCAAGGTCTCATGGGCTGTCCTGGAAGACTCTCAGAAAAGGAGTTACCGGTAAGTCTAACTCAGCTTATCTCTATTAATAAAACACAGACCTGACCGGAGAGGTGAGGAGGATTCTGGGAGATCACATGACATCACTCTTATCTCTATTAATAAAACACAGACCTGACCGGAGAGGTGAGGAGGATTCTGGGAGGTCACATGACATCACTCTTATCTCTATTAATAAAACACAGACCTGACCGGAGAGGTGAGGAGGATTCTGGGAGGTCACATGACATCACTCTTATCTCTATTAATAAAACACAGACCTGACCGGAGAGGTGAGGAGGATTCTAGGAGGTCACATGACATCACTCTTATCTCTATTAATAAAACACAGACCTGACCGGAGAGGTGAGGAGGATTCTAGGAGGTCACATGACATCACTCTTATCTCTATTAATAAAACACAGACCTGACCGGAGAGGTGAGGAGGATTCTAGGAGGTCACATGACATCACTCTTATCTCTATTAATAAAACGCAGACCTGACCGGAGAGGTGAGGAGGATTCTGGGAGGTCACATGACATCACTCTTATCTCTATTAATAAAACACAGACCTGACCGGAGAGGTGAGGAGGATTCTGGGATTCTAACGTGATATTCCTATTGGTTCCTCAATACAGAGATTTCCTCTTGTAAAGTCAGGTGATCATATGACCATCACAGTGCCTCCATGTGACTCCCTAAAACCTGAGAGACACAACATGGAGAAGATTCTAGAAGTCACCAAGAAGATGATGGAGCTGCTGACAGGAGAGGTGAGGAGGATTCTGGGAATTCTGGGACATTATCCAGTAACAGACAAGGGATGTGTCTGGATGGTGACTGTATCATTGTGTGTGTCAGGTTCCTATAAGGTGTCAGGATGTCACTGTCTATTTCTCCATGGAGGAGTGGGAGTATTTAGAAGGACACAAGGATCTCTACAAGGACGTCATGATGGACAATCAGCCGCCCCTCACATCACCGGGTAAGAGGAGACTTTATTGTAAAGGAGAGAGCAGTACGGAGGGTCCACCTAGATCCCCCATCATCTGATAAACACATAGAAACAATGTATTCAGTCAGTGTGTGTGTTTCCTACAGATGGATCCAGTAATGGGAACCCACCAGAGAGATGTCCCCGTCCTCTGTATTCCCGGGATTCCACACAGGAAGATCACACCATCCTTCACCATCATCAGGTAGATGAGGAACAATCACTGATAGTATCATTAGGATCTGTACATTATCTGCATTGTTACCATTGATATCATTTTTATTCTATATTCAGAGTGGAAACCCGAGAGAGTCTAAAGTTGAGGTAAAAGAAGAGATAAAAGAGGAGGATGATGAGGATGGGGTGATTGAGGAGTTTCTAAAAGAACACAAAGATCTGTACCAGGACACCATGGTGGAGTCATCCAGCTACAGGAACCCACCAGAGAGATGTCCCCGTCCTCTGTATTCCCGGGATTCCACACAGGAAGATCACACCATCCCTCACTGTTACAAGGTTGGCGGGACGGAGGTTATAAAACACACTTATAGAGACAATGTGTAGATTTTTTAAGTGATGTCACAATAATAAATCTTATATCTTACAGATGATATTCTCTCTCATTTTCTTGATTTAGAGTGGAGATCCAATCGATATAGAATTTGAAGTTAAATCAGAAGAAGAAGAGAGGTATGTGAGGGATGATCAGCAGTCTATGGAGGAGGATGGAATAACGGGGACATTTATAGAGGAGGACACTCCTACAGAGATCAGCACAGGTGGGTCATTAACACTAAATACATTCCTCCACCCATACTGCTCACTGATTGGTCCAGAGTAGGGCGGGGACT
The DNA here is from genome assembly GCA_037953035.1 of Aquarana catesbeiana. Classification (NCBI taxonomy): domain Eukaryota; kingdom Metazoa; phylum Chordata; class Amphibia; order Anura; family Ranidae; genus Aquarana; species Aquarana catesbeiana. The sequence goes on from JBBHAA010002243.1 coordinate 464,945, forward strand.
GGGTGATATCAGCCTGTAATCCCCTGGTCACTTTCCTGAGCTGTGTTCCCCGTCCTGTATTCCTGTATTTCTCTCGGATAATCTTCCTTCTCTTTGCTGCAGACACAATTTATGTATCTAGACTGGATTTATGGAGATTCTGGGGTTCAACTGGTAGCAAAATTTATTTACGCCATAGATGTTACTAGACCTAGACACCTGGGGTATGTGTCTTGGATCTTCTTCCCCATGGCTGGGTCTGATAAGATCTCTGACAGAACAATTCTCCCAGGATTACTTTCTCTGTTATTTGCTGGCTGTGCCGGGTGGAGGGATATGTCTGTATAGTCTCAGACCCAAGTCACTGAGTGCAGTCTCAGGAGATGGGAGGCAGCGGTGTGGGACCTCTGCAACTTGTCTCATGTAAACATTTCATCTTCCACTGATTACTGAATACCAATATTATGAGTCCTGACCCTTACACTGTATAATTTATATTGTACATTACATACTCCTGACTCCTGCACTATATACTCTATGTTGTACATTACATACTCCTGACCCCTGCACTATATACTCTATGTTGTACATTACATCATTCTGATACTATATAGTCCTATATGTTGTATCTTATACAATATGTTGTACATTACATAGTCCTGACTTCTGCTCTCTCCCCTCTACTCACTGCTATATATACACATAATATGTATTCTCTTTTGTTACACCCATTTTCTACCAGCTGGATATTTTATATCTGATGATTTGATTGGAGCACAGACTTTTACATGTTGATAATAATGTGATAACATCCTGTTGTGACAGTGAGCGGGGAATCTTCTTTCCACACCCACTATCATAATTTTAACCAGTTGCGGACCATCTACCACACATTTACTGTGGCGGTGTGGCCGCTCTGCACCAGATTACATACCTAGTATGTGATCCGCGCTCTGGGTAAGGGACGCGCCTGCCGACTTGACGCTGATGTGATTCTGTTCAGAACCGATCAATCTTCAGGTCTAGGCGAATGATTTATGACCTGGACCTGCTGATTGGTTCTGACAAATCACAGAACCTCCTGTTTACAATAGACAGGCACAGGAAATGATGTCATCTTCTCCACTGGAGCCCTTTTTGGATCCAGTGTGAGAAGAGAAAACATCTACTGTGAGTACAATCACTACACTGACACCAGATCACATTTAACCCCTTGATTGCCTCCGCAGTTAACCCTTTCACTCCCTGTCAGTGTCATTAGGTACAGTGTACAGATTTTTCACTGCTCACTGTATTAGTGTCCCCATGGTTAAGTTCCAAGGGGTAGAGCAAAATGTGTTGGAGGCGTGGCCTTGCAGGAGCCCAGGCAGAGGTTGCCATTCTCACCATCACACACTCACGTGGATGTGCGACACCGATGATTCCTTCCTTTCCCTCTCCAGCCACTGTATTAGTGTCACTGGTAACGCCAAATAGCATTACCATCAGCCCTAGATGGCGTCAGGGTACCCGCCACATATTCCCTGATCGCCCCCCCCCCCAGTTAACCCTTTCACTCCCTGTCACAGTATCAGTACTACAGTGTACAGATATTTTTTCTAATCATAGTATTAGTGTCACGGGTGATACCAGCATCAGTTAGCATCAATTCCAGACAGCGTCAGATTTATATTCATTATCACATTTAACCCTTTGATTGCCAGTAACACACACACTATATACCTCCATTACTAGTATAGTCTGAACGGATCAATATCTTTGATCAGGTCATATACTAGCGTCCCCAATAGTATAGTGTCTCCAAAAATGAAGCGTTAGCAGGATCAGCCCTGACACCTGCCAGCTCCTGCGTTTAGCCCCTCCCCCCCAACAAGTGCAGTGTCAGTAGATCACTGTCACTTCCAATACATAGCGCAGAGCTAGCAAGATCAGGCCTGATCTCCTCTAGTACTAGCAGATACATTTTATTTGTAGTGGTTTAAACAGTCCCTGACAACCAGGAGCTTTTTGTTCCCGTGAGTCACACTAGGCACCTATAAATTTAGTGGCCAAATTGTCAAACGAAAGGTACACAAGTGAAGAGGCCTACAGGATACTAAGCATGGCAGATGAGAGCGATGGGGAGTCCTCACGCTCAGAATCAGGCTCAGTATATGAACCTGTACAGAGCAGCGGCACCCTGACAAATAGCTCTGATGATGGAGTAGAGGTCCCTGCTAAGGTCAGGCGTACCCGACCCCGTTCCCTGGTTGCTGAGGTGCTGCAATTGTATGATGATTCTTGTATGCAGCAGAGAGCCAGTACTAGTGCCGCTCTACCTTTTGGTGAGCTGGCGAGCACCAGCAGCCTATTACATCCCGGTCATAGACAAACCAGCACTGCAGTAACACTTGGTGACGTAGCGAGTCCTATATGTGCAGCCCAAGCTGATGTGGTGGCTACCACAAGTAGTGTCCCGCAGCCACCAAGAATTAAAACACAGGCCCATAGAGCCCATGAAGTCCTTCCCGCTGCTCTTGCAAATCCTGACTGGGAGCCCACAGATTCTGCAGCGCTCGTACTTCTCCCCCATTCACTGCCCAACCCGGAATTCAGGTGGAAACAGCAAATTTAACTCCCTTTGGTTTTTTGGAGCTGTTTTTAACAGAAGATCTGCATGGATCTATTGTGGACCAAACCTATTTTTATGCCAATCAATATATCACCGCAAACCCAAATTCAAACCTTGCCACACAATTCACATGGAAACATATCACGGTTTCCGAATTTAAGATGTTTCTGGGCCTATTCCTCAACATGGGCTTTGCTGAAAAGAATGAGTCGTGGTCATATTGGTCCACAGACCCGATTCATCATATGCCCGTGTTCTCTGCTGCCATGGCCAGGCATAGATACAAAAAAATGATACGATTTATGCACTTCAACGGCAATGAACTCTGTTGCCCTCAAGGTGACCCTGTATATGATTAGCTCCACAAAAAATCGGCCCCTTGTAAATCACTTTAACTAAAAATTACAGTCTTGAATACGCCCCAAAAAGCTGTCTGCGTAGATGAGTCCCTGATTACGTTTTCTGTTTATATCGCAAAAAAAAAAAAAATCCCTGTGGTGATCAAATACTGCCAGAAGAAACCTCTATTTGTGGGGAAAAAAGGACATTTGGGTACAGCATTACATGACCGCGCAATTCCCATGTAAAGTAGCGAAATGCCAAATTGCAAAAAATGCTCTGGTCATAAAGGGGTAAAACCTTCTGAGGCTGAAGTGGTTAAACAGAAAGTGACAATGAGGGAGGAGTCAAAAACCCAATGATGTTGGTCTTCAGGATCAGTCCAGTCTTCATCTTGCTTGTTCTCCCCCCATCCTCACTCTCTGACCTCTGGTGGGGCTCAGCCCCGCTGTTATTTATGACTAAATCATGGACTAAATAAGGAAGTGCAGGACTTCTTGTGTTGGGAAGATGGCAATGAGTGATAGAGGGGGTGGGGACACTCGTCCTATAATCCCCTCATCACTGTCACTCCTATAAAAGACAGTTCTCGTTGTTTCCTCACTCTCTGACTAAGGTCCATGAATAAAGAAATGAACTGGTAGGAGATCAGAGGACCCATTTACTAGTTACCTTGAGGGTGGACTTGTAAGATCCTCAGAGACAAAGCTGCCTGATGCAGGCGGAGTCCTGGTTTAGGGGAACCAATCAGCTCATGTCTAGTAATAATCTTTGTATCTCTATTTTAGTAGATGGACGGGAGATGAGGAAAACCTCAGAGGATTGTCTCACTTTGTCTCCAGACTGTAAAGTAGAAGATGAGGACATCACACAGTATAGTCCAGAAGAAAACCCGACTACCTCAAATGTCCATCCGGCACCACACAGTGTAGATGGACCATCGTATTCCTCTTATCCTGAGGAACCTCGGACTGTGAGGGACGGTGCCGTCCTTCCAACAGAGAAGAGCTTTTCCTGTACTGAGTGCGGGAAGTGTTTCCCTTCTAAATCCAAACTTAATAGGCATAGAAGATCTCATACAGGTGAGAAGGCGTATTCCTGTCCTGAGTGCGGGAAATGTTTTTCGGACAAATCCCATCTCTACACACATCAGAAATCTCACATGGGGGAGAAGCCGTATTCCTGCCCTGAGTGCGGGAAATTTTTTTCACAGGAGGCCAATCTTTACACACATCAGAGATCTCACACGGGGAAGAAGCCGCATTCCTGTCCTGAGTGTGGGAAATGTTTTTCGGTGAAGTCTGATCTTTACAGACATCAGAGATCTCACACAGGAGAGAAGCCATTTTCCTGTCCTGAGTGCGGGAAATGTTTTTCAGTGAAGTACCATCTTTACAGACATAAAAGATCTCACACAGGGGAGAAGCCGTTTTTCTGTCCTGAGTGTGGGAAATGTTTTTCACAGAAGTCCGATCTTTACAAACATCAGAGATCTCACACAGGGGAGAAGCCGTATTCCTGTCCTGAGTGCGGGAAATGTCTTTCACTGAAGTCCAATCTTTACACACATCAGAGATCTCACACGGGGAAGAAGCCGCATTCCTGTCCTGAGTGTGGGAAATGTTTTTCAGTGAAGTCTGATCTTTACAGACATCAGAGATCTCACACAGGAGAGAAGCCATTTTCCTGTCCTGAGTGCGGGAAATGTTTTTCAGTGAAGTACCATCTTTACAGACATCAAAGATCTCACACAGGGGAGGAGCCGTTTTTCTGTCCTGAGTGTGGGAAATGTTTTTCACAGAAGTCCGATCTTTACAAACATCAGAGATCTCACACAGGGGAGAAGCCGTATTCCTGTCCTGAGTGTGGGAAATGTTTTTCACAGAAGTCCAGTCTTTCCACACATCAGAGATCTCACACGGGGGAGAAGCCGCATTCCTGTACTGAGTGAGGGAAATGTTCCTCACTGAAGTCCTGTCTTCCTGTACATCAGGGATCCCACACAACCCTTGAGGTGTATTAGTGCCTTGAGTGTGGGAAATGTCTTCTATATGAATGTTGCTGGAAATCACAGATCTCATGTGGGGAAGAAGCACACCCTGATATACACCTCAGATATACTCCATGGTTGATCTTCATCATGTAATGCCGCGTACACATGACCGAACTTTCCGGCAGAAAAGGACCGACGGAATCATTCAGCGGAACTCTGTCGGAAAGACCATCAGAGTTCATTCCGATGGAAAGTCCGGTCGTATGTAAGTGGCATAAGAAACAGTTGATAAGGAGATCAGAGATCACCAAAGACATGGATGAAGTGTTGTAAAAATACAATGGATGGGCGGCTCATACAGGTTTGGTAATGTACTTTTATGTCATGGCTTTCTTCCAGGTCCGCACCCATGCATGCGCACACCCAGAAACCTCCACTGTCATTGGCTGTAGGACAAGTTTGTCAGCAGGTTCCAGCCAATGATTTTGCCCCGTACCCTGCTGATCACCTGCAGCCAATGACAAATCACTCCTGTGTTTTATTTTATAAACACGGGGAGCTATCTTGTGATTTCTTCTCTTCCCGAGTCCTTTTCAGTTCAGGAAGGGAACAGAACACCACACTGTGAGTATAATCACCACACTTTACACCCACACACCTTAGATTGGAACATTTAACCCCATTGATTGCCCTCATTCACCCTTTGATCACCCCTGTCACCCAACCAGTGCCATTAGTACAGCATCAGTGTACAGTATTTTTCACCAATCACTGTTTTAGCATCACTTGTTACATCAGATAGCGCCAGGGTCATCAACATGGGGACATCCTCCCCATGTTGAGGGCATGTGGCCTGGTACAGTTCAGGAGGGGGGCGCTCTCTCGTCCTGCGGCCTGCCAGGTTGCGTGCTTGGATAAGGGTCTGGTATGGATTTTTAGGGGGACCCCATGCCATTTTTTTTTATTTTGGCACGAGGTTCCCCTTAATATCCATACCAGACCTGAAGGGCCTGGTACAGAATTTGGGGGGACCCCCACGCATTTTTTTTTAAATTTTGGTTCGGGGTTCCCCTTAATATTCATACCAGACCCAAAGGGCCTGCTAATGGACTGTGGGGGAATCCCATGCTGTTTTTTTCAATCACTTGTATGTGCATTGCAGAGACCCGTCAATTCATTCAGTCGCAAGCAGTTTTAAATGACTTTTTTTCCTTTAGAAATGTCATTTTGTGCAGGGACTGTTCTAAACATGGGAAACATGCGCCACTTTACAGGCATACTATAGACACCCCCCAGGTACGAAATTTAAAGGAATATTTCACTTTTATTGTTTCACTTTAAGCATTATTAAAATCACTGCTCCCGAAAAAACTGCCGTTTTTAAAACTTTTTTTTTACATTGATCCATGTCCCCTGGGGCAGGACCCGGGTTCCCAAACCCTTTTTATGACAATACCATGCATATTAACCTTTAAAATTAGCACTTTTGATTACTCCTACAGGCTTTTAAAGGGTGTTCCGCGGCTTTCGAATTTGCTGCGAACACCCCAAATTGTTCCCTATTCTGCGAACGGGCGAATAGCCAATGTTCGAGTCGAACTCATGTTTGAGACCGTAATGGAAATTTGTACGTTCTGTACAATACAATACAATTGTATTGTATTTTGTATGTATTGCACTCTGCCCTCACTGTGCACACAGAACTAATAATATTTTCAGTACATGTTTACATTCTTTCCAGTCCTGATTAGAATTAGCCTGCCTATGTAACACCCCTTGTTACCATAAACGTACAATTGTAATATTAATGTGATACCTACGTAATCATGTGCATAAAAACCTTCAATTGCGTCATAATAAAGCAGAACAGTAATTTGGAAAGATGCTGAGCGTATCTTTTGTGTCTGTTCCCTACTGCAGTAGTTATTATTAATTTGGAACCACTAATCAATATGAGGATAGGAGTTGCCTATCATCAATTCAACCGAGTCAGCATGGCGAGTCAGCTAGGAGGGGATTCCAGGTGACCCTGAGTATCCGAAATGAGGAGCTTGAGACGATCCGGGAATTTCTGATAATCAGCCTTTTGCTTACATTTGAGTTATCAGACTTCTTTGATTGGTAAGGCATTTTCGGGACAAAGGGTACCTATTTTACTCCCCTTAATCGAACTGTATTGATTGGTGGTTATATGTCATGTTGTCACTGTCTATTGTCCACCGGAGTGTTATAGATAAGAAAGGGAAGAATAGTGCTGTTCACAGGTATATGTACTACATCTGCGAGATAAAGTAGTTTAGAGGCAAGAGGGTATAGGCACACATAGAGAAGAGAGGAGACTGGCCAGTCATTATGGGCATTGAATTAAGTAAGGGAATGAAGGGTAAGAGACCCTCAAAAATGCCCAGCGCAAGAGGAGCGCTACATATGAACCAAAGGTGCGGTTCCGCCTATACTGAGCCCCTAGATTAATGGTTAGAGTGGCCAGGGATCCACAGTGGGTAACTGGGTTACCAAAGTCCACAGGGACTAAGAATCATGCAGAGTAAACAGCTAGAGAAACAGCTATCTATGTGAGCCGGATGGATGAAGGGTGACAATTAACACTAGACAGAAAGGGACATTTTCATGTTAAGTTGTGGGATGAATTTGGGGTCAGGCACTACAACAATTAGAGTCAAAACAGAGAAATGAGAATTAAAACAGAATACTTTATATGTTGTCAGAGAGGGAAGATGGGATGAGCACTGTGGCTGCCCTGTCTGATCATAGAAGCTAGATATAAAAGATATCTGAACAAAATAAGGAAAGCAGAATTTAGGCAGGGAAATATTAATAAGAGTTAAAAGAAAGTGAAAGAATGATATGTATGTGTTGTGTACAAATGGGAAAATGTGATTTTTAGAGAGATATTGGTGTATGTGTGTGCGATTGCTGGGACCTTTAGTTCTATCTCTTGTGTGTGTCATGTACGCAGATGTGACCCCCTCCTTTGTGCTCTCATGAAAGAATGTGGTCAGTGATAAGCTGGAAGGACACCATGCCAATTCCAGTTTTTTAGACAAAGCATTTATAACAAAATGTGCCGGGTTAACGAATCTAATGATAAACAATGTGATCACAATTATTTTGAATCTGTTTTCCAAACATGGTAAAATGAAGGTTACATTTAACCGTGTATTACACAAATTGAATATCCTTTGATAGTGGAAACAGTGCATTTACAAAAAGGGAAGTTAAGTAATAATGAGTATTAATTTCTAATATGAGTTTAACAATTTTATTAATAATATAGATATATTGAAACTGGTTTAGACAACCTTTGGTTGGAAATGAAATCCAGGTTATTGGGGAAATTTGTAATAAATGGGATTAGTTTAGATTAAGATAACAATTTTGTAATTTTACATTTATTCAATAAGCCCTTATTGAGAGAAAAAAAAGATTAAGATGAGGTTGTTATTTGGAATAAAGCTGCCATAATATTTAACAAAGCCAAGATGGATGGGATACATAAGAAGTTTTTCTACAAAAATGAAATTTTAAGGTTCTTGATAATAACTTGATGTGCGGTCCATGATGTGAGAGTTATAATAAATAAAATTTAAATATAACAGACCCATCACATAAAGTCCACACCCTGTTAGGATAGATGCCACCTGCAGCCAGTTGTTTTTTTTTTCATTTTTGATGCTTTCTGGTCCATCATACAGATTGTTGGTACTTTTTGTTTTTATTTATTTTTATTTTTGAAATCCAAAGCAGAATGTGTGGATTGTGAAATGATGTGCCCCTTTTCCTTGTAAGTGCCGTGGTATAAGCAGAAGAATATTTTGAATTTATGGGCATCTCTGCATGACTGCAGGGTATTGTTATCATTTATTATAATATTGCCAGGAAGAAGTTGTCTTTTGAAACATGAAACTGGAGTTCTTACACAAACAGCATGATAGAAAACAAGCCATTGTAATATATTTATGCAAGCTGGACCCAGTAATGAAGGGTTCACCCCGATATATCAGAGCTGCAGCTTTTATGCAAAGGTGCTATTAGACAAAGTTAGATATTGTTTTGGTCAAACATTTAATTTTTATTGGTCCGACATTCTGCGCAGCAAATATACAGCTAACTAAATGTTTGTCTAATGAAAGGTTTAAAATATGAGTTTGTTTATGTACAAATCTAACAATGAAAAATGCGTACATTTGAATCCAGCCACCTTATTGCCTCTATTGGAGGAGGCTGGAGACAAAGGAAGACACGTGTGTTACATTGATGTGGGAATCAGCTGCTGTGAGCCCAGTGCAGGACACACTCCCTGAAGACCCAGATAATAATTTTTTTGTAGATTTGAGTATGCAGTTTATCACCCAGAAGGATAATCTGTATTCAAAGTCATTCTATCCTTTTTCCCCAGCTCAAGAAGCAGAGCTCCATATTTTAGCAAAGTCTGTGAGCTTTAAAAAGAATGTATATTTATATAGATAGTCGAGATATTGAGAGCTTTTAGTTCCATTTAAAGGGCCAGAAGTTTGTTTTTACATCGGCAGGTAAACCAACCAAGCATGCCAAGGTAATTTGATTGGCTGTTTTCAGCCTTCCAGCTTCTTGCTGAGGTAGCCATGTTAACTTTCACACATGGCAGCAGACCAGGATGCACTAAGGATGCTGCATTTACAGCCCCGGACACTTGATAGGTCTGTGCAACTCACAGATTCCACCCTAGTTCTGGCCCAGTATAGCTGGGATTAATAATTCAACTTTAAGGACCCCAGAACGAGAAGAACAAGTGGTCCACAGGGGGCAACTTCTTATGAAAGAGGACTTTGGAAAAGGTGATCATTTAGGTCTGCCAGCCACTCTTTTCCCTCCAGCTTGACACATGGACCGTGTCATCAGTCACAAGCAGTTATGGCTGCCTTAGTAAAGGAGCTTGGGATAGAGCCAGGGTCCTCCACAGTTGTTTTTATAACATACCACTTCTTGTTTTACCTGTTACCAAAGGTGTTACCAAAAGCTGAACATCCCTTCCAGAGATCACAAAAAACATATATACAGATGCCCAAGTCAGCATCTTACAAGTATGCATTTTGTCTGTATGGACATGTTTTTTGGATGTCCAGTGGCAAATGCTACTGCAAAGGCCACAGTAAAAAGTGTTATCAGAAGTAGTTTGTAAGTACAGAGTGCCACAAAGTACAGAGAGTAACAGAGGAAATCATTTTTATAGGAGAGTCCTTACTAGAAGTTTTGAGGTTTTATTTTTACACCCCTACTGTCTACAATGTAGCGGACAAAGTAGAGTAAGAAACTAGAAAACTTTTGCCTGAACGTTTTCTTCTATTTTATGAAGCCCCTAAGGGGGATGTTGGACTCTCTCCCTATGAGATTTGGTTTGGGAGTGTGTTACTCACTTGCTTATATTTTGTCTCAGCAGCTGAAGTCCTCCATTCGGATCTCATAGAGAATGTTGCTGATCTTTTAAGGTTTTTTGACAAACTCATTTATGTGTTTTCTTCCCAATTCCAGATCCTAAAAGTTTGGAAGGATATAAAACTAAAGCCAGGTGACTTGTGGATTGTTAAGAGACATTTATATATAAGGAAAAGTTTGGAGACTCAATACAGCATCTATTTCATGTACAGTTTTTGCAAAACTTGAAGGAAAAGTCATGTTGAAGTCATATTTTGTCTTTGTTTACATGAGCTGATAAGTCAGCATGCCAACAATTCAGCTAGAAGGCCATTCTGACCACAGGAGTGTACAGACAGTACTCTGTAAATATGTCTTATCAATCATTTGTTTTTCACAATGAAAAGTCATTTGGTAATGAAAAAAGCTGCTCAGCTATTATTTTCTCCACAATGGAGTTTCTTTGCCTCTTTGGCCAGGACTACCTCCACCTAAGCGTGTGGAGGTTCCAGGTTAAAGGTTATAGCAGGTATGGTTAGTGATCAAAATATTGATCAAAAGAGGGGAGACTGTAATGGAAATTTGTAAGTTCTGTATATAATTGTATTGTATTTTGTATGTATCACACACTGCCCTCACTGTGCACACAGCACTAATAATGTTTTCAGTACATGTTTACATTCTTTTGAGTCCTGATTATAATAAGCCTGCCTATGTTACGCCCCTTGTTACCATAAACGTACAATTGTAATATTAATGTGATACCTACGTAATCATGTGCATAAAAACCTTCAATTGCGTAATAATAAAGCAGAACAGTTATTTGGAAATATGCTGAGCGTATCTTTTCTGTCTGTTCCCTACTGCAGTAGTTATTATTAATTTGGAACCACTAATCAATATGAGGATAGGAGTTGCCTATCATCAATATAACCGAGTCAGGTTGAAAAAAGACACAAGTCCATCTAGTCCAACCTATGTGTGTGATTATGTGTCAGTATTACATTATATATCCCTGTGTGTTGCGGTCATTCAGGTAATTATCTAATAGTTTCTTGAAGCTATCAATGCTCCCCGCTGAGACCACCGCCTGTGGAAGGGAATTCCACATCCTTGCCGCTCTTACAGTAAAGAACCCTCTATGTAGTTCAAGGTTAAACCTCTTTTCTTCTAATTGTAATGAGTGGCCACGAGTCTTAATAAACTCTCTTCTGCGAAACAGTTTTATCCCTATTGTGGGGTCACCAGTACAGTATTTGTAAATTGAAATCATATCCCCTCTCAAGCGTCTCTTCTCCAGAGAGAATAAGTTCAGTGCTCACAACCTTTCCTCATAACTAAGATCCTCCAGACCCTTTATTAGCTTTGTTGCCCATCTTTGTACTCGCTCCATTTCCAGTACATCCTTCCTGAGGACTGGTGCCCAGAACTGGACAGCATACTCCAGGTGCGGCCGGACCAGAGTCTTGTAGAGCGGGAGAATTATCATTTTATCTCTTGCGTTGATCCCCCTTTTAATGCCAATATTCTGTTTGCTTTGTTAGCAGCAGCTTGGCAGTGCATGCCATTGCTGAGCCTATCATCTACTAGGACCCCCAGGTCCTTTTCCATCCTAGATTCCCCCAGAGGTTCTCCCCCCAGTCTATAGATTGCATTCATATTTTTGCCACCCAAATGCATTATTTTACATTTTTCTATATTGAACCTCATTTGCCATGTAGTTGCCCACCCCATTAATTTGTTCAGGTCTTTTTGCAAGGTTTCCACATCCTGCGGAGAAGTTATTGCCCTGCTTAGCTTAGTATCGTCCGCAAATACAGAGATTGAACTGTTTATCCCATCCTCCAGGTCGTTTATGAACAAATTAAATAGGATTGGTCCCAGCACAGAACCCTGGGGAACCCCACTACCCACCCCTGACCATTCCGAGTACTCCCCATTTATCACCACCCTCTGAACTCGCCCTTGTAGCCAGTTTTCAATCCATGTACTCACCCTATGGTCCATGCCAACGGACCTTATTTTGTACAGTAAACGTTTATGGGAAACTGTGTCAAATGCTTTTGCAAAATCCAGATACACCATGTCTACGGGCCTTCCTTTATCTAGATGGTAACTCACCTCCTCATAGAAGGTTAATAGATTGGTTTGGCAAGAACGATTCTTCATGAATCCATGCGGATTACTGCTAATGATATCGTTCTTATTACTAAAATCTTGTATATAGTCCCTTATCATCCCCTCCAAGAGTTTACATACTATTGATGTTAGGCTAACTGGTCTGTAATTCCCAGGGATGTATTTTGGGCCCTTTTTAAATATTGGTGCTACATTGGCTTTTCTCCAATCAGCTGGTACCATTCCAGTCAATAGACTGTCTGTAAAAATTAGGAACAACGGTCTGGCAATCACTTGACTGAGTTCCCTAAGTACCCTCGGATGCAAGCCATCTGGTCCCGGTGATTTATTAATGTTAAGTTTCTCAAGTCTAATTTTAATTCTGTCCTCTGTTAACCATGGAGGTGCTTCCTGTGTTGTGTCATGAGAATAAACACTGCAGTTTTGGTTACTGAAGCCCCCCCGATTCACTTGTGATGACTGAGGAGAAGAATAAATTAAATACCTTCGCCATCTCCCCATCCTTTGTAACCAGATGTCCTTCCTCATTCTTTATGGGGCCAATATGGTCTGTCCTCCCTTTTTTACTGTTTACATACTTAAAGAATTTCTTGGGATTTTTTTTGCTCTCCTCCGCTATGTGTCTTTCATGTTCTATCTTAGCCATCCTAATTGCACCCTTACATTTCTTATTGCATTCTTTATAAATTCTGAATGCTGTGGATGATCCCTCAACCTTGTATTTTTTGAAGGCCTTCTCCTTTGCTTTTATATGCATTTTTACATTGGAGTTAAGCCATCCAGGATGTTTGTTCGCTCTTTTAAATTTATTACCCAATGGGATACATTGGCTAATGCCCTTATTTAATATGCTCTTAAAGCAAACCCATCTCTCCTCTGTATTCTTTGTTCCTAATATTTTATCCCAATTTATGCCTTTTAGCAAGGTTTGTAGTTTAGGGAAGTTGGCTCTTTTGAAATTCAGTGTCTTTGTGTTCCCTTCATGTCTCCTATTTGTGTGATTTATACTGAAACTAATTGACCTGTGATCGCTGTTACCTAAATTGCCCCGTATTTCCAAATCTGTTATCAGGTCTGTATTGTTGGTAATCAGTAGATCTAGTAATGTTTTATTTCTAGTTGGTGCGTCTACCATCTGACCCATAAAATTGTCCTGCAAGACATTAAGGAACTGGCGAGCCTTAAATGAATGCGCGGTTCCCTCCGCCCAGTCTATGTCTGGATAATTAAAATCCCCCATTATGATAACACTTCCCATCCTTGCTGCTAATCCAATTTGTGATAGGAGATCCGTCTCCACTTCCTCCCTCAGGTTAGGGGGCCTATAGCATACTCCCAGTATTATTTTCCCCTTAGCTTCATCCCTTTGGAGCTCTACCCATAAAGATTCCACCTCCTCCCTAGCCCCCTCAGTGATGTCATCTCTCACATTCACTTGTACATTATTCTTGATATATAGGCATACCCCTCCCCCTTTTTTACCCTCTCTATCCTTGCGGTATAGGGTATACCCTTGAATGTTTGCCAGCCAATCATGAGAGCTGTTGAACCAGGTCTCTGAAATTCCCACAAAATCCAAATCCTCCTCGTACAACAGTATCTCTAGTTCACCCATCTTGTCCGCCAGGCTCCTGGCATTGGTGAACATGCCACATAGTTTAGACCGGTCGCATATTGTCCTCGTATTGGGTGTTTCAAGATTGCAACTTGGACTTGCTACTATATTCACCTTGTGTTTTTGTGCTTTGGTTAACCTACCACTAATGCCCCCAATACTACCCTCTGGAATATCTTCCGCGCTGGCTATCACTGTCTCTGGACCCTCCCCCCCATCGCCTAGTTTAAAAACCCCTCTAACTTTTTGGCCATCTTCATTCCCAGCAGATCTGCACCCTCCTCATTTAGGTGCAGTCCGTCCCTTCTATAGTACCGGTTACCGACTGAGAAGTCGGCCCAGTCCTCCAGGAACCCAAACCCCTCCTTACTACACCAGCTCTTCAGCCACTTGTTTACTTCCCTAATCTCCCTCTGTCTCTCTGGTGTGGCTCGATGTACCGGTAGTATTCCTGAGAACACTACCTTGCAGGTCTTTTTCCTCAATTTAGCTCCTAAGTCCCTAAAATCGTTCTTTAGGACACTCCATCTGCCTCTGACTTTGTCATTGGTGCCAACGTGCACCATGACAGCCGGGTCTTCCCCAGCCCCTCCCAGTAATCTGTCCACAAGATCCGTGATGTGCCGAACCCGAGCGCCCGGTAGACAACATACTGTTCGGCGCTTCAGGTCTTGGTTACAGATTGCCCTCTCTGTCCTTCTAAGAATTGAGTCCCCTACCACCAGAATCTGTCTTTCCTTTCCCTTTGCTGCCCCCCCACTCTCACTGGAGGAGTTCTTCCCCTGGCAGCTAGGAGAGTCCCTCAACTCCAGCAGTGCTGGTCCCTGACTGGTTACACCAATGTCACTCAATGGAGCGTACTTATTGGGATGCTCCAGTCCTAGATCGGCCTCCCTGGCACTTCCCCCTCTACCCCTCCTGACTGTCACCCATCTACTCTTTGCTAGTGCCTGCACCTCTTTGTCTCCACCCGCCTCTGTGCTGGCCCCTGCCGGCACCTGCCGTGTACGTTCCTGGCTCACCTTTAGTATGGAGGGACTTCTCAGTGCTGACAGTTGCTTCCCCAGATTCAGAACCTGGGCTTCCAGGGAAACAATGTGCTTACATTTTGCACAGCAGTATTCGCCCTCGATCGGATGATCGAGGAACGCATACATGCGGCAAGATGTACAAAGAGTCGCCTCTCCACACCCGCCGGGCATCGTACCTATTAAATTTAGTGAGGATTTGGGGATTTTACCCTGTCCAAATTACCTAACAACTAGCTTCCTGGCACTAATACTCAAGACAATACACAGGTACACGACAAGACAATACACAGGTACACAATACACAAGTACTAACGATCCACACACACTACTCAGACAACACTCAGATACTCACACTACACAGGTCCTATGACCCCTGTTATAACCTCCTGTTTTAAACTCTTGTTTATAACTCCCACTTAAACCAGCTCCACTTACACCAAGCTCCACAGCTTCAAACTGAGCACGCTCAAACTGAGTCCTACAACAAGTTAAATAGTCACCTGGGAGCAACTAACCACACCCTTAATTGATAGACTGATGAAACAAAAAACAAAACAAAAAAAAAGCTATTTAAAAAGTGACAGCAAAAGGCAAGATAAAAACTAAAAGGAAAAGTCCCCAAAATGCAACCCAGCAAACACCAACAGACAGCAGCAATACACACACCAACAGACAGCAGCAATACACACACCAGCAGACAGCAAGACTTGTATACTCTAACACTTGTTTATAACTCCCACTTAAACCAGCTCCACTTACACCAAGCTCCACAGCTTCAAACTGAGCACGCTCAACTGAGTCCTACAACAAGTTAAATAGTCACCTGGGAGCAATTAACCACACCCTTAATTGATAGACTGATGAAACAAAAAAAAAAAAAAAAAAAGCTATTTAAAAAGTGACAGCAAAAGGCAAGATAAAAACTAAAAGGAAAAGTCCCCAAAATGCAACCCAGCAAACACCAACAGACAGCAGCAATACACACACCAACAGACAGCAGCAATACACACACCAGCAGACAGCAAGACTTGTATACTCTAACACTTGTTTATAACTCCCACTTAAACCAGCTCCACTTACACCAAGCTCCACAGCTTCAAACTGAGCACGCTCAACTGAGTCCTACAACAAGTTAAATAGTCACCTGGGAGCAATTAACCACACCCTTAATTGATAGACTGATGAAACAAAAAAAAAAAAAAAAAGCTATTTAAAAAGTGAAAGCAAATACACATAGAAGTTCATTGATAAAAACGGCATGGGAATTCCCCACAGGGGAACCCCGAACCAAAAAAAAAAATGACGTGGGGGATCCCCCTAAATTCCATACCAGGCCCTTCAGGTATGGATATTAAGGGGAACCCTGGCCAAAATTAAAAAAAAAAAAAATGACGTGGGGGTCCCCCTAAATTCCATACCAGACCCTTATCCGAGCACGCAACCTGGCAGGCCACAGGAAAAGAGGGGGGGACGAGAGAGTGCCCCCCCCTCCTGAACCGTACCAGGCCACATGCCCTCAACATTGGGAGGATGCTTTGGGGTAGCCCCCCAAAACACCTTGTCCCCATGTTGATGAGGACAAGGGCCTCATCCCCACAACCCTGGACGGTGGTTGTGGGGGTCTGCGGGCAGGGGGCTTATCGGAATCTGAAAGCCCCCTTTAACAAGGGGACCCCCAGATCCCGGCCCTCCCCCTGTGTGAAATGGTAAGGGGATACAAAAGAAATGGTATTTCACTAAAAAAACTGTCAAAAAATGTTAAAAATGACAAGAGACAGTTTTTGACAATTCCTTTATTTAAATGCTTCTTCTTTCTTCTATCTTCCTTCATCTTCTGGTTCTTCCTCCAGTGTTCTTGTCCAGCATCTTCCTCCGCGACGTCTTCTTCCCTTCTTCTCCTCGGGCCGCTCCACACCGATGGCATGGGGGGAGGCTCCCGCTCTTGTCTTCATCTTCTTGTCTTCATCTTCTTGTCGGGCCGCTCCGCATCCATGCTGGCATGGAGGGAGGCTCCCGCTGTGTGATGCTTCTCCTCTTCTGACGGTTCTTAAATAACGGGGGGACGGGGCCACCCAGTGACCCCGCCCCCTCTGACGCACGGTGACTTGACGGGACTTCCCTGTGGCGTCACAGAGAATGCCATAGGGAAGCCCCGTCATGTCCCCGTGCATCAGAGGGGGCGGCGTCTCTGGGTGGCCCCGCCCCCCGTTATTTAAGAACAGTCAGAAGAGGAGAAGCGTCACACAGCGGGAGCCTCCCACCATGCCAGCATGGGTGCGGAGCGGCCCGAGGAGAAGAAGGGAAAAAGACGCCGCGGAGGAGATGCTGGACAAGAATGCCGGAGGAAGAACCAGAAGAACCAGAAGAAGAAGAAGATGAAGGAAGATAGAAGAAAGAAGAAGCATTTAAATAAAGGAATTGTCAAAAACTGTCTTGTAATTTTTAAAATTTTTGACAGTTTTTTAGTGAAATGGTAGGGGTACTTTTGCACCTCCTTACCATTTCACACAGTGGGGAGGGCCGGGATCTGGGGGTCCCCTTGTTATAGGGGGCTTCCAGATTCCGATAAGCCCCCCACCCACAGACCCCCACAAACACCGTCCAGGGTTGTGGGGATGAGGCCCTTGTCCTCATCAACATGGGGACAAGGTGTTTTGGGGGGCTACCCCAAATCACCCTCCCAATGTTGAGGGCATGTGGCCTGGTACGGTTCAGGAGGGGGGGGGCGCTCTCTCATCCCTCCCCTCTTTTCCTGTGGCCTGCCAGGTTGCGTGCTCGGATAAGGGTCTGGTATGGATTTTTGGGGAGACCCATGCCTTTTTAATTTTGGCGCGGGTTTCCCTTAATATCCATACCAGACCTGAAGGGCCTGGTATGGAATTTAGGGGGACCCCCACGTCTTTTTTTTTTTTTTTTTTATTTTGGCCAGGGTTCCCCTTAACCGCTTCAATACCGAGCCAATTCTGACACTTTGCTCCTACATGTAAAAATCATCATTTTTTTGCTAGAAAATAACATAGAACCCCCAAACATTATATATGTTTTTTTAGCAAAGACCCTAGAGAATACAATGGCGGTTGTTGCAACTTTTTATCTCACACAGTATTTGCGCAGGAATTTTTCGAACGTGTTTTTTTTGGGGAAAAAAACTGTTTTGTGTTTAAAAAAAAAAACAAAACAGTAAAGTTAGCCCAATGTTTTTGCATGTTGTGAAAGATGAAGTTACGACGAGTAAATAGATACCTAACATGTCACGCTTCAAAATTGCACACGCTCGTGGAATGGCGCCAATGTTCGGTACTTAAAAATCCCCATAGGCGACGCTTGAAATTTTTTTACTGGTTACATGTTTTGAGTTACAGAGGAGGTCTAGGGCCAAAATGATTGCTCTCGCTCCAAAGTTCGCGGCGATACCTCACATGTATGGTTCATATGTGGGCGGGACTTATGTGCGGGCGGGATCAAGCGGCGGAACGGCCGCTATGATCGTTCCTATGGTGTAGAGATTCGCCGGCTGAAACCGGCAATATCTGAATGATGTTTGTAACTACAGGCATCATTCAGATATACCTGCTCAAAGCCAAGGACGTCATATGACGGTGGGCGGTGGGCTAGTGGTTAATATCCATACCAGACCTGAAGGGCCTGGTATAGAATTTAGGGGGACCCCCCAACGACTTTTTTTTAATTTTGGCCGGGGTTCCCCTTAATATCCATACCAGACCTGAAGGGCCTGGTATGGAATTTAGGGGGACCCCCCACGTCATTTTTTTTTTAAATTTTGATTCAGGGTTTCCCTGTGGGGAATTCCCATGCCGTTTTTATCAATGAACTTTTATGTGTATTGTCGGACCGGCAATTCATTAATAGCCGCGAGTAGTTTTAAATGACTTTTTTTCCTTTGAAATGTCATTTTGCTGTCAGACTGTTCTAAACACGGGAAACATGCGCCCCTTTACAGGCATACTATAGACACCCCCCAAATACGATATTTAAAGGGATATTACACTTTTATTGTTTGACTTTAAGAATTATTAAAATCACTGCTCCCGAAAAAACAGACGTTTTTAAAACTTTTTTTTGCATTGATCCATGTCCCCTGGGGCAGGACCCGGGTCCCCAAACACTTTTTATGACAATACCCTGCATATAAGCCTTTAAAATTAGCACTTTTGATTTCTCCCATAGACTTTTAAAGGGTGTTCTGCGGCTTTCGAATTTGCCGCAAACACCCCAATTTGTTCGCTGTTCGGCGAACTGGTGAACAGCCGATGTTCGAGTCGAACATGAGTTCGACTCAAACTCGAAGCTCATCCCTAGTCAGGAGTATATAATGTACAATATAAATGATATAGTGCAGGGGTCAGGAGTATGTAATGTACAATATAAATGATATAGTGCAGGGGTCAGGAGTATGTAATTTACAACATAGAGTATATAGTGCAGGGGTCTATAATGTACAATATAAATTATACAGTGTAAGGGTCAGGACTCATAATATTGGTAGTCAATATACAGTGGCAAATTAAATGTTTACATGAGACAAGTTGCAGAGGTCCCAAACCGCTGCCTCCCATCTCCTGAGACTGCACTCAGTGACTTGGGTCTGAGACTATACAGACATATCCCTCCACCCGACACAGGCAGCAGATAACAGAGCAAGTAATCCTGGGAGAATTGTTCTGTCAGAGATCATACTAGATCCAGGTATGGGGCAGAAGACCCAAAGCACATTCCCCAGGTCCCTAGGTCTAGTAACGTCTATGATGAAAATAAACATTTTGCTGCCAGCTGAACCCCAGAATCTCCATAAATCCAGTCTAGATACATAAATTGTGTCTGCAGCACAGAGAAGGAAGATTATCCGAGAGAAATACAGGAATACAGGACGGGGAACACAGCTCAGGAAAGTGACCAGGGGATTACAGGCTGATATCACCCAGTCCCCGCCCTACTCTGGACCAATCAGTGAGCAGTATGGGTGGAGGAATGTATTTAGTGTTAATGACCCACCTGTACTGATCTCTGTAGGAGTGTCCTCCTCTATAAATGTCCCCGTTATTCCATCCTCCTCCATAGACTGCTGATCATCTCTCACATACCTCTCTTCTTCTTCTGATTTAACCTCAAATTCTATATCGATTGGATCTCCACTCTAAATCAAGAAAATGAGAGAAAATATCATCTGTAAACAATAGGATTTATTATTGTGACATCACATATAAAATCCACAGATCATCTCTAGGAGTCCATGTTCTAGATGATCCATCCCACCAACCTTGTAACAGTGAGGGATGGTGTGATCTTCCTGTGTGGAATCCCGGGAATACAGAGGACGGGGACATCTCTCTGGGGGGTTCCTGGTATTAGGTGACTCCATCACATCCTTGTGTCCTTCTGAAATCTCCTCCATCACTCCATACTCCTCATCCTCCTCTTTATACTCTTCTTTAACAACAATATTATAATCCCAGAGGTTTCCACTCTGAATATATAATAAAACATTAATTGTAACAAACATGCTGTGTATAAATCAGAACTACCAATAATTGTCAATCATCTACCTGATGATGGTGAGGGATGGTGTGATCTTCCTGTGTGGAATCCCGGGAATACAGAGGACGGGGACATCTCTCTGGTGGGTTCCTGTAGCTGGATGACTCCACCATGGTGTCCTGGTACAGATCTTTGTTTTCTTTTAGAAACTCCTCCATCACCCCATCCTCATCATCCTCCTCTTTTATCTCTTCTTTGACCTCAATTTTAGAGTCTCTCAGTTTTCCACTCTGAATATAGAATAAAAATGACATCAATGGTAACAATGCAGATAATGTACAGATCCTAATGATACTATCAGTGATTGTTCCTCATCTACCTGATGATGGTGAGGGATGGTGTGACCTTCCTGTGTGGAATCCCGGGAATACAGAGGACGGGGACATCTCTCTGGTGGGTTCCCATTACTGGATCCATCTGTAGGAAACACACACACTGACTGAATACATTGTTTCTATGTGTTTATCAGATGATGGGGGATCTAGGTGGAGCCTCCATACTGCTCTCTCCTTTACAATAAAGTCTCCTCTTACCCGGTGATGTGAGGGGCGGCTGATTGTCCATCATGACGTCCTTGTAGAGATCCTTGTGTCCTTCTAAATACTCCCACTCCTCCATGGAGAAATAGACAGTGACATCCTGACACCTTATAGGAACCTGACACACACAATGATACAGTCACCATCCAGACACATCCCTTGTCTGTTACTGGATAATGTCCCAGAATTCCCAGAATCCTCCTCACCTCTCCTCCATGATCTCTCTGGTGACTTCTAGAATCTTCTTTGTATTTCTCTATTCTATCAGGGAGGGAGGTGGAGGCAATGTGATGGTCATATGATCTCCAGACTTCACAGGAGGAAAACTCTAGATCTGAACACAAATAGTAAAATGAAATGATATTCCCAGAATCCTCCTCACCTCACCATTCAGTTTTCCATTTTATTAAAGCCCCACTTCAGACTGAGGTTTTGGTTGCAGCCAATAGCTTCATCACTGATCTGTGTATTCTGAGAGCGGAGGAGCGCCCCCCATTGTCAGAATACAATAGTGTAGCGGGGAGGATTCCCCCATCCCCCTCCAATGTGTGGATGGGGGAATTGGTTCAGATTTTTCACTCAGCCCTAGGGTCGCAACCTCATTACTTTAAACCTGAACACATATGAATTACACGGGTTCTGAGGATAATTTAATGCAGATAAGGCACCAAGTGATTTTAATTACCACCTTAATCAGCCACAGAACCCGTGTAATTATTATGTGTTCGGATATAAAGGGATGAGATGGCAACTAAGGATGAGCTCCGGCGTGTTCTCACAGCCCGCCAGGAAGTCGGCACTGCGGAGCGCTAATCACAGGCAGTGAGACATTTCCCGATCTCTGCAGCCGTGCATCAGGACAATGTCTCACTGCCTGTGATTAGCGCTCCGCAGTGCCGACTTCCTGGCGGGCTCTACACGTGGGCTGTGAGAACACGCCGGAGCTCATCCTTAGTGGCCCACTGGCTGAACGATAAAACTGAACCATGTATGGCCAGCCTTGGAAGCAAAATATATTAATCATCAACTGATCCCCCTGAAGGGGTTAATCTACATATTACCTCCTCTGCCGCCAGATCCTGCATTGTCTTCTCTCTACGTCCTTCCAAATGGGATGTCCTGTGTACCTGACATCACTTCCTGTCTGTATTCCATAGAGACTTCCTGTCTGGGTAGAAGTGAGATCACCACCTTGTGGAACTCAGAGGAACTGCATCCCAGAGAATCATCTCATAGTGTGAACACGGCCTTGTGCTGTGTGTGTGTGTACTGTATATCCTTTCTCTCCTCGCTGAGTGTGTATGAGGAGGCGGAGCTCTGAGTGTGTATGAAGAGGCGGAGCTCTGAGTGTGTATGAAGAGGCGGAGCTCTGAGTGTGTATGAAGAGGCGGAGCTCTGAGTGTGTATGAAGAGGCGGAGCTCTGAGTGTGTATGAAGAGGCAGAACCTTGAGGGTGTATGAAGAGGCGGAGCTCTAAGTGTGTATGAAGAGGCGGAGCTCTGAGTGCGTATGAAGAGGCGGAGCTCTGAGTGTGTATGAAGAGGCGGAGCTCTGAGTGTGTATGAAGAGGCGGAGCCCTGAGTGTGTATGAAGAGGCGGAGCTCTGAGTGCGTATGAAGAGGAGGAGCTCTGAGTGTGTATGAAGAGGCGGAGCTCTGAGTGCGTATGAAGAGGCGGAGCTCTGAGTGTGTATGAAGAGGAGGAGCTCTGAGTGTGTATGAAGAGGTGGAGCTCTGAGAGTGTATGAAGAGGAGGAGCTCTGAGTGTGTATGAAGAGGTGGAGCTCTGAGAGTGTATGAAGAGGCGGAGCTCTGAGTGTGTATGAAGAGGCGGAGCTCTTGCTGGAACAGCGGTCGGAGGAGGAGGAGTCTAGGAGGGAGATGACAGAAAGCTCAGCAGACTCTCAGGAGTGAGCGAGGAGGATCCAGTTCCTTTGCCATCGGAGGTGAGGAGAGTGTGAAGGATGTTGGTGACTCTGGTAGATGAAAAGCTGGGAGTCATATTGCTATGGTGAGTGGGGAAGCACTACTAGGGGGCGCCCTCACCATCACGTGTGTAAGAGGTGGAAGAAGGCGTGGCTACACTACAGCTGGCACAGTTTGGAGCACAAAGAACTTCACACCTTATCAACTTTTCATTGATTGGTGGATTTTTCTGAACAAAATAAGTTCATTGAAGTAGATGCAAAGTGGAAGCAGTGGACTTGCAGAGAACACTATATTGAGTATAAAATATTGTATGTTTACATGAATTTGCACAGATTTTTAGTTTATTTAATATATCAGCAAATATTATAAGATGAATGAAGTAGGTGTAAAGTGGAAGTAGTAGATCTGCAGAGAATATTATTTGAGCCCCTAGCACTTTATATATGAATGTCTCCACATATTTTAGTGTATTTGTGATGATTTATGTGCACACACAATAGGACAGCGCTGTGACACATAATGCTCTTCTAGTTGATAAAGGGAATACTTACCTTTGTTACAGCAGCAGTCCGGTATAAGTTATTTTTGTAGGTATTTGAGTTGTTACACATAGCGCGGGTTTTATTCTATTTATATTGGTGACATCATTGCCCAAATCTGGGGATCAGGAGCCATTTCCACCCTTTACTCTCGGCTGGGGTTCTTTGTATCCATATAACAGATGTTCTACATGACTAAATCTGCCATCAATTTTACTGCAAAATCAAAGGGGCCAAAATGTCTCCCCCCCGAGCAGTAATATATTTCTATCCCCCTTGGTGAGAGTGGAGATGACCCCATCTATAAGGATTAGGGTTGCCACCTCATCCCTTTAAACCCGAACTCATATTAATTACACAGGTTCTGTGGCTGATTAAGGTGGAAGCTAAACTCACTTAGTGTCTTACCTGCATTCAATTAGCCTCAGAGCCTGTGTAATTAATATGTGTTCGGGTTTAAAAGGATGAGGTGGCAACTCTAATAAGGATATACAGTACATACACACACAGCACAAGGCCGTGTTCATACTACCAGACGTTTCTTAGGGCTGCAGTTCCTCTGAGCTCCACAAGATGGTGATCTCACCTCTACCCAGACAGGAAGACTCTATGGAATACAGGAAGTGATGTCAGGTACAGACAGGAAGTTCCGGGTGAGAGGTGAGTCGGGAGGAAGTAGAGAGAAGACATTGCTGGAAGTGGCAGTAGAGGAGGTAATAAGATCTTATTTTCTATTTACACCCAGTAACCCCCCGTCATGTCCGTCCTCTTCCTCCATAGTCACTGTGATGTCTTTTATCTCCAGCAGATGATGATACACACATATATAGTGTGGATACCAACAGGTAATTTAATATTGATTGGATCCTAGGCAAACATTTTCATGCAATTTCTCTCTCCACCTGTTCTGAGACATACAATAAATAGCAGCTAGATTCAAAATCAGTTTACAGAATCAGATCAGGCAGTGATTGTGATTGGTTGCCAGAGGTTACATTGTATCGTTACCGCTCACTGACTGGCTGCTAGAGGTTACAGCACATGACTTCTGCTTGTTGATTGGTTGATAGAGATTACTGTACATCAATACTGATCACTGATTGGTTGCTAGAGGTTACTGGATATCCTTACCATTTAATAATTGGTTGCAAGAGGTCAGTGCACAGCATTACTGCTCACTGATTAGTTGCTAAAGTTTACAGCACATCATCTCCTCACTGCCTGCACAGCATGGACTGGGAGGTGAGGGGACCCATCAATAGATAGAAAATTCCTAGGACTCCTGGGATCAGTGGCAATGCTGGGGGGTTGATGGGATCAATGGCAGTGGTGGGGGGAGGGGATTAGTTAGGAGGCAATGCATTGCGGCAAATTCTGAATCATGTAGAGCAAGGCTGGAAATCTTTGACAAGTATATAGTGAGGGATTCTACACTGACCACCAATATGAGGGGGAATTTGCACTGACCACTAACATAACGGGGGATTTTACGCCACCCATCAATATAAAGAAGGATTTCTACACCGACACCAATGTAATAAGAGCATTTACACCAACCACCAGTGTAAGGGGGTATATACAATGACCTGCATGTAAGGGGGAATTTACACTGACAACCATTGTCGAGGAGATTTGTACTGACCACCAATGTAACATGACACTTCTACACTGACCACCAATGTAAGGGGGGATTTACACTGACCACCAATTTAAATGGAGCTTCTACATGGACCACCAATGAAGGATTCGAAACTGACCACAAATGCAAGTTTGGACTTTTTTTTTACCAATATAAAGAGGAGTTTCTACACTGACCACCAATGTAATAGGAACATCCACAGTAAGCACCATGTAATGGGTATTTACACTGACCACCAATGTAAGGAGGGTATTTACACTGACCACCAATGTAAGGAGGGTATTTACACTGACAACCAATGTAAGGAGGGTATTTACACTGACCACCAATGTAAGGAGGGTATTTACACTGACAACCAATGTAAGGAGGGTATTTACACTGACCACCAATGTAAGGAGGGTATTTACACTGACCACCATTGTAAGGGGGACCTTTACAATGGCCACTAGTGTGAATGAAAGGATTGTACACCAAGCCCCGATGTAATGAGAAGATTTACACTGACCACCAATGTAACTGAGACATTTAGCCTGCGTTCACATTTGTGTGTGTCGGGAACACATGCAGAACCTCTTTCCTGACACCACAGAACAATGCTGCCCTTTATCAGATACACAGCAGAGCCATTAATTGTTAATGACACCCTCACACATCTGCTGAGATTTGTGTATTCACATCCACCAGACTTCACCGTGTTGTGGTCACCATGGTATTTAGAAAAAGGGTTCCACCTCCAATTTGATCACCTTTGTAGAACAGGCTGATGTTGGGCTTCATGACCACAGATGTCGGCAGCACTTTCCAGCATGTCCCTTTACCTCCCCAGTGGGCAGCATTCAGCAGAAGTGATGGTGGATAAGACCTCAGGGGGCATTATGTACAGTATATATGAATGTCTATCTATATACATATCAATGCAGGTTATTTACATATAAACACAAGGCAGGCAGGTAAGTCACCTGTACACAGCAATAGGGCAGAATATAAACTGGGATATTTGGCAACTATGAAGCAGCTGCTTTGGGCCCCACAACAATGATGGGGCCCAGGACAGCTGCCCCTTTTTCCCTGCCTTAAAGACGGCCCTGGATATGAAGATTAACCCCTTCAGGGGGATCAGTTGATGATGAATATATCTTCCTTCCAAAGCTGGCCATACATGGTTCAGTTTTATCGTTCATCCAGCGGGATGAGAGGAAAAAACTGAAGTGATTCCCCCATCCACACATTGGAGGGGGATGGGGGAATCCTCCCCGCTGCACTATTGTATTCTGACAATGGGGGGCGCTCCTCTGCTCTCAGAATACACAGATCAGTGATGAAGCTATTGGCTGCAGCCGCTGATCGAGTGACTTTTATCCGGCAGTGACCACACATGGATGGAAATGTGACCAATCACCCAAAAGTGGACTTTCCGCTCATTTGTCTCCTTCCCTCATTTGGCACCTTTCGGGGGGGGGGGGGGGGAGGGAATACCTGTCTTTGATAGATATCCTGTCCCCACTTCCGGGAGTCTCGGCCGAGGCGCATTATGTCAGCGCTCAGCTCCCTCCTCCTTTCCCCACTGCCAGGCCAGCCGGTGCCTCGCACATGCGCAGTAGGGACCTGGGGGAAGCCGCAATGCTTCACTACCAGGTTCCCTTACTGGCAATGGCGGCGGCAGCACCCGACACCTGATGGAAACATCAGCTGCAGTGCCGACATCGCTGGACTCCAGGACAGGTAAGTGTCCTATTATTAAAAGTCAGCAGCTGAAGTATGTGTACCTTCTCTTTAAGTGACTACCTCCCCTCCTCCTCATCTCCTTCATTATGTAAGTCATGCTGAGATAATCTCCCATTGGCTGAGCAATATTCTCATTTGTCTCTGAGCTCCTTCTTGCTATTCCTCGTCCTGCCTGTTGTTTCCTTGGATTGATTTTCTGTGTAGTGACCCCGGCTTCATCTCTTGATGCGCTCGTCTGTTGCTTGTCCTGACCTTTATCCTAATTCCTGGATCTCCTCCTCATCTCACACCCAACATAGAGAATGGAATTTGTGATCCAGAAGGCCAAATTTTACGAGACTCCCGGACTCCAAGAATCATAGTGAACACTAAACTGTCCAGATTAAATATTTTCCCATTACCATAGTGCTTAACCACTTCAGCCCCGGAAGAATTTGCCCCCTTAATGACCAGGCCGTTTTTTGCAATTCTGCACTGCGTCACTTTAGCTGACAATTGCGCGGTCGTGCAATGATGTACCCAAACAAATTTAATGTCCTTTTTTCCCCACAAATGGAGCTTTCTTTTGGTGGTATTTGTTCACCTCTGCGTTTATTTTTGTTTTTTTGCGCTATAAACAAAGAGCGACAGTTTGAAAAAACAAAACCTTTTTTTTTTACTTTTTGCTATAATACATATCCCAAAAAATCTAAAAAACTATATTCATTCATCAATTTAGGCCGATATGTATTCTTCTACATAATTTTTGGTAAAGAAAATCGCAACAGGTGTATATTGGTTTGCGCAAAAGTTATCGCATCTACAAAATAGGGGATAGATTTAGGGACTTTTATTTTTTTTATTGTTTTTACTACTAATGGCAGCGATCTGTGTTTTTTTTTTTTTTTAATGGAACTGTGACATTCTGGCGAAAAAATATGACCCCAAATGACACTTTTTAGGGAGCAATGACATTATTACATCGATCAGTGCTATAAAAATATACTGATCAATGTAAAAATGACACTGGCAGGGAAGGGGTCTGTTGCTTGTCCTGACCTTTATCCTGATTCTTGGATCTCCTCCTCATCTCTCCTCCATATCCTCTTACACAGCTTTTCTCCACACCTGCAGTGATCCTGGGGGGTGGAAACTTGGCACCAGCACTCAGCAAAATCCATCCCCACCATTAGGAGCTCTGGAGAAAATTGTCTGCTATTTACACTCCATTCCTCCGCACGTCACCTGATCACATGAGAGCTTACTTTCACATATTCCTGACAGATTTCTGTATGGTAAAGGTCAAAGTTCACTCTTCAGTTTAGGAGAGGTAGGACACACCCTGGAACAATGATTTAGTTTACACATGAGCCTCATATAGAGGACCCCTCAAATCTCCCCATCCAAATGTCCCTCCATCCAGAGTCTATACGTCCTATGACATCACACTGACCTCACAGCTTCTCCTCCCAATGTCCCTCCATCCAGAGTCTATATGTCCTATGACATTACACTGACCTCACAGCTCCTCCTCCCAATGTCCATCCAGAGTCTATATGTCCTATGACATCACACTGACCTCACAGCTCCTCCTCTCAATGTCCCTCCATCCAGAGTCTATATGTCCTATGACATCACACTGACCTCACAGCTCCTCCTCCCAATATCCCTCCATCCAGAGTCTATATGTCCTATGACATCACACTGACCTCACAGCTCCTCCTCCTAATGTCCCTCTATCTGGCTTTTTTTCTGATGCTCTTAGGATGTGGGTGGACCCTTGGCATCCCAACTAGCAAAGTGGGACTGTTGGTCCTGCTGCAAGAAGCTTTTAACCTGCGTAGTGTGGGGGTCCTTTACGGGTAAATTATACTTCAGTCTGAAGTAGGGCCTTAATATAATGGAGACCTGAATAGTGAGGTGAGGAGAATTCTGGGAATATCATCTAAATTTTACTATTTGTGTTCAGATCTAGAGATTTGTTCCTCTGAAGTCTGGAGATCATATGACCATCACATTGCCTCCACCTCCCTCCCTGAATAGAATAGAGAAATACAAAGAAGATTCTAGAAGTCACCAGAGAGATCATGGAGGAGAGGTGAGCGGTGCTGGGAATTCTGGGACATTATCCAGTAACAGACAAGGGATGTGTCTGGATGGTGACTGTATCATTGTGTGTGTCAGGTTCCTATAAGGTGTCAGGATGTCACTGTCTATTTCTCCATGGAGGAGTGGGAGTATTTAGAAGGACACAAGGATCTCTACAAGGACGTCATGATGGACAATCAGCCACCCCTCACATCACCGGGTAAGAGGAGACTTTATTGTAAAGGAGAGAGCAGTACGGAGGGTCCACCTAGATCCCCCATCATCTGATAAACACATAGAAACAATGTATTCAGTCAGTGTGTGTGTTTCCTACAGATGGATCCAGTAATGGGAACCCATCAGAGAGATGTCCCCGTCCTCTGTATTCCCGGGATTCCACACAGGAAGATCACACCATCCCTCACCATCATCAGGTAGATGAGGAACAATCACTGATAGTATCATTAGGATCTATACATTATCTGCATTGTTATCTTTGATGTGATTTTTATTCTATATTCAGAGTGAAAATCTGAGAGATTCTAAAATTGAGGTTAAAGAAGAGATAAAAGAGGAGGATGATGAGGATGGGGTGATGGAGGAGTCTCTAAAAAAACACAGAGATCTGTACCAGGACACCATGGTGGAGTCATCCAGCTACAGAAACCCACCAGAGAGATGTCCCCGTCCTCTGTATTCCCGGGATTCCACACAGGAAGATCACACCATCCCTCATCATCATCAGGTAGATGATTGACAATTATTGGTAGTTCTGATTTATACACAGCATGTTTATTACAATAAATGTTTTATTATATATTCAGAGTGGAAATCTCGGGGATGATAATATTGATGTTAAAGAAGAGTATAAAGAGGAGGATGAGGAGTATGGAGTGATGGAGGAGTTTTCAGAAGGACACAAGGATATGATGGCGCCACCAAATACCAGGAACCCACCAGAGAGATGTCCCCGTCCTCTGTATTCCCGGGATTCCACACAGGAAGATCACACCATCCCCCACTGTTACAAGGTTGGTGGGATGGATCATCTAGAACATGGACTCCTAGAGATGATGTGTGGATTTTATATCTGATGTCACAATAATAAATCCTATTGTTTACGGATGATATTCACTTTCATTTTCTTGATTTAGAGTGGAGATCCAATCGATATAGAATTTGAGGTTAAATCAGAAGAAGAAGAGAGGTATGTGAGGGATGATCAGCAGTCTATGGAGGAGGATGGAATAACGGGGACATTTATAGAGGAGGACACTCCTACAGAGATCAGCACAGGTGGGTCATTAACACTAAATACATTCCTCCACCCATACTGCTCACTGATTGGTCCAGAGTAGGGCGGGACTGGGTGATAATCTTCCTTCTCTGTGCTGCAGACACAATTTATGTATCTAGACTGGATTTATGGAAATTCTGGGGTTCAGCTGGCAGCAAAAGGTTGATTTTCACCATAAATATTGCTCTACCTAGGCACCTTGGACATGTTCTTTGGGTCTTCTGCCCCATGCCCTGGTCTAGCATGATATCTGACAGAACAATTCTCCCAGGAATACTTGTTCTGTTATCTGCTGGCTGTGCCGGGTGGAGGGATATGTCTGTATAGTCTCAGACCCAAGTCACTGAGTGCAGTCTCAGGAGATGGGAGGCAGCGGTGTGGGACCTCTGCAACTTGTCTCATGTAAACATTTAATCTTCCACTGATTACTGAATACCAATATTATGAGTCCTGACCATTACACTATATAATTTATATTGTACATTATATACTCCTGACCCTTGCACTATATAATCTATGTTGTACATTATATACTCCTGACCCCTGCACTATATACTCTATGTTGTACATTACATACTCCTGACCCCTACACTATATACTCTATGTTGTACATTACATACTCCTGACCCCTGCACTATATACCCACTTCAGCCCCGGAAGATTTTACCCCCTTCCTGACCAGAGCACTTTTTGCGATTCGGCACTGCGTCGCTTTAACTGACAATTGCGCGGTCGTGCGACGTGGCTCCGAAACAAAATTGACGTCCTTTTTTTCCCACAAATAGAGCTTTCTTTTGGTGGTCATCTCTGCGATTTTTATTTTTTGCGCCATAAAATAAGAGCGACAATTTTGAAAAAACGCATTATTTTTTACATAATTATGCTATAATTATCCCCAAAATATATATATATATATATATATATATATATATATATATATATATATATATATATATATATATATAAACTTTTTTTTCCTCAGTTTAGGCCGATCCGTATTCTTCTACATATTTTTGGTAAAAAAAAAATCGCAATAAGCGATTATTGATTTATTTGCGCAAAAGTTATAGCGTTTACAAAATAGGGGATAGTTTTATGGCATTTTTATTAATAATTTTGTTTTACTAGTAATGACGGCGATCAGCGATTTTTTTTTTATTGGGACTGCGACGTTATGGCGGACATGTCGGACATTTTTGACACATTTTTGGGACCATTGTCATTTATACAGCAATCAGTGCTATAAAAATGCATTGATTCCTGTATAAATGACACTGGCAGTGAAGGGGTTAACCACTAGAGGGCGGGGAGGAGTTACGTGTCCTAAGGGAGTGATTTCTAACTGTCAGGGGGATGGGCTGGTGTGTGACGTCACTGATCTCTGCTCCGATGACAGGGAGCTGTGATCAGTGACACTTGTCACTAGGCAGAACGACAATATACTGTTTACAACGGCATCTCCCCGTTCGTCCTCTCCGTGAGGCGATCGCGGGTATGCCCGCTGCGATCGAGTCCGCGGGACCCACGACCCGACTCACGGAGATCGTGGCAGCAATATTATGAGTCCTGACCCTTACACTATATAATTTATATTGTACATTACATACTCCTGACCCCTGCACTATATACTCTATGTTGTACATTACATACTCCTGACCCCTGCACTATATACTCTATGTCAGGGGTGCCCATGTGGCCTGCGGTGTCCTCCGATGTGGCCCGCCGTGTCTTTTTCTGAGATGGCAGGTTGGCAAGCCCAGATCGCAGGTTCCAGACCCTCCATATCCGAGCATCAGGAGCATCGGAGCCGCTGCTAGAGGAAGCAGAGCTGATGTTCCTGTATAGTGCCGGCTCCTTCACAGGCGGAGTGATACCAAATGTTCTCCGCCTGTGACAGGAAGCATCGGCTCTGCTCTCTATTGCAGCCACATGATTCTGTCACACTAATGCACGGGAACCCGCAATCTTAGACAGCAGCCAGCAGTGCCAGAGCCAGCAGTGCCAGTCACCAGTACCCACCAGCAGTACCAGACAGCAGTGCCAGTCACCAGTACCCGCCAGCAGTACCAGCCCTGGAGGATAGCCAGCAGCAGCCACCAGTTATAACCACCTGGTGGACAGCAGCAACCAGCTGCAGGAATCCTGAGGAAGAAGTGAAGATCGAGGTCAGGTGAGATGCAGGTAAACTGCTGTGCATCAGTGTGAAAGCAGCCTTAGGCCCCTTTCACATGATCGGTCAGATCGGGTCTGCCTGTCT
Organism: Aquarana catesbeiana; assembly: GCA_037953035.1. NCBI lineage: Eukaryota > Metazoa > Chordata > Amphibia > Anura > Ranidae > Aquarana > Aquarana catesbeiana. Next base: position 497,611 of record JBBHAA010002243.1, read on the forward strand.
GTTTTTCAGGTGGACCCAATCGGACCCTCCATTCACCTCTATAGAGCGGCAGATGTAAACGGACTCGTGTCTTCTTACACCCACTTATCTGCAATCCGATCTACTTAAAAAAACAGAAGGGGATCTGTCCCCTTCTGTCTGGGCTGATTGGAGGGCCCTTAGGGTAGAGCGGGCTGCATCTGTGTCTGCTCTACATATGCAGAGTGGACACTGACCTGCCATCCGCCCGCTACACTTATCGTGGCCCGCGACCTGTTACCAAGTCCCTAAAGTGGCCCTCGCTCCTCAAGAGGTTGAGCACCCCTTCTCTATGTGGTACATTACATACTCCTGACCCCTGCACTATATACTCTATGTTGTACATTACATACTCCTGACCCCTGCACTTTATACTCTATGTGGTACATTACATACTCCTGACCCCTGTACTATATACTCTATGTTGTACATTACATCATTCTGATACTATATAGTCCTATCTGTTGTATCTTATACAATATGTTGTACATTACATAGTCCTGACTTCTGCTCTCTCCCCTCTACACACTGCTATATATACACATAATATGTATTCTCTTTTATTACACCCATTTCCTACCAGCTGGACATTTTATATCTCATGATTTGATTGGAGCACAGCAGGAACCAATCAGCTCATGTCTAGTAATAATCTTTTTATTTCTATTTTAGTAGATGGACGGGAGATGAGGAAAACCTCAGAGGATTGTCTCACTTTGTCTCCAGACTGTAAAGTAGAAGATGAGGACATCACACAGTATAGTCCAGGAGAAAACCCGACTACCTCAAATGTCCATCCGGCACCACACAGTGTAGATGGACCATCGTATTCCTCTTATCCTGAGGAACCTCAGACTGTGAGGGACGGTGCCGTCCTTCCAACAGATAAGAGCTTTTCATGTACTGAGTGCGGGAAGTGTTTTACACAGAAGTCCAGTCTTTCCACACATCAGACATCTCACACGGGGGAGAAGCCGTATTCCTGTCCTGAGTGCGGAAAATGTTTTTCAAATAAGTCCAATCTTTACCAACATCAGAGATCTCACACAGGGAAGAAGCCGTATTCCTGTCCTGAGTGCGGGAAATGTTTTTCACAGAATTCCCATCTTTCCACACATCAGAGATCTCACACGGGGGAGAAGCCGTATTCCTGTCCTGAGTGCGGGAAATATTTTTCAGATAAGTCCAATCTTTACCAACATCAGAGATCTCACACAGGGAAGAAGCCGTATTCCTGTCCTGAGTGCGGGAAATGTTTTTCAGTGAAATCCATTCTTTCCACACATAAGAGATCTCACACGGGGGAGAAGCCGTATTCCTGTCCTGAGTGCGGGAAATGTTTTTCAGATAGGTCCACTCTTTACCAACATCAGAGATCTCACACAGGGGAGAAGCCGTATTCCTGTCCTGAGTGCGGAAAATGTTTTTCAAATAAGTCCAATCTTTACCAACATCAGAGATCTCACACAGGGAAGAAGCCGTATTCCTGTCCTGAGTGCGGGAAATGTTTTTCACAGAATTCCTATCTTTCCACACATAAGAGATCTCACACGGGGGAGAAGCCGTATTCCTGTCCTGAGTGCGGGAAATGTTTTTCAGATAAGTCCACTCTTTACCAACATCAGAGATCTCACACAGGGGAGAAGCCATATTCCTGTCCTGAGTGTGGGAAATGTTTTTCACGGAAGTCCAATCTTTCCAAACATCAGAGATCTCACACAGGGGAGAAGCCGTATTCCTGTCCTGAGTGTGGGAAATGTTTTTCACGGAAGTCCAATCTTTCCAAACATCAGAGATCTCACACAGGGGAGAAGCCGTATTCCTGTCCTGAGTGCGGGAAATGTTTTTCAGATAAGTCCCATCTTTACAGACATCAGAGATCTCACACGGGGGAGAAGCCATATTCCTGTCCTGAGTGAGGGAATTGTTCCTCACTGAAGTCCTGTCCTCCTGTACATCAGGGATCCCACACAACCCTCGAGGTGTATTAGTGCCTTGAGTGTGGGAAAAGTCTTCTATATGAATGTTGCTGGACATCACAGCTCTCTTGTGGGGAAGAAGCACACCCTGATATACACCTCAGATATACTCCATGGCTGATCTTCTTCATGTAAGAAACAGTTGATAGGGGCGTGGCCAAGATGGCGCTGTAAGCGGCGGTTTTTTCAGAGAGCTCCACCGATCCGCACAGAAATCCGGATCCATCGCCTCTAAAACAGCTCCAAATTCACTCCTGCTGCCTAGTAGGGGATAGGGGACCCTATCCCTGCTGAGATCTGGGGCGAGTTTGCTTTTTCGGTGTGAGATTGGGGACCCGGCCTACCGCGGGCTACTAGGCCGAAGCCGCGGCCTTTCCTGCCGGGCCGCGCGGCGGACCGGGAACCCCCTGCCGCGATCGGACTGCACATCGGCCCTCACTGACTGCTGCGGACCACTGGTGAGGCCGGGAGAGGCCATCCTGGACTGTATCTGGGCCTGACATCTCCCCCCCCGCGATTTACTAGGCCGCAATCGCGGCCTTTCCTGGAACCCCAGGGCCGCCGGATCAAAGGGGGGAGTGCTGTGTCTTATTGGCCTGGTGCAGGGGGCCCTGTGATCGCTGAAAGGCGCTGCCAGGCCATAGGAGCAGATCCTGGAGCACCTACGTTCCTTTGACTGACCCTGTGAGCTTGTGTCAGACCCTCCTGTGCCATTTGCTTACAGATGAGGGGAGAAGACTCCTAGGGGGACACAGACTTTATCTTACCTGCTGCTTGAAGACCCCTGACTTCACAGACAAGCCCCCTATACTAATCCTTGAATACTGCCCGGACCTGGGCCCCCGCCACCTGAATGAGGCGCCGGAATTCCAGCGCAAGATACAGTAAAGGGGGTAAGAGGTTGACCTTCCCACCGCAGCCGGACTCCCCCCAGACCCCCACCGGCCACCCTCCGGAGGTCCCTAAGGTACGCACCACCCACAAAGTCCCACAGACAGATATTATGGAGTCGGATGACTCTCGTCCCCCCTGGCTGGCGGACGTCATGGCAGCCATCGCAACTTGCCAATCAACACTAACAACAAAGATCGAAGCAGTTCAGTTGGACATGGGTCTAATCCGTCAAGACATAGATAAAATCAGATCACGAGTCACTAAGACGGAGCAAAGACTGAGCACCACCGAAGACACCATTACGGAACATGAGACGTCACTCCGTACTCTCCAAACTAAAGTAAAGGCCCTTGAATATAGAGCCGAGGACGCGGAGAACAGGAACCGGCGTAACAACCTTCGCATTGTTGGTTTACCGGAGGGGGTGGAGGGGAGTAACCCTACCTCCTTCATAGAGGGCTTGCTCCGTGACCTTCTACCTGAGGCCCGCTGGTCACCTTACTACACGGTGGAAAGGGCGCACCGCATCCCACCTAAGCTGGGGCCTCCTGGACCCCCCCCTTGCACTTTCATTCTACGTCTACTTAATTTTAGAAACAGAGACGAAGTTCTCCGTGCCTCTAGAAAGGCTGGGGACCTCAGATTCCAGAACACGAAGTTGATGATCTTCCCCGATTATACGGTAGAGACCCAGAAGCTCAGGAAATCTTTTGATCAAGTCAAGGCGGCTCTACGATCACGCAACATTCGTTACAGTGTACTTTTCCCTGCTCGCCTGAGAGTCCAGGATGGCGAGACAACTCGTTTCTTTACCTCTCCAAGGGAGGCCTCAATCTGGATGGACTCGCTACCACGGATCCGCTGAAGGTTTACCTGGCATGTAAGGTGAGATCCTTCATTGTTTGTTCACCATGGCCCTGGCTCAGGTCTGAGGTAATATTTGTGTTCCCACATGGATGACTTCCTTCGTTGCATAAGTTACGCTCAGTTCAATCCATGGTGTGGACAGCCTTGGGAGGAGAAGTTTGTTACCCCTTCCAGGGAAATTCTAAGATAATGCCCCTGCCAAACAATTTGGTCAGGAGACCGTTGACATATGAAGTTCCTTTACAACTGCTTTTTTTCTTTAGGGGTGCTAGGAACACTTCTGTTCAGTATCTTCACCCAACGATGGACAGACTTTACTGTGGGGTCGCACTTTCGGATATTTCCCCTTCATCTGACTTTATACACCCCCACAGTCTGTTTTATTACAAACGGAGCTCTCAACTATATAAGCCGCTTGAAATGCTGTTTCCCCCCCCCGTGTGAAGTTTCGGGGGGGTGAGTTCGCCTCTTCCACGGACCCTCTGTTGCAGCCGGCGAGCTGAATAAGTTCGGGATTGAAACCCGCCTCAGTTTTGGGGGGTCGGGTGGGGAGGGGGGTGGGGTAAGTTCCCCTATTGGGGCCTTTTTTATCTGCTTCGATTATTGGGATCCTTTATCTGTTTCTGGTTTGGTTTTGTTTTTGTTTGTTATTCATACCAAAATAATTGACTCATCAGCATCACACTGTCTACAAATGTGTCCGGTTCGGGTCCCGGGGTCCGGTCCGAGGGCCGAGATTTCCATTGATTCTAATACTCTTAACACTATCAATGGCCATGTCCTCACTTAACATCATCTCCTGGAACACCAGGGGACTGAATTCCCCAGTTAAACGCTCCCTGGTGTTCCAATTCATTAAGTCTTATAATCCACACATATGTGTGTTCCAGGAAACGCACCTAACAGGTCGTAGAATTCTGGCCCTTAAAAAACCATGGGTGGGACACCACTACAATTCCACCCACTCCACATTTTCTAGGGGTGTAACTATACTGGTGCTGAAGTCACTTCCCTTTCGGCTCTTGGATTTGGCCCTGGACCCTGACGGATGGTATGTTATTATCCACGCAAAAATTTATTCCCTAACATGGACTATTGTGGGCTTATATTTGCCCCCCCCCGGCCTCCTTGCAGGTGCTCAATCAGATCACTAGTAAGCTGGCCGACTTTGCCTCTGATAACAATGTCATATTGGGAGATTTTAATCTGGTCCCTGACCCAGATTTGGACAGGCTAACTCCTGCGGGAGGCCATTGCTCTGGGTTGGCTGAGTGGGCGGATACCTATGGCCTGACTGATGTCTGGAGGTGGCGTCACCCAAAATCTAGGGCATACACATGCCACTCGGCCTCCCACAGAACGTTTTCCCGCATAGACTTGGTCTTCGCAGGGACTCAGGTTCTCCCACGGGTCACAGACATACGAATATTGCCTAGGGGAATTTCCGACCATGCACCCTTGTTGTTGTCTTTGGATCTTTCCCTAGGCTCAGTAGAAAGAATATGGAGGCTCTCCAGATTCTGGATTTCAGACACCGCAGTAGACTCCCAATTTAGAATGAAACTGCTTGACTTCTGGGCTATAAATGTGGGCTCTGCTGACTCCGCGGTAGTGTGGGATGCCTTCAAAGCCACGACGAGGGGGCACTACCAGGCCATCATTGCCAGGGTCCGACGTGAGCGTAGAGCAGACTTAGTGAAGGCAGAGCGGGAGGCGTGTAGTGCGGAGGCTCTGTTTGTTCGTACCCGGGACCCTGCGCACTACTCGCATCTACAACTGTTGACGAAGGAGGTGGTTCGTCTCCGTACATCCCTCACTCAGAAGAAAATGTTAGCTCAATCCCAGCGGATTTTTGAACAGGGAGAGCGGTCTGGCCGTTTGTTGGCCTGGCTCTCTAGGGAACAGGCAGGTGGGATGAGCATCTCACATATTAGAGACTCCTCGGGACAGCTGCTCCACACACCGGAAGGGATCAATTGTTGCTTCGCGGAATTTTATGAATCTCTCTATAGGTCCAGGGTAGACTATAGAGGGGAGGATCTGGGGGCATATCTAGACGACATCGATATCCCAACCCTTACAGTAATGTATCGCGACAAGCTTGATGCTCCAATTACGTCCTTGGAGATACTACGGGCACTTAAATCAATGCAGACGGGGAAAACTCCGGGACCCGATGGCATCCCTGTAGAGTTCTATAAACAATATGCCACAGAACTAGCTGACAAACTACAGGTCCTCTTCTCTGAGTCATCGCGCCTGGGGAAACTTCCAGACACGATGAGTGAAGCAATCATTGTAGTGATACCCAAGCCAGGGAAGGACCCCACGTTGTGCTCCTCATACCGCCCTATATCTCTTCTGAACGTGGATGCCAAAGTACTGGCAAAAGTATTGGCCAATAGGCTTAACCTGGTAATTACTGCTTTAATCCACAGAGATCAAACTGGCTTCATGCCCGGCAGAGGAACTGACATTAATATCAGATGCCTCCATACTCATATAGACAGGGCGGATGAGGTGACTAACAGGATAGTGGCCTCACTCGACGCGGAGAAGGCCTTTGACTCCGTCGAGTGGGGCTACTTTTGGGAGGTTCTCTCGCGATTCGGGTTTGGTCCGGGTTTCACGAAATGGCTCCGTATGCTATACCATGGCCCCTCAGCTAGAGTACGTACCAATGGATGCCTCTCGGGAAAGTTCCAATTGTCTAGAGGCACGCGACAGGGGTGTCCGCTTTCCCCGGGTCTATTTGCTCTGGCAGTGGAGCCCCTGGCTGTATTGTTGAGGGCCGACCCTGGGGTAAGGGGTCTTCAGGTAGGACCCATTGAGGAAAAGTTATCGCTTTACGCGGACGATGCTCTGCTTTATTTAGCGGATGCGTCGTCCTCTTTGCAGACTGCACTCAATCTGATTGATCGATTCGGTCGGTATTCGGGGATTCGCATCAATTGGGACAAGTCGATCCTATTCCCGCTCCATCCCTCGACCCCAAGGGTACCACACCCGCAACTGAAATGGGTGGATGATTTCAAATATTGGGATAAAAATTAGCGGTAAGGTACAAGATTACATTGACAACAATTTGCGTCCACTCATGACACAACTTACGGCTAAATGCTCTGCCTGGCGTTCCCTTCCATTGACTCCTGTTGGCAGAGTCAACTTGCTAAAAATGATTTACCTTCCCAAATATCTATATTTCTTCGCAATACACCCATACCCATCCCTAGGACCTTTTTCCGGAAGCTGGAGAGCCTGTTAATACACTTTGTCTGGGCTGGGAGGCCACCCAGGGTGGCCAAGCAGATCTTATATCTCCCTCTCTCGGGAGGGGGATTGGCGCTACCGAATTTCCAAATCTACTACTGGGCTGCAGTTCTGGTCACAATTCGGTGGTGGTTCTCCCAACCCACGCAAAATCCCGCGGTCACTTTGGAGGCAGCCATTCTGGGCTCCTTTGCTGCTTTGAGTAATCTCCCATTTCGGGGTCTCAGGGCCAGTTTGTCCATGACAACCCCGATGCGTACCACTGTAAAGGTTTGGCAGGAGGCCAGGAAAATATATGGGAAACCTAATCACATTTCACCTCACATGCCCCTGTGGGGCAACCCTATGCTACCCCATTTTTATACTTTACCGGACCCCTCTCTCTGGGCAAAAAAGGGAATTCTTACACTAAAGCACATAGTCAAGGATGGCAGGCTTATGACTTTTCAAGCCCTTAGACAATCCTTTGCTATCCCTGCCTCCTTCCAGTTTAGATACTGGCAGCTGAAGCACGCCTTTGAGGCTCAGTTCCCTGCCCCCCTCATTCTGGAACCGGACTCTATTGAAAGGCTCTTGACTTCCAGCGTGATGGGGAAGCCCCTCTCCACACTATACCTGTACCTGACAGTGGAGTATGATGCCAAACTAACTAAAACCTGGGATAAGTGGAGGGTTGATATTCCCTCGTTAGATGAGGAGGAATGGAGGGAGTGTTTAATATCCTACATTCCTTCCATGATTGCTGCAAAGGATAGGTTCATTCAATTCAAGTTCCTACACAGGGCGTATTTTACTCCACAGAGGTTGGCGCGTATTTACCCTCAGAGAGATCCCAATTGTCAGAGATGCAGACAGGAAGTGGGTACTTTCTGGCATATGGTCTGGTCGTGTCCCTGTCTCCGACTCTTTTGGTCAGTGGTGGAATCCACACTGAGCAATGTCATAGGATCAGACTTGCAGGCGGATCCTCGGATACTATTGCTCAGTCATTTGGAAGATGTTGAGGTGATAAGTATAGCAAATTGTGTCTAACCTTCGCATTGTACTATGCTAGGCGGGAAATTCTATTGCGGTGGAAAATGGTAGAGCCTCCTACCTTGGCCTCGTGGATAAGGTCTGTGAATAAGGTACTCCCCCTGTATAAATTAACGTATGAAAGTAGGCAATGCCCAGGGAAGTTCGATAAAATCTGGTCGTCCTGGATCGACGCCTCCGGAGACCCTGATCCCCCTACCCCATAGGACGGGGAAAGTAACAGAGGATATCCTATATCTCACGTCTCTTCTTTTTATGCCTGTTTTCTTTCATCCCGTCCCTTCTCATCCCTCCTTCCCCTCCCCCTCTCTTCCTTTCTTCCTCTCCCCCTCCTTCCTTCCTTTCTCCCCCCCCGCCCCCCCCCCCTCCCCGGCTTCCCTTCCCCCCTGCTGTCCCTACCAGGTTTAGTTGAATATTGGGCCACTCATTTTATACTATCATAATGTATGAAGATTTGAGAGGTCTGGTTGAGTGAAATTTCTGATGTTTGCACACCTGGAATTTCTGATAAATAACAGCTATTGTTTAAGGGTCAATTTTACTGTTTTTATTCCCACTACAATGTCTGTATTAAACTTTGTATTGTTCTGCTGATTTGTTCAATAAAAAAAAACTTTCTGTAAAAAAAAAAAGAAACAGTTGATAAGGAGATCAGATATCACCAAAGACATGGATGAAGTGTTGTAAAATACAATGGATGGGCGGCTCATACAGGTCTGGTAATGTACTTTTATGTCATGGCTTTCTTCCAGGTCCGCACACCCAGCAACCTCCACTGTCATTGGTTGTAGGACAAGTTTGTCAGCAGGTTCCAGCCAGTGATTATGCCCCAGTGAAGTGAAAGATAATCTTATCTTATCTCCGGATTACATATTTATGAAAAATATTAAATGTGTAGTGTAACAACATATAAGAAAACACTCATATATTAATGGAGATAAAAGGAATATAAATGAAAAAACACAAAAATAACGTGATAGGCTTAAAGTGTCCACATTCCAAAGGAATATCAATGCAATCTTAGGGAATGAGAAAATGTCCCAAATTTCAGAGATGTGGCCGCAAAATGGATCTGAAAATATTCTATTCCCAATGATCTATCATGCAAACAAGGCGGATTCCGTGCAATGCAAATATTCCATAAATGTGTCCTCCATAATGATCTGATCAACACAAAAGATAAGGTACTCTTACCAAATTTGGTGGACTCACAGGCCGTTGGCGGTGAGTCAGAAAGGCTTGCACTGTCTCAGAATGGAGGACAGTAGGGAAGCAGGTTATGTGCCTCCTGGCAGGTGAGAGCAGACTTCCCCCCCTCTCATTCAACCGACATCCAGGTGGCATTTAAAGAAGCCGGCAGGCTAATGCAACAAGCTCTTCGGATCTCCTTAACCTGAGATCCAATCTGATCCGATCGTGCAGACCATTCAGGCAGGATCCGGGCATTCCATTTGGAGGAGGAAGTTTACCAGCACATAACCTGACAATGAAGTCTCAGAGTCTGCTAATTGAACTTGCAACTACTTTAGTGTGTCATGGCCCTAACCCTCTTTCCCCCAAAAAGTTTGTAAGAGAAATAAACATCTCTTTTGCATTCAAGAAGTGTCTGGCGCCCAATAACTTCCACCTTGCACCCATTATGCTTCATAACCAACCATATACAGAAGGATGTTGTTAGAAAAGATTTAAATGTTTATTGTGTGACTATTAGAAAAACAATAACCCTGAGACTTTTCTTAAGATGACTTCTGAGCACATTGTTGTATTAACTTGCTGTATCGTTTGCTTTAACTAATTCCATAGTAAGTTGTAGAATGATTAGGCTTAACCATATATGGTAGAACAAGAATGTACAGAAAACACTAATTAGCAAAATAAAGTACCATTTTGTACCAGGATATGCTATCTGTGTTTCCTCAGCCAATAGAAGTGTTATAGCTATATTATTGTAGGTATTAGGAGGGGGAATGTACATCTCTTTGTATGATTCTAATGCTGCGTACACACGAGCGGACTTTACGGCAGACTTTGCTCGGCGGACTTTTCGACAGACTTTACGACGGACTTTCTGAATGAACGGACTTGCCTACACACAATCCACCAAAGTCCGTCGAATTAGTTTGTGATGACATACGACCGGACTAAAACAAGGAAGTTCGTAGCCAATAGCTGCCCTAGCGTGGCTTTTTGTCCGTCGAACTAGCATACAGACGAGCTGACTTTTCGACCGGACTCGATTTCGACGGATTTATTTAAAACATGTTTCAAATCTAAGTCCATCCAACTTTTGAGAAAACAATGTCCGCTGGAGCCCACACATGATCGAATTGTCTGACGAAATCCTGTCTGCCGGGCAAAGTCTGCCGTAAAGTCCGCTCGTGTGTACGCGGCATTACTGCATCTTTTGGCTTGTAAGCATCATCCATTTGTGTGACACATCTGAAATAAATTATCTGCTTTTCAATACATCTGGAGTTCGACTGATCACAAGAGGAGAGTATTCCTAACATTTTTGGTCCTCCGAGCCGGAATCAACAAGTGCATTTCGGGTCAGATGGTCCCGACTAAAACTTTGGTGAGTATTGGACCTCAAAGCTCACTGAGAATTAAAAGTCCCCCCACTCAACGTTAGTGGTGAAATAGGGGCGGGGGCCTGAGACCCAGATCCACTGTCTGGTTTCAAACTTCGTGATCCAGTCCTCCTGGTGTTTGAGAGGTAAGATAATTTAACTTATTCTTAATACTCTCTAAGAGTCTTTTCTTCTCTTTCTGTTTGATTCTGGTTTAAAGTGTTTTAATTGCCGACACTGGTATTGATTGTATAATATCTTAATAACCCAGTGTGCGAAGACAGAGACACTTAAGAGCATTGTCTAAGGTAAAAAATAGCGTTACCCGCTGTCCAGGACAGATAAAAAAAGATTTGAGGTATACCGAACGTCAGAGGGTGAATGCCTGACGTCGTCGTCGAAGGTGGATTGCCCGACGATGTAAGTGCTTAAGTGATCTAGAAAGATCACAAGACTAACTTTCTTCTGTGTGTTTAGTTTATCCTTTCTCATGTTTAATCTTTTTTTGATGCTGTAACCTTATTGAAAAGAAAAAAAAAAACAACAGTACTGCAGAGACAAGTTAATTATTTCTTTTTGTCTCTCACTATAGTGTGGGGAGTGATGATATTTTTACTCTTCTTGTATTCCTATTGTCTCTTGTCATTTTTAACATTTTTGACAGTTTTTTAGTGAAATGGTAGGGGTAAGTACCCCCTTACTATTTCACACAGGGGGGAAGGCCGAGACCCGGGGGTCCCCTTGTTAAAGGGGGCTTCCAGATTCCGATAAGCCCCCACCCGCAGACACCCACAACCACTGGCCAGGGTTGTGGGGATGAGGCCCTTGTCCTCATCAACATGGGGACAAGGTGTTTTGGGGGGCTACCCCAAAGCACCCTCCCAATGTTGAGGGCATGTGGCCTGGTACGGTTCAGGAGGGGGGGCGCTCTCTCGTCCCCCCCTCTTTTCCTGCGGCCTGCCAGGTTACGTGCTCGGATAAGGGTCTGGTATGGATTTTTGGGGGGACCCCACGCCATTTTTTTTTTGGCGCGGAGTTCCCCTTAGAATCCGTACCAGACCTGAAGGGTCTGGTATGGAATTTAGGGGGACCCCCACGTCATTTTTTTTTAAATTTTGCCAGGGGTTCCCCTTAATATCCATACCAGACCTGAAGGGCCTGGTATGGAATTTAGGGGGACCCCACGTCATTTTTTTTAAAAAATTTTGGTTCGGGGTTTCCCTGGGGGGAATTCCCATGCCGTTTTTATCAATGAACTTCTATGTGTATTATCGGACCGGCAATGCAATAGCCGGGAGTAGTTTTAAATGGGTTTTTCCTTTGAAATGTCATTTTGCTGTCAGACTGTTCTAAACACAGGAAACATGCGCCCCTTTACAGGCATACTATAGACACCCCCCAGCTTCGAAATTTAAAGGGATATTATACTTTTATTGTTTGACTTTAAGCTTTATTAAAATCACTGCTCATGAAAAAACGGCCGTTTTTAAAACTTTTTTTTGCATTGATCCATGTCCCCTGGGGCAGGACCCAGGTCCCCAAACACTTTTTATGACAATAACTTGCATATAAGCCTTTAAAATTAGCACTTTTGATTATTCATGTTCGTGTCCCATAGACTTTAACAGGGTTCGCGTGTTCGAACAAACTTTTTTCATGTTCGCATGTTCTGGTGCGAACCGAACAGGGGGGTGTTCGGCTCATCCCTAGTTTTGAGGAGGTAGATGGGAGACATGAAGGTGGATTACATTGTGGAGTGAACAGAATGTTGTAGAACTATTATCAAGTGGTTTGATGAATGTGAGAAAAGGAAAGGCTGAGAATGTTTTTATTACTTTAAATGTGTCCAGTCCAGAGACAGTATGTGACTGAGTGCTAATTTTACTGCCATAAGGAAATAGGGATTTGAATGGGCTTTGCTAAGAGAAGTGTGTCATAGTTTTGAAGTCCAGAGAGAGGAGAGAAGGGAATACAACAGACTTGATGCTTTTATAGCACAAAAATGATGGTCAAGAAGCCGTTTCTCAGAAACAAAAAAATGCAGATTGCCTGATAGGACATAGCAGAGGAGAGAGGGAGATGATGATGGATGACTAGAAGGGCAGCATTAACCCTTTGAGCACACAGAGGTTAATTTGTGCATCTGTGAAAATATTAGGATTTTCGGTGGGAAAGAAAGTCCAAATAATAGTCTTAAAGTAAATATTTCTTGCATATGTTACTTTTAGAATTTCCAGATTTTCAACTTTAAAGTGTTAATAATGCAATGCTGTTTATATTTAGGTACATTTATAAAATTAAAAGGCTAAGTTCTGAATCAGAATATGTGTTTGGGTTAAAAAAAAAATGTTTTGGGACCAGAGAATAAGGGGAACAATACAAAAGGGATTCATGTTTTATTAAATTCTGCTAAAATATCAGGGTCTGAGAAAAATATTTTTATATATATTAAATATATATGTCAAATAATGTAAATGTTGCTAGGAAACATTTTATGTCTGCATACTTGGTGGACTTATGGACTTATATTTGAATAAATGAAAGAATATTGTTTTTAACAACTCCAAAGTAAGGAAGGCTTTCTTTGGTAGTTTGGTCTGTGATCCTGCGCTCATTCATGTTAGATAAAGAGTATTTATTTTCCCAGCCCCAATTCACGTGCAGATATGACACCCCCCCTCCTCCTTCTACACAACTGAAGAATGAGGCGAGCTCTTTTTTATGGGGTGGGTGTCTAGTGATTACATGAATGGGTACAAAATTGAACCTTTAGAGGTATTTTAGAGTTTAGAACATTAAATTAAGGTATGAAATAATGTAGACTACACAGTCCTTAGAGACAAAGAAACAATATTGAAAAACAAAAGGTTGCACAAGTATAGATAACATCTACATGCCACCTGATTGAAAACCGGTTTTGCCAAAATCCTATTTTAGGTATGCAGCAGTATTGACACATGGAGTAACACATGTGTCAAACAGGGGGGTGACTGAGATGTTAAATAAGGTATGTACAGCCTATGGCTTCACTAACTACTAAAAAAACTTTTTGCTCTCAATGGATTATATGTGCAAGATACAGTGCTTAGGGAGGCATAAGACCACGGAAAGGGAAGTTTCCCACACCGCAATATCCATTCCAACACATTTGCATTGATTTTATTGAATTGGACAAATGTGAAAGGAAGAAATATTGTTTGCTAATCATAGACACCCTGACCAAATGGGTGGAAAATTCCCGACAGGAAGTGCAGATGCACAGACAGTGATAATGGACCCTATTTTGTAAATAAAACTATACTACATTTGACAGAAGTGATGGGAATTTAAGTGAAATACCTTTGTGCCTATCATCCCCAATCAGCTGTATTGGTGGAAAGACATAATGGCATTCTAAAAAAGCAAACTGAGGAAAGCTATGGAAGAAACAGGTAAAAATTGGATGTAGTAGCTGTGACCAGTATGCATATCATACCCACAAAAGAAGGTTAAAGCCCATTTGAAATTATACATGGAAGGCCATATAAGATACCCTTACAACCAAATGAAACACCTACTGAGGAGTCTGAGCACACACTAGCAGAATACATGTCTAGGCTGTTAAGACAAAGACGTACTAATGATTTTTGTTCTATCCTAGAAGGTCCAATTCGAGAAGATGAAAAGGTGCATGTGGGAGATTGGGTATTAACAAAAAGTAATAAGAAAAAGCAGTGGTACTCCCCAAGGTGGGATGGTCCTTTCAAAGTCCTCCTAACTACCCCTACTGCGATAAGGATTGCAGAGAGGTCTACCTGGATTCACCAGTCCCATTGCAAAAAGGTTTTACAGGTAGAGTAGGGCCAGTTGGCTACAAGAGGTTCAGAAAGTCCAGCTACAAAGAGAGGTCTCACACAAGGTGGGACTTGTTTCAAACCGGTGAAGTCTCCCTCCCCTTCCAACTCCCCTACCCTATCCGCTGGAACTCTGTAGCTGGTTAGGATGAAAGGGACAGTAATTATCCTTGGCTTACTGGTGATTCTAGGAGAGGCATCCATAAGAGGGGTTATAAGTTATGGAAGAGCAGAGGAACTTTTGGGTTGGGAAAGAACAGGAAAAGCATTGAATCTAACCTTTATAGAGGGAATAACTAGCTCTATACTGGTAGACTTCTGTCAGATTGCAGATTGTGGGGATACAACTGAGGCTAGAGGACTTCTATGGGCAGATAAATACATTTGCTGGCTCTGGAATAGGGCAGGATGTCAAGCATAGGATCAAGCCCTGTGGACCAGTGTATTAAGATTGGGGGTATAATCTACCAGGGCCTAAAAAGAGTGGAATAAAGGAAAGACTCATAATTACAAAAGCGGCCAACTCCCCCTATACACATAGTAAGAACTGTAAACAATTATTGATAACATTAAAGGAGTCGAGGAAGGAAGACCAGTGGTTGTACTCTATGGGAGCATGGGTGTCAGGAACTGACCCCTCAGGCAAATTTTTCCTCAAGGTATTACCACCTAATAAAACCTGACAACAGGAAAAGGTAGATGATGGGAGTGTAGATGTGGCGCTATTTCCCTTCATATTAAAAATATATATATGTAAAATATTAGGGGAGGTATGCCTCAAATAAAATGAACTGTGATACATCCTCTGTCTGTTGGTCTCAAAATGTGTTTGAAAAAACAAATAAAAATATATATAAGTGCCAAAAATCTAAACAAATGCAACTACTTTATGTATTAAACCTCTGATGCAGTAAACCACTTTTGTGTTGCACCCCCTGGGGGCAAGAATTAAAAATAACCTATACAAGTGATAGTGTTACACCCCCTGTTGATGGATATCAGAGTGTGTGTGTTGAAGGTGCTGAACTTCAGACAGGGTGTCCAACTGGTGTGCTACACCCTCTGGAGTCCGCAAACTAAAATCTATGATCTACAATATCTGGAACTGTAGAAATGCAGTGATCTAATCCCTAGTTGGCAAAGTGATAAATATGGATGTCTGCTGTATCAAAAATCTGGTATGTGAATAAAAATCCAATTATGCCAATAGATAAACTTTAAGCAGAAGTGAAAAATAAATTAAAAAAAAGAAACAAACAACAAAAATGTGAGTGCACAATTCAATATATGTCTCTGTGTTACACCACAGGAAGACCACATTCAAAACCAAAACGAATGATGAAATTATTGAAAACACTAAATTATGAGTAGATAAGTCCATACAATAAATAAAGTGACGTGCTTAAAAAAAAAAAAGTGTCCAGTGCTTCATCAAAATTTGGTGCTGATTATCCTTTCAAGTGACAGTGGTGCCAGGTGATATTATCCGTGTTGATAATGTGATTGCACTCACCAGATGATATTACCCCTCAGGGTTGTTATGCCTTCACAGTGTGAGCCACTGTGCAGCCTTCTGGAGTTCTGCTGGGCAATCTGAGAAACGTTTTGCTGGCATTTCCACTGAGATGTCACATAGGTGAAAGAGTAATGACCATAGTGTGATATTGTTTAAAAACGCTTTATTTAATAAAAAGTTTAGGAGATATACTCACATGATAAAACAAGAGCCGGCACTGTGTAAACAACAATCGCCGCTCAGACCGTAAGTGATGCTATACTAAAATAGAAGTTCTGAGTAAAACTATAAGATTTACTAACCTAACAGTAGAAGATGCCATAGCTTTGGAGACAGGATACCAGGGAAAAAATGAGTGGTTAGAATGGTTGAGGTACACGGTTAAAACTTAAAAAAAAAAGAAAACTTTAGTTTGTGCCAGCACAAGACTACATTTAGCAACTATTCCTTTTCCTCTAGATCACAATACAGATCCAGAAGGTTTAAAATGTATGTTGCGATTGTATAATAATAGCTATAAACCTGAAACAAAGTCTACCTGTCACACATTGAGTTTGTTGTTTCCCCTAGTACAGAGACCTCAGATACCTCCAGTGGGTACTACTTATCCGGGCAACTTTACTTGTTTTGTACTCCCAGGGAACCGTAGCGGGGTGGATCTTGGGTCGCTACCCAATGACTATTGTGTGGGGAGGATTAACATGGGCAATGGTGACTGGGTTGAACATGACATTCAGAGAGCTGATGTCTGGTGGATGTGTGGGGATAAGAAACTGTGAGCTAGGATAACAGCCAATGCCTGAGGGGATTGCGCTATGGTCCAGCTGGCTATGCCCCTGAGGATCCTGTCAGAACACCCGTGGACTAAGAGTCACCAACGGTATCGGAGGGACACCTCTCCCATAGCGTCATTTGACTCTCGGATCTACATAGATGAGATTGGTGTTCCTCGCGGGGTGCCGGATGAGTTTAGGGCCAGGAATCAGGTGACAGCTGGGTTTGAGTCTCTTCTCTGGTGGGTGACTATAGATAAAAATGTTGACTGGATTAACTATATATACTATAACCAACAACGATTGGTAAACTATTCTAGGGACGCTGTGAAGGGCCTAACAGAACAGTTGGCCACCATATCTCTAATGGCATGGCAGAACCGAATGGCCTTAGATATGGTCCTAGTTGAAAGAGGAGGGGTATGTAAAATGTTTGGTAGCATGTGTTGTACCTTTATCTCTAATAATACAGCTCCTGGAGGGACCGTGACCAGAGCCTTGGAAGGACTGACTGCTCTATCGAATGAATTAGCGGAAAACTCAGGTATGATCCATTAACAATCTGGCTTGAAGGATGGTTCGGTAAGTGGACTGGACTTATCACATCATGTTTGATCTCAATTGCTGTGGCTTTGGCCGTTTTGGTCACTTGCGGATGCTGCTGCATTCCCTGTATTCGAGGACTTTCACAAAAACTGATTGAAACCGTAGTCTCAAGAACGATCTATCAAGCCCTTCCTACCTCTGAGGAGACCTATGTGGACATTGAAGCTCAACTTAATGACATACAGACTGAAAGTGTATAACACTGGGACTATCGAAATGTGTTGAGATAAAATAGTCACACAAGAGGAGGGAATGTTAGAAAAGTTTTAAATGTTTATTGTGTGACTATTAGAAAAACAATAACCCTGAGACTTTTCTTAAGATGACTTCTGAGCACATTGTTGTATTAACTTGCTGTATCGTTTGCTTTAACTAACTCCATATTAAGTTGTAGAATGATTAGGCTTAACCATATACGGTAGAACAAGAATATACAGGAAACATAATTAGCGAAATAAAGTACCATTTTGTACCAGGCACGCTATCTGTATTTCCTCAGCCAATAGAAGCGTTATAGCTATATTATTGTAGGTATTAGGAGGGGGGATGTACATCTCTTTGTATGATTCTTACTGCATCTTTTGGCTTGTAAGCATCATCCATTTGTGTGACACATCTGAAATAAATTATCTGCTTTTCAATACATCTGGAGTTCGACTGATCACAAGAGGAGAGTACTCCTAACAGATGTCAGCTATCTCTGGCCCTGGAGGTTCTCACTAGACTGAAGGAGACCGGAGACCTTGCTACATTTGTAGTTGTTCAAGCAGTCCCTGACAGCCAGGAGCTCTTTTTCCCGTGGGTCACACTAGGTACCTGTGAATTTAGTGGCCAAAATTTCCCAACAAATGTACTCTAGTGAAGAGGCCTACAGGATTCTGAGTATGACAGCTAAGAGCGAAGGAGGAGTCCTCACTGACAGAATCAGGCTCTGAATACGTTCCTGTAGAGCGGCACCCTGACAGGGAGCTCAGAGGATGGAGGAGAGGTCCCTGCTAAGGTCAGGTGTACCCGACCCCGGGTAGATGAAGTGCTAGGAACACTTGATTTGTCTAATATGCAGCAGGATGCCAGTACTAGTGTCCCACTACTTTTTGGTGAACTGGCAGGCACCAGCGGCCTAGTACATCCTAGTCTTTTATATACCAGGACAGAAGAATTTTGTGTTGACCTGGCGGGTCCCACAAATGGAGTCCAAGCTGGTGAGGTGGCTAGCACTAGTATTATCCTGCAGACACCAAGAATTCAACCACAGACCCATAGAGCCCATAGTGTTCTTCCAGATGTGATTTTGCAAGTCCTGATTAACAGCCCACAGATTGTGCAGCGCTCGTACTTCCCCCATTCACTGCCCAACCTGGGATTCAGGTGGAAACCGCAAATTTAACAACTCCCCTGGATTTTTTTTGGTGTTTTTTACGGAAGATCTGTATCGATCGATTGTGAGCTGAAGGAATTTATACACACAACAGTACAGACAGTTCACATTGGAGACCTATCAAGGTTTATAAATGTAAAACTTTTTTGGGCCTAAAACCCAACATGGGCGTTACTAAAAAGAATGAGCTGCGATCATTTTGGTCCAGAGACCCGATTCATCATATACCCGTGTTCTCTGCTGCAATGCCCAGGCATAGATATGAGATGATAATGCATTTTATGTATTTTAGTGATCACACACTTTGTCATCCTCGGGGTGACCCTGAATATGATCAGCTTTACAAAATTCCGCCCCTCATAAACTGCCTCTCCCAGAAATTTTCAGATGTGTATACGCCCCAACAAACCATCTAAATAGATGAGGCCATCATACATTTCACTGGCCACCTTCCATTCAAAC
Source organism: Aquarana catesbeiana (assembly GCA_037953035.1). Taxonomy (NCBI): domain Eukaryota; kingdom Metazoa; phylum Chordata; class Amphibia; order Anura; family Ranidae; genus Aquarana; species Aquarana catesbeiana. Next base: position 516,812 of record JBBHAA010002243.1, read on the forward strand.
AGCATCTCCCCAGCAAGCGTGCCAGATCTGGGGTCCAAATGTAGAAGCTCTGTGATAGGGCCACAGGCTATACATGTCATTTTTATATTATATATAAAATCCAGCACATAAACACCGCTTTACATTAGTAAATTAACCACAATCTCTAGGAAACCTTCCCTGGACTTCCGGGTCTAGGGAGTCTGTGCAGCCCATGTGACACTTTTTAGACACAATCTTGGAATTGGCTCGTGGCACCGTGTGACCTAAATCCCGGGGCTTCCCCCAACGGCTTGTAAAACATTCAACTTAGAAAGGAGGAGAAAGCCTGCTTGAGAACTAATGAATTGCTCGCAGTGAGGTGGAAGGACAATTAACCACCTCAATACCGGGTACTTTCACCCCCATCCTGCCCAGGCCATTTCTCAGTTTTCATCGCTGTCACACTTTGAATAACAATTGCGCCGTCATGCTACACTGTAACCATGTGGATTTTTTTTATCATTTTCTTCACACAAATAGAGCTTTATATTGGTGGTATTTAATCACTTCTGGATTTTTTATCTTTTCCTAAAAAAAAAAAAGCAACACGGCGCAGCTGCGATTGCCCCATGGGCGCGAGAAAGTGGCCGTTCTTGGTGCCATCATATGACGTCCACCCAGAACGAGAGCAGCCCCGTCGTCTTTGACAGCGGGGCGGGAGGCAAGTGGTTAATTCCATTAATGCAGAAACTATGGTTCAAATTTGCACGGTATCTGATGTAGTTGAAGAGCCTCTCTGTGTCCACGAATATAATCTTTATATGGGAGGGGTGGACTTCAATGACCAGATAATGAAGCTCTACTTATTTTCCCGTAAAGCCAGATGCTGGTACATATATATATATATGTGTCTGTATACAAGTGTCTGTATATTGTCAGACCTATTGAGGTTAAAAAGAATGAATTTGTAATGGTCTAAATATATTATTTTTAAATGTGATTCTCTGGACATGAGTAGTAGCCATCTTGTTCAAAACATTTTTTTAAGAGATTAAACTAAGTTCACCGTCCTTAGAGAAGAGATTTTCATAGGAAGGTTTTAAGGCCTCACCATATATTCTACTAAGTTATAAATTATGAATCCTTGTCAGTTAATCAGTTAAGGCATTAGCCAAGGAGGCCCAATGTTATGTTAAGAAATCAGAAATTTTTGGGCCCCTTACACAGCTTTAGGCCTGCCCCCCCCCCCCAGCCTGACCACCAACATTCCCCAGGGCTTGCCCACGGGCCATCCCACTGAATCCAAACACCGGCCACCTCACCTGTACGCTCCCCTCAATCCTGTATTTATGTCAGCCCCCCTCAATCCTGTATATATGTCAGCCCCCCACACACCTGTATATATGTCAGCCCCCCACACACCTGTATATATGTCAGCCCCCCACACACCTGTATGTATGTCAGCCCCCCCACACACCTGTATATATGTCAGCCCCCCTCACACTTGTATATATGTCATTGCCCCCCACACACACCTATATATATATATATGTCACCCCCACCTGTATATATGCCAGCCCCCCCACAACCCTGTATATATGCCAGCCCCCCCACACCTGTATATATGTCAGCGCCCCTACACACACCTGTATATATGTCACCCCCACTTGTATATATGCCAACCCCCCCACACAACCCTGTATATATGGCAGCCCCTCACATACACAAATCTATTAACACACAAGGCTCTGGCCCCTCCCTTTCCCTCACAGCCCCATTTGTAAAGAAGATCTTCCTACCTGGTCCCAGCCCGTTTTCACAAAGCTGACATGTTGCTGAGAAGCATTGTGCAGATCACATAATAGCCAGAGGTGGCAGTAAAGAGCTTGATGTCTAATCTCAATGAGACGAGAAGAGCAGAAGCTGTGAAAACGTTTCTGTAATGCACAACACGGCTCCCCTTCACCCGTCCTGCCTTCTTCTGGGGCCCCTTACAGTTGTGACGGCTGTACCCCCCTGATGGTGGCCATGGATAAGGGACTCCTAGGTCTCAAATAACAGTGAACAGACATTGGGGCTGATTTACAAAATGTTTGCGCCGGTAACACATCGCTAATCCCCATTTACGAAAGTAATCTCGGCGCACAGGAGGAGGCGATCAGTGCGCCACTATGGACATGGAGCACGGCATCTTCAATTCAAAATGAAAAGAAGCGCCAATATTATGGGGGTGATGTGAGGAAGTTTAGTAATAACTGCCCAAGTAACAAATATGTCCAAAATAGAATGAGAAAGTAACTGAACAAGCCTGCTGTGCCTGCAAGTACGTTTAGAACTGTGTGAGATCAATGTAAGCACTGCGCATGCACAAGCGTCTCTTGCGCTCGTTTAAATACGTTTGTTCACTGTGCAGCCAAAATCTTAGTAAATGTCAAGTAATGCAAATGCAATTGTGTGGGTTGAACGGGCGCAACTCTAATCTTGACAATTTTTTTTGTTTACGCTGGTTCACCCTTATGTATTTTATTAAGGATATTTGCACACAGGTCATGTTAGCGTGTTACGTTGCCAACATGTGACATGTACCTTGTTACAATTATGTAAAAAGACTCTCGCTCCTCTAGCTCCTCCTAAAAGAGCATTTACCTTTCCCCCACTAATGCACATGATTTCCTAGGGCTAGTTTTTGCTTTTAAAGGGGAACTCCACACTCCACTCCTATCTCAAAAGGCTGGGAGCTGCCTTCATTAATCCAAACCACATCCTTTTTCAGAGCATACAACAGGGCCAGCTAGGAAAGGGGCGAGAAGCGCGATCGCCCAACCTCCTCCTGAACCATACAAGGCCACATGCACTCAACATAGGTGGGTGCCTTTGGGGCATGTTGGGCTCAGCCCAATACCAACCACAAAGCACCTTGTACCCACTAGTTTAAAGGGGCTTTCTACCTTCTGTAAAGCCCCCCTGTCTGTAGCCCCCCACAACCCCGGCCTAGGGTTGTGTGGAAGAGGCCCTTGTCCCCCTGAATATGGGAACAACAGTACACCCCCCTTTCATGGGCTGGCTTGCTGTGTTTGGCTAGGGGTTTGTTAGTGTTTGGAAGGGGCACAATCTTTTTTTAGTTTGGGGTGGGATTTTTCATGTGGGGGTTCACATTTTAAGCCTTAACAGACCCAAATGGCCTTGTATGTATTGGGGGGCAGACTATTTTTTGTTTTGTGTTAAAATCTTGCAGCTGCAATGTAGATTTGTAGGTTTTCTCTAAAGCCGTACATCTTTGAAGCAGCATTTTGGATACATGCTACAGATGTACCACTTTACAGGCAGAGTAACCCCCCCCCCCCCCAATTACTAGATTTTAATTAATTTAGCATTTTTAAAGGCACTTCTTGTTTCATTTTTTGGGGTAGTCCAAATTGGTGACATTGATCTATGTCTCTCAGGATGAGACCTGGGCCCCATACCCATTTTAAGGCCAATAACTAGAATATAAGCCAGCCAAGTGGGGACTCGCAAAATTAACAAGTCAGTTCCCATACACTGCAATGGTATTTGTTGTATAACTTGTGTACATGTTAGGCTCTTTGTTTGCCCCCCTGGACTGGGGGGTGTTTGTCCCATCTCTAATTTGGTAGCATGCTGGAAGATGTGCTTCATTTTGGACAGGGGGTGGCTTATTTTGTTCTAGCTGCATTTGGGTTGTTCTGGGCATGCTCAGGGACTTTGATTTTTTTCATGTGTCTTTTGGTGTGTGAAATGCATTTGGGTTGGTCTGGACATGCTCAGGGACTTTGTTTTTTTTTCTTTTTGGGTGCTTTTTGTGTGTTTCTTTCATTTCCAGCCACCCTCGGCACTCTTTAACCTTGCTCAATTTCCACTTTATCAGCAGTGACCCCCGTGGTCCCATGTCCGCCCTGTTGGCTGCCTGTCTGTGTCGTCCCCGCTGGGCTGCCCTCCACGGCCCCCGGTTGGAGGCAGTCATGGGTGCTTTTGGCGTCTCACCGCCGCATCATTAGCCAGTGAACCTTAACCAGTAAGTTTACACCTTGGTGCCATTGGGGGTGTTACTCAACCCTTGCTTATAATTACAATCATTATTGATCTTCTTATATTTTTACCTTAGATTACCACATGCATGCTCCTGATGAGTGGCGCATCGGCCATGAAACGCGTAGAGCTGTTTGATGCCGTGTCTCTACCCATCTATACCCATTTTTAAGCTACTATACAATACCTACCGCTACAGGTTCAGTGAGGCCCTAGGTCCTGCAGGCATTACCTCGCAATGATGTTTTTATCCAACTTTGTCTGGGTTGATCTATGGAATTTTATCTTGGTCCCTATTGAGAGTTTACTGTCATTAAATTGTTTACTGTTTTTTATTTATGTCTACTTTTCTACCATCTACTTCAGCGGTAACATTTTGAAACACCTTGTTATCATTATGCTTATTGTTGTCATTGTGTTATTATTTACTTGATATTAAAAAATATGTTTATATTATTATATCAATAAAATTCCTCTTGTTCAACCAAGTTATCCTTTTGCTACCATGTGCTTCATACAAAGTCCCACTTTCCTTGCTCTCCTTCTCTTGATTGAATAGGGATGGAAATACATGTTTTCACTTAAAGTCCTGACTCGGTTAAATTGATGATAGGCAGCTCCTATCCTCATATTGATTAGTGGTTCCAAATTAATAATAACTACTGCAGTAGGGAACAGACACAAAAGATACGCTCAGCATCTTTCCATCGTTCTGCTTTAATATGACGCAATTGAAGGTTTTTATGGACATGATTACGTAGGTATCACATTAATATTACAATTGTACGTTTATGGTAACAAGGGGCGTAACATAGGCAGGCTAATTCTAATCAGGACTCGAAAGAATGTAAACATTTACTGAAAACATTATTAGTGCTGTGTGCACAGTGAGGGCAGTGTGCAATACATACAAAATATAATACAATTATATACAGAACATACAAATTTCCATTACAGTCTCCCCTCTTTTGATCAATATTTTGATCACTAACCATACCTGCTATCACCTTTAACCTGGAACCTCCACACGCTTAGGTGGAGGTAGTCCTGGCCAAAGAGGCAAAAAAACTCCATTGTGGAGAAAATAATAGCTGAGCAACTTTTTTATTACAAAATGACTTTTCATTGTGAAAAACAAATGATTGATAAGACATATTTACAGAGTACTGGCTGTACACTCCTGTGGCCAGAATGTCTTTCTAGCTGAATTGTTGGCATGCTGACTTATCAGCACATGTAAACACAGACAATTCTACATGAAATGGAAGATGTACAAAAGACAAATATGACTTCAACATGGCTGAACTACTTTTCAAATATATATATATCCCTTACAATTAAAGTAATTGAATCAAAAAGTACCCTAGACTGTGATCACAAGAGGGAAACAAATCAAACACAGAGATCTCTTTATTTAATCATTTTTGCAGTGTCTGGTGTGGATCCACGTGACTTTTCCTTCAAGTTTTGCAAAAACTGTACATGGAATAGACGCTGTATTGAGTCTCCAAACATTTCCTTATATATAAATGTCTCTTAACAATCCAAAAGTCACCTGGCTTTAGTTTTAGATCCTTCCAAACTTTTAGGATCTGGAATTGGGGAGAAAACACATAAATGAGTTTGTAAAAAACCTTTAGCCCCAGTTCACACAGGGGCGGCACGACTTGCAGGTCGCCTCACCGAGGCGACCTGCATACGACTTCCACGGCGACTTGCAAAACAACTTCTGTATAGAAGTCTATGCAAGTCGCCTCAAGTCACCCCCAAAGTAGTACAGGAACCTTTTTCTAAGTCGGAGCGACTTGCGTCGCTCCTATTAGAACGGTTCCATTGTACAGAACGGGAGGCGACTTGTCAGGTGGCTAGGTTGCTTGACAAGTCGCCCCTGTGTGAACCGGCACTAAAAGATCAGCAACATTCTCTATGAGATCCGAATGGAGGACTTCAGCTGCTGAGACAAAATATAAGCAAGTGAGTAACACACTCCCAAACCAAATCCCATAGGGAGAGAGTCCAGCATCCCCCTTAGAGGCTTGATAAAATATAAGAAAGCATTCAGGCAAAAGTTTTCTAGTTACTTACAATACTTTGTCCGCTACATTGTAGACAGTAGGGGGTGTAAAAATAAAACCTCAAAACTTCTAGTAAGGACTCTCCTATAAAAATGATTTCCTCTGTTACTCTCTGTAGATTCTGCACTCTGTATTTACAAACTACTTCTGATAACACTTTTTACTGTGGCCTTTGCAGTAGCATTTGCCACTGGACATCCAAAAAACATGTCCATACAGACAAAATGTATACTCGTAAGATCCTGACTTGGGCATCTGGATATATCTTTTTGTAATCTCTGGAAGGGATGTTCAGCTTTTGGTAACACCTTTGGTAACAGGTAAAACAAGAAGTGGTATGTTATAAAAACAACTGTGGAGAACCCTGGCTCTATCCCACGCTCATTTACTAAGGCAGCCATAACTGCTTGTGACTGATGACACGGTCCATGTGTCAAGCTGGAGGGAAAAGAGTGGTTGGCAGATATAAATGATCACCTTTTCCAAAGTCCTCTTTCATAAGAAGTTGCCCCCTGTGGACCACTTGTTCTTCTCATTCTGGGGTCCTTAAAGTTGAATTATTAATCCCAGCTATACTGGGCCAGAACTAGGGTGGAATCTGTGAGTTGCACAGACCCATCAAGTGTCCGGGGCTGCAAATGCAGCATCCTTAGTCACCTGGTCTGCTTCCTTGTGTGAAAGTTAATATGGCTACCTCAGCAAGAAGCTGGAAGGCTGAAAACAGCCGATCAAATTACCTTGGCATGCTTTATTGGTTTACCTGCCGAAGTAAAAACAAACTTCTGGCCCTTCAAATGGAACTAAAAGCTCTCTATATCTCAACTATCTTTATAAATATACATTCTTTTTATAGCTTTTATATTTATAAAATATGGAGCTCTGCTTCTTGAGCTGGGGAAAAAGGATCCAATAACTTTGAATACAGATTATCCTTCTGGGTGATAAACTGCATACTCAAATCTACAAAAAATTAAATATCTGGGTCTTCAGGGAGTGTGTCCTGCACTGGGCTCACAGCAGCTGATTCCTACGTCATCAATGTAACACATGTGTCTTCCTTTGTCTCCTGCCTCCTCCAATAGAGGCAATAAGGTGGCTGGATTCAAATGCACACATTTTTTATTGTTAGATTTGTACATAAACAAACTCATATTTTAAACCTTTCATTAGACAAACATTTAGTTAGCTGTATATTTGCTGCGCAGAATGTTTGACCATTAAAAATTAAATGTTTGACCAAAACAATATCTAACTTTATCTAATAGCACCTTTGCATAAAAGCTGCAGCTCTGATATATCGGGGTGAACCCTTCATTACTGGGTCCAGCTTGCATAAATATATTACAATGGCTTGTTTTCTATCAAGCTGTTTGTGTAAGAACTCCAGTTTCATGTTTCAAAAGACAACTTTTTCCTGGCAATATTATAACAAATGATAACAATACCCTGCGGTCATGGAGAGATGTCCATAAATCCAAAATATTCTTCTGCTTATACCACGGCACTTACAAGTAAAAGGGGCACATCATTTCACAATCCACACATTCTGCTTTGGATTTCAAAAATAAAAATAAATAAAAACAAAAGGATCAAGAATCTGTATGATGGACCAGAAAGCATCAAAAATGAAAAAAAAACAACTGGCTGCAGGTGGCATCTATCCTAACAGGGTGTGGACTTGATGTGATGGGTCTGTTATATTTAAATTTTATTTATTATAACTCTCACATCATGGACCGCACATCAAGTTATTATCAAGAACCTTAAAATGTAATTTTTGTAGAAAAACTTCTTATGTATCCCATCCATCTTGGCTTTGTTAAATATTATGGCAGCTTTATTCCAAATAATAACCTCATCTTAATCTTTTATCTCTCAATAAAGGCTTATTGAATAAATGTAAAATTACAAAATTGTTATCTTAATCTAAACTAATCCCATTTTTCCCCAATAACCTGGATTTCATTTGCAACCAAAGGTTGTCTAAACCAGATTCAATATATCTATATAATTGTTAAATTCATATTAGAAATGAATACTCATTATTACTTAATTTTACTTAACTTCCCTTTTTCTAAATGCACTGTTTCCACTATCAAAGGATATTTAATTTGTGTAATACACAGTTAAATGTAACCTCCATTTTACCATGTTTGGAAAACAGATTCAAAATAATTGTGATCACATTGTTTATCATTAGATTCGTTAACCCGGCACATTTTGTTATAAATGCTTTGTCTAAAAAACTGAAATTGGCATGGTGTCCTTCCAGCTTATCACTGACCTCTCAGGGACATTCTTTCAGGAGAGCACAGAGGAGGGAGTCACATCTGTGTACATGACACACACAAGAGATAGAACTAAAGGTCCCAGCATTCGCACACACATACACCAATATCTCTCTAAAATCGCTTACATTTTTCCCATTTGTACACAACACATACATATCATTCTCTCACTTTCTTTTAACTCTCATTAATATTTCCCTGCCTAAATTCTGCATTCTTTATTTTGTTCAGATATCTTTTATATCTATCTTCTATGATCAGACAGGGCAGCCACAGTGCTCATCCCATCTTTCCTCTCTGACAACATATAAAATATTCTGTTTTACCTCTCATTTCTCTGTTTCTGACTCTAATAGTTATAGTGCCTGACCTCAAATTCATCCCACAACTTAACATGAAAATGTCCCTTTCTGTCTAGTGTTAATGTCACCCTTGATCCATCCTGCTCACATAGATAGCTGTTTCTCTAGCTGTTTACTCTGCATGATTCTTAGTCCCTGTGGACTTTGGTAACCCAGTTACCCATTGTGGATCCACGTCCACTTTAACCATTAATCTAGGGGCTCAGTATAGGTGGAACCGCACCTTCGGTTCATATATAGCGCTTCTCTTGCGCTGGGCATTTTTGAGGGTCTCTTACCCTTCATTCCCTTACTTAATTCGATGCCCATAATGACTGGCCAGTCTTCTCTACGTGTGCCTATACCCTCTTGTCTCTAAACTACTTTATCTAGCAGATGTACTACATATACCTGTGAACAGCACTATTCTTCCCTTTCTTATCTATAACACTCCAATGGACAATAGACAGGGACAACATAACATATAACCACCAATCAATACAGTTCGATTAAGGGGAGTAAAATAGGGACCCTTTGTCCCTAAACTGCCTTACCGATCAAGGAAGTCTGATAACTCAAATGTAAGCAAAAGGCTTACCTCAGCCGGCTGATTATCAGAAATTCCCGGATCGTCTCAAGCTCCTCGTTTCGGATACTCAGGGTCACCTGGAATCCCCTCCTAAGGCAAGGCTCGCCATGTTGACTCGGTTAAATTGATGATAGGCAACTCCTATCCTCATATTGATTAGTGGTTCCAAATTAATAATAACTACTGCAGTAGGGAACAGACACAAAAGATACACTCAGCATCTTTCCAAATTACTGTTCTGCTTCATTATGACGCAATTGAAGGTTTTTATGCACATGATTACGTAGGTATCACATTAATATTACAATTGTACATTTATGGTAACAAGGGGCGTAACATAGGCAGGCTTATTCTAATCAGGACTCAAAAGAATGTAAACATGTACTGAAAACATTATTAGTGCTGTGTGCACAGTGAGGGCAGTGTGCAATACATACAAAATACAATACAATTATATACAGAACTTACAAATTTCCATTACAATAGCATAGAAAAACAATAGACTAAAATATACATATATAATTATAATTTTTTTTTTCTATGCTTTTTCTTTTCTATTATTTTCTATTCTAGTCTTTTCTATTCAAATTCATTCTATACGAAATTTGAATTTCGAAAGATGGCTTCTGAAATTTGAATTTTGTATAGAATGAATTTGAATACAAAAGAATAGAATAGAAAAACATATATTATATTTTATTCTATTCTGTTCTATTGTTTTTCTATGCTTTACTTTTTCTATTTTTTTATATTCTATTCTAATCTTTTCCATTCAAATTTTAAAAAATTCTGAAATTCTAATTTCATATAGAATGAATTTGATTAGAAAAACAATAGAACAGAATAGAATAGAATATCTATCATATTTTATTCTGTACTATTGTTTTTCTAGTCTATTCTTTTCTATTCTAATTCACTCTACACAAAATTCGAATTTCGGCAAATGATAGATATATTTATCTATCTATCTATCATTTGCAGAAGATATATATATATATATATTTTTTTGTTTTGTTTTCAGAAGATTATATATATATATAATCTTCTGAAATTCTAATTTGGTACAGAATGAATTAGAATAGAATATATTATATTTGTTTTTTGCTATGCCATTATTTTCTATTCTATTCTAATCTTTTCTATTGGTATTTGATTTAATTCTATACGAATTTCGGAAAATGGTTATATATAGTTTATTTTTTCAAATTTGAAACAAAACGAATCCCGAAAACGAAAGCAACTAAACTAATTTAGTTAAATAATGAATCGAAATGAAACTAAACAAATTTTTTCATCCTGCACATGTCTATATACTATATGTTGTAAATTACATACTCCTAACCCCTGCACTATATACTCTATGTTGTACATTATATACTCCTGACCCCTGCACTATATACTCTATGTTGTACATTATATACTCCTGACCCCTGCACTATATGCTCTATGTTGTACATTACATTATTATGATACTATATAGTCCTATCTGTTGTATCTTATACAATATGTTGTACATTACATAGTCCTGACTTCTGCTCTCTCCCCTCTACCCACTGCTATATATACACATAATATGTATTCTCTTTTGTTACACCCATTTCCTACCAGCTGGACATTTTATATCTGATGATTTGATTGGAGCACAGCAGGAACCTGTGTGTTTCCTCACTCTCTGACTAAAGTCCATGAATAAAGAAATGTACTGGTAGGAGATCAGAGGACCCATTTACTAGTTACCTTGAGGGGGCAATTGTAAGATCCTCAGAGACAAAGCTGCCGGATGTGGGCGGAGTCCTGGTTTAGGGGAACCAATCAGCTCATGTCTAGTAATAATCTTTTTATTTCTATTTTAGTAGATGGACGGGAGATGAGGAAAACCTCAGAGGATTGTCTCACTTTGTCTCCAGACTGTAAAGTAGAAGATGAGGACATCACACAGTATAGTCCAGGAGAAAACCCGACTACCTCAAATGTCCATCCGGTACCACACAGTGTAGATGGACCATCGTATTCCTCTTATCCTGAGGAACCTCAGACTGTGAGGGATGGTGCCTTCCTTCCAACAGAGAAGAGACTTTCCTGTACTGAGTGCAGGAAGTGTTTCCATTCTAAATATCAGCTCAATGTGCATATAAGATCTCACACAGGGGAGAAGCCATATTCCTGTCCTGAGTGCGGGAAATGTTTTTCAGAAAGGTCCAATCTTTACAGACATCAGAAATCTCACTCGGGGGGAAGCCTTTTCCTGTCCTGAGTGCGGGAAATGTTTTTCAATGAAGTCCAGTCTTTCCACACATCAGAAATCTCACACGGGGGAGAAGCCGTTTTCCTGTCCTGAGTGTGGGAAATGTTTTTCACAGAAGTCCAATCTTGACTCACATCAGAGATCTCACATGGGGGAGAGGCCGTATTCCTGTCCTGAGTGCGGGAAATGTTTTTCACAGAAGTCCAATCTTTACCAACATCAGAGAACTCACACAGGGGAGAAGCCCCTTTCCTGTCCTGAGTGAGGTAATTGTTCCTCACTGAAGTCCTGTCTTCCTGTACATCAGGAAACCACACAACCCTCGAGGTGTATTAGTGCCTTGAGTGTGGGAAATCTCTTCTATATGAATGTTGCTGGACATCACATCTCTCATGTGTGGAAGAAGCACACCCTGATATACACCTCAGATATACTCCATGGCTGAACAAATGTGACTAGCATTATGATCATTGGCTCCATCTAGTGGCCATGAGGTATTGTGCTTTTTTTTACTGATTGAGGCAAAATCTCTTATTATGGCCACTAGATGGAGCTGATGATCATAGGAAATCACTGAGGTAAATTACGGCCAGAATTTGTAACGAGTGGATGAATGTTTGTCACATTTCTCCAACATATTTTCTTTACATAGATCCCTTATTTTCCTTTGTCAGGAATAGTTTCATACTAGTACCTGAGATCATACTCATGCACTAATAATTACAGTAGACATTGCAGGATAAAAGTTATTTAAACCAACAATATTAATTGATTTCCGCCCAGCCTAAAGTACAATGATGGTGGCACTGCTATTGTTCTGGGTGGACGTCACATGACATGCTACCATTCTTGATGAACATGTGTGCTCACGGAGGTGAGTAGCGAGGCGATCGGTGGTGCGCTGTGCCCCTTGGACACTGTGCATCACCATTTGTGGTAAAAAGCTGATGACGTAGGTCCTTTACCATGTGATCAGCTGTGTCCAATCACATGTAAACAAATGCTGGTTATTGGCATTTCCTTTCCTCAGTGCTGTCAGTGTCACGCGGCATCTGTACAGTTATGACATGTTTGTTCATCTTAAAGCTCTTCCCTCCCTCCTCCTTCCCAAGATATTATCCTCCAGGATATCCGGCTGTATATATCTGGACCCCACTTATTGTTTTCCCTAGGATAACAGGGTGAGACTCCGCTATGCTGTTTTTGGTTTGGCGGAGCCCCTAAGTGTAACAAGCATTGCCATTGTGTTGCAGGGGTTGTTCGGAAGATGTGGAATATACCCCGTCACACATAGTATTATTGGCTCCTAGGGATATTGCTACATAGCCATGGATTACATTGGAACCCACAGTTGATTATCTATATTGGATGTAAGTGGCAATTTATGGGGTGAGATATCACAAATGTGCATACAATGGTGGCCTAGATCTTGGTTTCTCTGTTTTTGTAGAATGATCTCCTGTTTATACATGTGGATGTTCATCTTACTACCCACATTCTGGACCACTTGATGTAGGAAACTTACAAGATATTGGAAAGAATATTGATGTAAGCTGTGCTGTCTACAAATATATAATCTAATAAAGTGTGTAATATGAATGACAGTATTGAAATATAAATATATACTTACCTTATCTTGTGTTTGTCTGCTTGATAGTGATGTTTCCCTCAAAAGCATACAGTCCTGAAAAAGCTATTCAGGGAAACGCGTTAACCGTTGGACAAGATCATCTGGACTATACAGAATATTGTTACACCTAATTAGTTGATGGTCATTGGTGTCCTGTATGATATATGGGGAAACATTACATATAGAGGATATATTTCTCTAGTGGACATTTGTGAAAGTATATATATATATATATATATATATATATATATATATATATATATATTATTATTATTATTATACAGTATTTATATAGCGCCAACAGTTTACGTAGCGCTTTACAACTTGAGGGTAGACAGTACAAATACAATACAATTTGATACAGTAGGAATCAGAGGGCCCTGCTCCTTAGAGCTTACAATCTAAGAGGGGAGGTCAAGAGATACAAGAGGTAATAACTGTGGGTGATGTGCTGATTGAGAAGATAAATGTACAGTTGTTAGGTGGGGGCCAGATAGGCTTCTCTGAAGAGATGAGTTTTCAGTGATCGTCTGAAAGTGGATAAAGTAGGAGAAAAACGGACGGATTGGGGTAGAGCATTCCAGAGGATGGGGGAGGCTCTGGAGAAGTCCTGAAGGCGAGCATGGGATGAGGTGACAAGGGAGTTTGAGAGCAGGAGGTCTTGGGAGGAGCGAAGAGAACGATTAGGTTGGTATTTTGTGACTAGGTTAGAGATGTAGCTAGGGGCCAAGTTGTGGATGGCTTTGTAAGTTATAGTTAGTATCTTGAATTTAATTCGGTGACTGAGTGGCAGCCAATGGAGGGATTGGCAGAGGGGTGTAGCAGACGCTGAGCGGTTTGTGTGGTGGATGAGCCTGGCCGCAGCGTTCATGATGGACTGAAGCGGGGATAGCCTATTTAGAGGTAAACCAATGAGGAGTGAGTTGCAGTAGTCAAGGCGAGAGATGACCAGGGAGTGGATTAGAAGCTTAGTGGTGTCAATGGTTAGGAAGGGGCGTATCTTGGAGATGTTGCGAAGACATATATTTTTATATTTTTTTTTTATTTTTTATTTTTTTAAACATGTTTGTAATAAAATAATCTTTTTATATCAAGTTGTATGTCTCATGTTGTGCCTTTTTAAAGTGGAAGTCCAGTCAAAAATGATAATTTTTCTATTATTTATATGTAAAATATCTTTATCTTTGAGAAATAATTTTCTTAAAAAAGAGCGTTGGATCCCCACTCCAAAATCCATACCAGAGTCTTATCCGAGCAAGCAGCCTTTAAAAACCCCTACCCATTCACCCAAAAAAGTGTCAAAAAGTTAAAACCACAAAAGACATTTTTTGACAATTCCTTTATTTAAAAAGAAAAAAAAAGTGTCCCAGGATGTCAAACCATCTTCAACCGCCTAATGAACCCGAAAAATAGAAAAAAAAACCTGAAAATACTCCGCCAACATGGGATGTCTCCTGGCCACTGCTCTATTTTTGCTGTGACAGCTCTTATATAGGCAAGGGTGGGGTCACCCGCTGATATAACCGGATGACCCTTCCCCCCTCTGATGGCACATGTCAGAAGGGGTGAGGTCACTCTGTTATGTCACCGGGTGGCCCCACCCTTGCCTATATAACAGCTGTCACAGCCAAGAGACAGCAGTCAGCGGGACGCCTCTCTTTGAGGCAGAGGTGTTTTTTTTTTCTATTTTTTGGGTTCGTTAGGCGGTGTGATTGAAGATGGATGGACATCGCAGTAAACTTTTTTCTTTTTTTAATAAAAGAATTATCGAAAACTGTGTATTACTTTTTGACACTTTTTTTGGTGAATGGCTAGGGGTAAAATGTGCCCAATACCCATTTACATGGGGGGGGCGGGATCTGGGGGCCCCCTTGTTAAAGGGGACTTCCAGATTCCGATAAGCCCCCCACCTACAGACCCCCACAACCACCAGGCCAGGGTTGTGGGGATGAGGCCCTTGTCCCTATCAACATGGAGACAAGGTACTTTGGGGGCGACCCCCCTAAAGCATCCCCCCATGTTGAGGGCATGTGGCTTGATATGGTTCAGGAGGGGGGCCACTCTCTTTTCCCCCTCTCCTTTCCTGCGGCCTGCCAGGTTGCATGCTCAGATAAGGGTCTGGTATGGATTTGCAGTATGTATGGATTTGCAGTATGGAACTGCAGTATATATACTATACGGACTGCACTTTATACTCTGCAGAAAAATTGGGCCTTAGGTGTTGGTGGTGTCAGAACACTGTAAAAAAATTGTAATTACATGCCCCTGTTAAACAGGGGAAGAAAAATCGGGCCTTGGGTGGTGGTGGTGCCCTAAACCAAAAATATTGTTGGAGGCTAGCATCATCAAGATTCAGGAAGAATAGGATAGGCAAATTCAATCAGTTACATCAGCATCAGCGGTTTGATAGCTGCTGATCCAGGACTGATTCATTTTTCTAAATGTGAGCCTATCAATGGAGTCTGTGGACAGGAGTCTCTTTGATCTGTTACAAACCCTCCAGCAGCACTGAATGTGCGTTCAGAAAGAACGCTGGATGCAGGACAGGCCAGTAGCTCGATTGCATATTGAGCAAGTTATTGCCAGTAGTCCATCCTCAAGACCCAGTAACCCAGTGGATGCTCTGTTGGAAAGATCTCCAAGCCTGCTCTTGCCCCTAGATATTCCTGCACCATATAATGCAGATGCTGGTGATGGTTGCTTGAATCAGACCTTGGCGCTGAGGACTGAAAAATTGTTTAAAGGCATCGGTCAGCCAGCCACCTTCTCTACCGCTCTTTCTCTGAACGAAGAACCAAACGAAGCCTCAGAAACACGTTGTCCAGCACCAGGAAATGGTAACTTCCCAGGGTCTGGAAAGGCGTTACACAAACTTTTCTTCAAGGCCTCCTGAAGATGATTCATTCTCTGCTCCCTCTGCAAAGGCAAGATGAGTTCTGCAACTTTACCCTTATAACAAGGGAACACCGCCCGGTTTGGTTCTCACCAGAACATGCAAACAGGCAAAAAATTCATACGAACACCGTTAAAGTCTATGGGACATGAACATGAAAAACCAAAAGTGCTCATTTTAAAGTCTTATATGCAAGTTATTGCCATAAAAAGTGTATGGGGACCCGGGTCCTGCCCCAGGGGACATATATCAATGCAAAAAAAAGTTTTAAAAACAGCCATTTTTTTTCAGGAGCAGTGATTTCAATAATGCTTAAAGTGAAACAATAAAAAAAGGAAATATTCCTTTAAAAAATGTGCCTGGGGGTGTCCTTAGTATGCCCTCAAAGTAGCAAATTTTTCTCGTGTTTAGAACAATACCACAGCAAAATGACGTTTCTAAAGGAATAAAGTCATTTAAAACTGCTTGTGGCTGTAATGAATTGTCGGGTCTTGGCAATACAGATAAAACTCATTGAAAAAAACAACATGGGTCCCCCCCAGTCCATTACCAGGCCCTTTGGGTCTGGTATGAATATTAAGGGGAACCCAGCACCAAAATTTAAAGAAAAAATGAGTGTGGGGTCCCCCCAAAGTCCATACCAGGCCCTTCAGGTCTGGTATGGATATTATCCGAGCACGCAACCTGGCAGGACACAGGAAAGGAGAGGGGTGAAAAGAGAGCAGCCCCCCTCCTGAACCATACCAGGCCACAGGCCCTCAACATGGGGAGGATGCTTTGGGGTCGCCCCCAAAGCACCTTGTCCCCATGTTGATGGGGACAAGAGCCCTATCCCCACAACCCTTGCCCGGTGGTTGTGGGGGTCTGTGGGTGGGGGGCTTATCAAAATCTGGAAGCCTCCTTTAACAAGGGGACCCCCAGATCCCATTGGGTACATTGTACCCCTACTCATTCACCAAAAAAATTGTCAAAATGTTAAAAATGACAGTAGACAATTTTGGACAAGTCCTTTATTAAAAAAAAAAAACTGTCTCGCGATGTCCATTCATCCTCGATCACAGTGCTGACAGACCCAAAAAAAAACGCAACAACTCTGCCTTCATGGGAGGCGCCCACCGACTGAACCCTTTTTGTGATGACAGCTGTTATATAGCTAAGGGCGGGGCCACCAGGTGATATAAATGGGGACCCCGCCCCTTCTGATGTAATGTGCTTTGGGGGCGACCCCAAAGCATCCTCCCCATGTTGAGGTCATGTGGCCTGGTACAGTTCAGGAGGGGGGGCGCTCTCTCATCCCCCCTCTTTTCATGCAGCCTGCCAGGTTGCGTGCTTGGATAAGGGTCTGGTATGGATTTTAGTGGGACCCCTACGCCTTTTTTTTATTTTGACGCAGAGTTCCCCTAAAATCCATACCAGACATGAGGGGCCTGGTATGGATTTTGGGGGGACCCCCATGCATTTTCTTTTTTTTTACATTTTGGTGCTGGGTTCCCCTTAATATTCATACCAGACCCAAAGGGCCTGGTAATGGACTGGGGGGGAACCCATGCCATTTTTTTCAATGATTTGTATCTGTATTGCCAGGATCCATCAATACGTTACAGCAGCAATCAGTTTTAAATAAATTTCTTCTCCTTTAGAAATGTCATTTTGCTGTGGTATTGTTCTAAACACGGGAAAAATGCGCCACTTTACAGGCATACTAAGGACACCCCCCAGGTACGATATTTAAAGGAATATTTCATTTTTATTATTTCACTTTTAGCATTATTAAAATCACTGCTCCTGCAAAAACGCCAATTTTTAAAACTTTTTTTGAATTGATACATGTCCCATGGGGCAGGACCCAGGTCCCCAAACACTTTTTATGACAATAACTTGCATATTAACCTTTAAAATTAGCACTTTTGATTATTCATGTTCGTGTCCCATAGACTTTAACGGTGTTCGCGTGTTCAAACAAATTTCTTGCCTGTTCACATGTTCTGCAGCGAACCGAACTGGGGGATGTTCAGCTCATCCCTATTAAAATCTGACCTAACTTTCAGTGATGTGGCAGGGACCAAGCTTCTGTGTGGCACAGTAGGGGTTCCCTTGTGACAGATCTTCCTTTTGGGGGTTGCTTGCTATGGGTAACTTTTCATAAGCTCCAACCTCCCACTCCACCTTTACACTGTGGTTATATTATAGTGCAGGAGGTAAGAAAAACCTTTTTGTTGGTTTGGACTACAGTCCACTCAGTGGCAGATCTAAAGGCGATTTACCATAAATCGCTTCCTACATCCTTTGAGGATTTTCTGTGCAAACCTATGATCTTCTACATGATTGCTTGTTTAAGGCCTGCAGATATCTATGTATAATAAACAATAAGTCTAAAAATCATCAATATGAGTAACCAGTCCTTGATTTGTTATACTTATTGAGGCAGCGCTAAGTGTCCGATGTTATAACACTGTATATAGAATAAATGTTTAAAGAGACAGGAAAGTTCAGGAAAGTAACCAGGAAGCGAACGGATTAGCCGTGTACAGCTCGCATCCAGGAACTCCTCCCGGGGGACGCTAATACAGGCACAGTGCACTTTTCAATGCTCGTTTTTTATATATATCTGGTACGCATATTTTAAATGGGGATTGTGATTGTGTGTATTGTTTAATAAACGGTCTTAAGCAATATTACGCTATATGGCATTTCATTTTCTCCCCATGTTATACGTATCGAGGGGTTCTTGCACCACCTGGTGGTTGAATTAAGGAGATGGCAAAGATTTAAAGATCATTATTCAAAGGCCTGTGATTACTGATATTGTGGTGAGTGCAATCTCACGGGGGGTGACCCCCTCACGCGGTGATCGCTATTGGTGAAAGGATTTCTACGTTTACCTTCACATCCACAGACTACATCTTTAATTTTGAACTTTCCTGTCTCTTTAAACATTTATTCTATATACAGTGTTATAACATCGGACACTTAGTGCTGCCTCAATAAGTATAACAAATCAAGGACTGGTTACTCATATTGATGATTTTTAGACTTATTGTTTATTATATGTTCAAATTTTAAGGCAGCTGCTTGGGTCTGCTGCATCTGATTGCGGAGTGATTCTGAGGCGCGGATTGATGTGAGGCAGAGGCGAGCTTTTTCATTGTCCACACATTTCACAGATATCTATGTACCTCCAGGCTAAAATGGTGACCACCTCTTCTAGAGGCTGTCTTAATTGGTCTCTAGGGCTGGGCACATTGAGACTTTAGTTGCTGATCAGCCCCACCTGTGTATGAGCTGGATAGCATTTGCTCAGTCTCAGAGAATGGAGGTAAGGTAGGACAACAGCTACTATGGTAAGGTGTCCAACCATTTTAGGATTTGTTCCTTCATTGGTGGTGAAGGGTTAGTATCTACAGCCCAGGCTATGCCTATGGAATAATTTGCCCCTGTTGGTTATTTCATAAAGGGATACACCGTGACTCCTTCTTGGCTGCACACCCGCAGACCTCAGTAGTGAAGGTTTGTCCTTGCTGGGATGTTTTGTGGCACAGCAGAAATACACATTGAGATTGGTGACATCTCTGCTCATAAGGGGTATATTGCTGTACATCAGAAATGCACTGCACTGAAGCTTGTTTGGTGTCCTTTATATCCTAAAGGTACTGCTTTATTTGGCTACAGATCAGAAAAATACAAGAGTGAAGGTGGTCTGTACTTTCTGGTGCCGCACGGCAAAAATGCACATCATTGAGTCTGGTGACCTCTCTGCTCATAATTGTTATATTGCTGCACATCAGAGATTGAGGTCTGTCTGTGGGGTTTTGTGTCCTGTATCACTGCCTTATTGGTTGCTTATCAGAAAGGGAGCAATGAAGATTGATGGTCCTGATTTGTTGGGCTACATAGCAGAAATACAAATTGAACCTGTGCCAGGAGTAGTACATATACTGTCTTTGGTAATCGGTGCAGCACCGCAAAGTGGCATTGTGCTGATTCAGACGGTGCTATTAACGACAATGGCTGCCAATTTTAGGCATGCGATTTTACATGTTGAGTCGCATGCCAAATCACTTCAATATGGATGTGGTATCTCTATTCAGAATTGTTATATTGTTGCATATCAGACATATACAAGATTGAAGGTTGTCTGTCCTTTATGTCTTACATATACTGCCTTATTGGCTGCATATCAGAAAGGACACAGCAGTGAAGGTTGATTGTCCTTTTCTGATTGGTTTTTGCTGCTCAGCAGGGAGACACATTGAGGATGGTGACATCTCTGCTCAGTATTGGTATATTACTACACATCAGACATACATAAAGATTGAAGATTGTTTGTGTCCTGTATGTCCTATAATTACTGCCTTATCGTCTGTATATCAGAAAGGCATAGCAGTGAGCGATGTCTTTTCTGTTTCTCATTGATCTACCTTGCTGCTTCTTAGGGATACACAGCAGGGGGTTGTTGGCTGCACTCCTCCAGGGAGTCACAGCATTGGGGACCCCTCGCTTGTTCCACCTGAAAATTGCAATTTTTTCCTGAGACCTCTAATCTTGAAGTCTGTGGATCCAGAAAGCAGGGACTGCTGGAAGCGCTGCGACCTGGAGTCGCACAGACATGAGTGGTACACATTGGAAGTCATAGTGCATGACTTTTCTCATGCGTCTTCCAGTCCCAAGTCACAGGTTGGGTCACACGGGTGTGGGAGCCCTAAGCTTATCTGTCCCTTCTGGGTGAGGTTTTGCTACACAGCAGGAATACTCATCATGGAGTTATTGTCTTATTTTGCAGTACACCAGAAAGATCGCAGCTGTGAAGACTGTCTGTTTTTTCTATGTTTTTTCTATGTTTTTATGTTGCTGCACAGCAGAAATATTCAACATTGAAGCTTGTTGGTGCTTTCTGTTTCATATTGCCTTACCTTACTGCACTTCAGAAAAACACAATGCTGCAGGTTGCTTGTGTCCTTTCTCAGTGTTGGTTCTATCTGACTGCACTACAGAACTGCATAACAGAAAAGATTGTCTTGTGTTCCATATTATTTTACCCTGTGGCACAGCAGAAATGCACAACATGGGAGTTGGTGTTTTTTTTTCCGTGTTCATATTGATCTTATAACTGTACTTGGTGGTTTGTCAGAAATACACAACATAGAAGTTTTGGGTCTTTCTGTCTTATATTTATATTTATATTTATATTTATTACCTTGTTTTGCTGTACATCAGTAAAACACCACAGTAAAGGGGGTTCCCGTCCTTTCTGTATTTATATCAGTTATGACCTAGCTAGCTGCACTTCAAAATACGCAGCATTTAGGGTTTGCTTGTGTCTTAATGTTTTTACATCTTGGCCGCACATCAGAAAACCAAACTGTGAAGACTGTCTACATTGAAGTTCAGATTTGGGTCTCTTCCCATATTTGATATGTTGGTTTAGCTAGCCACAGTCAGATACACAACATTGTTGTCTATGCTTGTGTCCCTTCTGTATAAATCTATTGGGCTGTGCCCACAATCTATGGCCTTTATATTTGTGATATTATTAATGCATGTATCACCTTTTTTCTTATTTCAGACCTTCTTTTCTGTGGAGGGGCCAGGAGTTCTGACTGCAGACGTCACATGTCAGAAAGCCTCAGCCCCTTACATTCAGGGATCCAAGAACCATTTTCTAGGGTTGAAGCCCAATAGGGTTATAGGACACTGGAGGAAGGTGATAAAAAAAATCACCCTGTTTAGTAAGAACTTGGGAAGTTCTGTTCAGAGGAGTATTATGGCCTGAAGATGAAGTATAAAAATGTATCGCCTAACCTGTATACCAGACGGAATAGGTTACGGCTCCGTACATGGCCTTCATTTCACCCTCCTAGCAGAACTAGATGTAGCAATATGAGTGTTCTACTCCTGCTATGGACTTAATCTCCTGAAGTAGGCATTCAGGGGTAAGGAAAGCCATAGATTTGGCATACCTTAACCCAGGGATCAAGATTCTGTTAATCTATGACCCTTAAGTAGGCTTCCCCTTTAGTCTTCGCTGACGTAAATATAAAAATGAACAAAAAAGATTGTCTGTCAGGAACCCCCTTTTTGCAGATTTATTTCCCTGAACAGGGTAGTGTTAAGACAGGCCCTCTTATTGATCAATGTAGTGTTCTTGTCTTACAAGACGGGTCTCTTATTTCTAGTGGTTCTAAGTAGCACCTACAGGCACAATAGGCCATGTTTGTCTCAATATATGAGCATCCCCTTTGTGATCTTATCATCATGGCTAGCATATGACCTGCCAAAACTGATTAATTTTCCAACAAACCTGCTTGGCTACCCCGATTTAAGAATTTTAATACATAATGGAGAGTGGTCGGAATCAGTTCTAGTAGTGTATTGTGCTGATGAGATCAGTGGGAGCATTGTCTCATTACCTAGGCCAAGGTCGATCCTGGAAAGTCCTCCATGTGAGGCTGAGTGGCATGAGTAGCACTTGACCTGCGGGTGCTGTAGCCTCCAAACATCCCGTAAGCCCAGCTCCAACATAAGCCGAGCAAAGGGAGTCTGGCCCTTTCCCATGGTATGTGGTTGGGCTCGTTTAGAATATTTGTCAAGATAATTATTGAAATCACCTACCACGAGTGCAGGTATATTGGGTTGGTGTGCTAGGAAATTAACCACCAGCTTGACAACCTCTACTGAAAAGGGAGGGGGGGATATACACATTCATGATAATGCATTGTAACCCATGGAGTGTACCGAATAGAAATATGTACTGACCATGTGGGTCAACAAGTGGGGTTGAGCATGCAAAAGGCACGCTCGTGCCGACCAATATACTGACTCCTCTGGAGTAGGAGGAGAAGACAGAGTGAAACTGAGTGCCAAACATCTTGGTGGAAAACGGAGATGTCTGACCGGGGACAAATGAGTCTCCTGTAGACACACCACGGAGGAGTTCAGGCCTTTAAGCATTTGGAGTACCGCCAGTCATTTCACTCTGTTCTGTCCAAGACCCCGTGCATAGTTGACAACATTGTAAAAATATTTTTAGGGACAATTTTTTTGGCTGTAGGCGGAGTTGCATAATAAGGGGCGGGGGCATTCATTTGTAGGTGTGACATAGTTAAAATAAAAAAATGTGGCGCGTGCCATGCCAAAGCATTGGAATGGTTTACATGGAAAAGTGGGCGTGGTTCAAAGGGGGTGTGGTTAGAGTCTGAGATGAATGAGGGATGGAGAGGAAAGGGGGGAGAGGGATGGAGGGACAGCAGCACCAGATCCTACACCACAATAGCAATATGTGTATTCTAGGGTTTAACAATTGGCAGATAAAGATACGTCAAACACCTGGTGTTAGCGCTTCAATCATCCCGGCGCCATGGTTTTTATGGTGTCAGGATGATTGAAGTGCATTATTTCTATTATTACATTGTAATATAAAATGAAATCATTCAACTCACCATAATGCAGAATCAGTGGGAGCCCTGAGTGTGTCACTTGCCACGTTGCTTGCCACCAGATGCCATCAGATGTCCCCAGCAGAGTCCATCCTTACATCAGGTGCCCCATCAGCGGAGCCCCTCCTTACATCTGTGTCCCCATCAGTCCTCCTTACATCTGGTGCCCCCCTGTGACATCCAGACTATATGGCCCCCCCTGAACATGGCGGCCAGCGGCGCGAACCTCGGTGGCAAAAATCGTGCAAAACTGGATTTCTCTGGACATTTCCCGGGAAACGATTAAATCGGGAAAAGGGTCTAAATCCTGGGAATGTCCCGGGAAACTCAGGACAGTTGGCAAGTATGCCCGTACATTCCAGATTGTAATCACATTGCAATTAGCCATAAGGTGTCAAAGCAGTAGCATACAAAGAATATAGCAGTAAGAAGGATAAGTAATGGCTTGGGTTATACCCAGTCAGCGAACCATGAGGATAAACAACCTCCCTTATTAGCACCAATTGAGGCCAAAGGGCACACGTAGTCTTTGAACCTGAGGGTGATCCCTGTGAAAAAAGATGTTAGGTAGGTAGAGAGCGTATGGACGAACAGGGTCCAACATAACAAACCAACAAAAAACTGTACTGTCCATGAGGGACCTGCAACTTGGGGGCTAAGTTCAGTAGCCGGCTTTGGGGAGCCAACAGGCACCATGCCGCGTGGTGTTTTCTGCGGCCTTATTAGTTCTGGTGTGACTTGTGTAGATACTCCCCCGCCTTTCCAGGATCAATGTATGCAAATTTAGACATTGTCTCTTCCGAAACAGTGTGGCTCAGTGTATGGGGTGTATATATCACCAATCAGGTTGCCCTCTGGTATCTGTTAAGTTCCTCTCACATGGAGCGCTCCTCTCTATCCAGCCATTGCATCACCAGTGTGGGTGTCTCTCCTTTTTTACCTGGCTCCTAGATTCAAAGTGAATTTGTCAAACCCTGCCTTAAGTGACTTCCTCCCCTCCCCCTCATCTCCTTCATTATGTAAGTCATGCTGAGATAATCTCCCATTGGCTGAGCAATATTCTCATTTGTCTCTGAGCTCCTTCTTGCTATTCCTCGTCCTGCCTGTTGTTTCCTTGGATTGATTTTCTGTGTAGTGACCCCGGCTTCATCTCTTGGATGCGCTCGTCTGTTGCTTGTCCTGACCTTTATCCTGATTCCTGGATCTCCTCCTCATCTCTCCTCATCTCTCCTCCATATCCTCTTACACAGCTTTTCTCCACACCTGCAGTGATCCTGGGGGGTGGAAACTTGGCACCAGCACTCAGCAAAATCCATCCCCACCATTAGGAGCTCTGGAGAAAATTGTCTGCTATTTACACTCCATTCCACCGCACGTCACCTGATCACATGAGAGCTTACTTTCACAGATTCCTGACAGATTTCTGTATGGTAAAGGTCAAAGTTCACTCTTCAGTTTAGGAGAGGTAGAACACACTCGGGAACAATAATTTGGTTTGCACAGGAGCCTCATATAGAGGACCCCTCAAATCTTCCCCATCCAAATGTCCCTCCATGCAGAATCTATATGTCCTATGACATCACACTGACCTCACAGCTCCTCCTCCCAATGTCCCTCCATCCAGAGTCTATATGTCCTATGACATCACACCGACCTCGCAGCTCCTCCTCCCAATGTTCCTCCATCTTGCTTTTTTTTTTCTGATGCTCTTAGGATGTGGGCGGACCCTTGGCATCCTCACTAGCAAAATGGAACTGTTGGTCCTGCATTGTAGGTAATGACATCAGAATGCCTGTTACAAGGTTTTATCCTGCATAGTGCGGGGGTCCTTTGTGGGTAAATTATACCTCAGTCTGAAGTGGGGCTTTAATAAACTGGAAACCTGAATGGAGAGGTGAGGAGGATTCTGGGAATATAATTTGATTTTACTATTTGTGTTCAGATCTAGAGTTTTCCTCATGTGAAGTCTGGAGATCATATGACCATCACATTGCCTCCACCTCCCTCCCTGATAGAATAGAGAAATACAAAGAAGATTCTAGAAGTCACCAGAGAGATCATTGAGGATAGGTGAGCGGTGCTGGGAATTCTGGGACATTATCCAGTAACAGACAAGGGATGTGTCTGGGTGGTAACTGTATCATTGTGTGTGTCAGGTTCCTATAAGGTATCAGGATGTCACTGTCTATTTCTCCATGGAGGAGTGGGAGTATTTAGAAGGACACAAGGATCTCTACAAGGACGTCATGATGGACAATCAGCCACCCCTCACATCACCGGGTAAGAGGAGACTTTATTGTAAAGGAGAGAGCAGTACGGAGGGTCCACCTAGATCCCCCATCATCTGATAAACACATAGAAACAATGTATTCAGTCAGTGTGTGTGTTTCCTACAGATGGATCCAGTAATGAGAACCCACCAGAGAGATGTCCCCGTCCTCTGTATTCCCGGGATTCCACACAGCAAGGTCACACCATCCCTCACCATCATCAGGTAGATGAGGAGCAATCACTGATAGTATCATTAGGATCTGTACATTATCTGCATTGTTACCATTGATGTCATTTTTATTATATATTCAGAGTGGAAACCTGAGAGATTCTAAAATTGAAGTAAAAGAAGAGGTAAAAGAGGAGAATGATGAAGATGGGGTGATGGAGGATTTTCTAAAAGAACACAAAGATCTGTACCAGGACACCATGGTGGAGTCATCCAGCTACAGAAACCCACCAGAGAGATGTCCCCATCCTCTGTATTCCCGGGATTCCACACAGGAAGGTCACACCATCCCTCACCATCATCAGGTAGATGATTGACAATTATTGGTAGTTCTGATTTATACACAGCATGATTGTTACAGTGAATGTTTTATTATATCATTCAGAGTGGAAATCTCAGGGATGATAATATTGATGTTAAAGAAGAGTATAAAGAGGAGGATGATGAGGATGGGGTGATGGAGGAGTCAGAGTTTCTAAAAGAACACAAAGATCTGTACCAGGACACCATGGTGGAGTCATCCAGCTACAGAAACCCACCAGAGAGATGTCCCCGTCCTCTGTATTCCCGGGATTCCACACAGGAAGGTCACACCATCCCTCACCATCATCAGGTAGATGATTGACAATTATTGGTAGTTCTGATTTATACACAGCATGTTTGTTACAATTAATGTTTTATTATATATTCAGAGTGGAAACCTCTGGGATGATAATATTGTTATTAAAGAAGAGTATAAAGAGGAGGATGAGGAGTATGGAGTGATGGAGGAGTTTTCAGAAGGACGCAAGGATGTGATGGAGCCACCAAATACCAGGAACCCACCAGAGAGATGTCCCCGTCCTCTGTATTCCCGGGATTCCTCACAGGAAGATCACACCATCCCTGACTGTTACAAGGTTGGTGGGACAGATCATCTAGAACATGGACTTGAGGAGACAGGGGGGTTTATTTACTAAAGGCAAATCCACTGTGCACTTGGAGGTGCAGTCGCTGTAGATCTGAAGGGAACATAGAAGGAAAATAAAAAAACAGCATTTTTGCTTGCACATGATTGGATGATAGAAATCAGCAGAGCTTCCCCACATTTTAGATCTTCCCTTCAGATCTTAAGCGACTGCACTGCCATGTGCACTTGTAGTGCGTAGTGGATTTGTCTTTAGTATATCAACACCAATGTGTAGATTTTTTTAATGTGATATCACAATAATAAAGCTTATATTTTACAGATGATATTCTCTCTCATTTTTTTGGTTTAGAGTGGAGATCCAATCGATATAGAATTTGAGGTTAAATCAGAAGAAGAAGAGAGGTATGTGAGGGATGATCAGCAGTCTGTGGAGGAGGATGGAATAACGGGGACATTTATAGAGGAGGACACTCCTACAGAGATCAGCACAGGTGGGTCATTAACACTAAATACATTCCTCCACCCATACTGCTCACTGATTGGTCCAGAGTAGGGCGGGGACTGGGTGATATCAGCCTGTAATCCCCTGGTCACTTTCCTGAGCTGTGTTCCCCGTCCTGTATTCCTGTATTCCTCACGGATAATCTTCCTTCTCTGTGCTGCAGACACAATTTATGTATCGAGACTGGATTTATGGAGATTCTGGGGTTCAGCTGGCAGCAAAATGTTCATTTTCACCATAGATGTTACTAGATCTAGGCACCTGGGGTATGTGTTTTGAGTCTTCTGCCCCATACCCAGGTATGGAAAGATCTCCGAGGATTACTTGTTCTGTTGTCTGCTGTCTGTGCCGGGTGGAGGGATATGTCTGTATAGTCTCAGACCCAAGTCACTGAGTGCAGTCTCAGGAGATGGGAGGCAGCGGTGTGGGACCTCTGCAACTTGTCTCATGTAAATATTTAATCTTCCACTGATTACTGAATACCAATAATATGAGTCCTGACCCTTACACTGTATAATTTATATTGTACATTACATACTCCTGACCCCTGCACTATATACTCTATGTTGTACATTACATACTCCTGACCCCTGCACTATATACTATTAGACATGTGCATTTTGTTTTGAATCAAATTTTTCATTATTTGGAAATCCCTATGCATCCGAATTACAAAAGTAAAGAATTTAAAAGAATCTGAAAAAAGCAAACAAAATTATGCTGCAAATTATAAAACAAATTCGAATCGAATTTAAAAAACAAATAGAAACCGATTTTCTAAAAAATATAATAAAATAGAATATTAAATAATAAATCAATAGAAAAAAAATAAAAGAATAGTAAATAGAATATAATTTAATAGAATAAAATATAAAATAGAACATGACTGTCTTCCGAAATTTGAATTTCGAATATTATAAATTTCAATTCGAGAATAGATTTGAAAATATTTTAAAACAATGGAAACAAAAATAGAAAAGAATAGAAAAACAATAGAACAGAATAGAATATATTTTATGTTATTCTATTCTGTTCTATTGTTTTTCTTTTCTATTTTAATCTTTTCTACTTGAATTTGAAATCATTCTATACGAAATTTGAATTTCTTGTAGAATGAAATCGAATTTGAATAGAAAAGATTAGAATAGATTAGTTTCGTATTCGAATCAGAAAAATTTTTGACCGGGGGGGAAAAAAAAAAAGTCGATTTTTTAAATTTGAAAAAAATTGATCAAATTTAAAAAAAAAATCGACTGCGTTCGAAAGAATTTGACCGAATTCAAAAAAGTAAACTATATATAACCATTTTCCAAAATTCGAATTTCGTATACAATGAAATTGAATTAGAATAGAAAAGAATAAACTAGAAAAACAATAGAACAGAATAGAATAAAAAATATAATATATGTTTTTTTTTTTTTTTTTAAATTCCTTTATAATATGTTTTTCTATTCTGTTATCGTTTTTCTAGTCTATTCTTTTCTATTATTTTCTTTTCGAATTCAAATTCATTCTATATGAAATTTGATCTTCTAAAGCCATCTTCCGAAATTCGAATTTCGTATAGAATGAATTTGCACAGAAAAGATTACAATAAAATAGAAAAGAATAGCATAGAAAAACAGACTAAAAAAAAAAAAAAAAAAATTTATATATATATTTATATTTTAGTCTGTTCTCCATATCCATCTTCTTCCGAAATTCGTAAAGAATGAATTTGAATACAAAAGAATAAACTAGAAAAACCTATTATATTTTATTCTATTCTAATCTTTTCTATTCAAAATCATTCTATACGAAATTCGAATTTCGGAAGAAGATGTGTGTGTGTGTGTGTGTGTGTGTATGTGTGTGTGTGTGTGTGTGTGTGTGTGTGTGTGTGTGTGTGTGTATATATGTATATATATATATATATGTGTGTATGTGTGTGTGTATGTATGTATGTATGTATGTATGTATATATGTATGTATGTATATATATATATATATATATATATATATATATATATATATATATATATATATATATATATATATATATATTTGTGGCCCTAAGACCAAGACAAATGTGGATCACAAACACGGGACAAGACTCACAACATAAATAGACCTGAGGTGTGGCTTTTGGTCGTCTGGTAGGTATGGCAAGAAAAGGGGCCATACCCAAGATAAGTAATGGATGATTGTGGAGGAGAATTTGCTGAGAAGTGCTGTAAAAAGGGGAATGGGAGGGAGGGTATTGTGCACTGGAACTGACAAAGAGGAAGGGGAAGTGGTCAGCTTAAATACCCTCCGGGCTCCTCCCATAAATTCAGGCCAGCATACTGGCCTTCTAATTTATGGTCGTGGCCCTAAGACCGAGACAAATGTGGATCACATAAACACGCGACAAGACTAATAAATAGACCTGAGGTGTGGCTTTTGGTCGTCTGCTAGGTATGGCAAGAAACGGGGCCATAAATAACCAGGTAGGGAAGTATCTTTATTGCCTCTAACCTCATTGAGTGAGCTTGGAGAAAGGGCCATCTTGAGGGTTTGGAATATATATCTGGTGAAGCAGGCAGACTTTCACCTGCCTAGCTTCTTGGTCACATGATCTGGTACTCCGTGCTGAGATGTGGCTGAGGCTGCGCCGATCCAAAGGAATGTCCAGAATACTGCCGGGGTCTAGGCCTAAGTTGACCAGTAGGACCCCAACATGTTTATTAAACTGACTGCCACTCAGGGGGTTGACCGGAAAAGGCAGTAATGGGCTGGAGACTGGCTGGCTGGGTAGGTGAAAGAGCAGATGGTCAAAAGATCATTGCTGGGCACTAGGCGTTGCTGGTTCGAAAGAAGTTGATATCCACTCCGGGTCCTGTTTGTTGTGTTTTGAAGACCGTAAGATGAAGGACATAGTGGCTTGGATACCGGCCAGGTACAGACTGATAGTGATATGAGCAAGAGCCAGCTCTGTGTGGCAATAAGATATAAAGGCTAGGACATGAGTGACGTCATCTGCTATGGTTCCGGGACAAGTGGCAAGGAACCTACGGTAGGTGTTCCAGGCCGTGCGATAAGCCTTTTAGTGTGTTCCTAGACAGTGAGTGGTTGATAAGCTGGGTTGCATTGGCAAGGTGTGGCTTCAATCCATTGTTAATTGAGACCAAGGTGGGATAGGAGTGGATGATGGGTCGGCTCCAGGTTCCTGCTGGAAGAATGAGACCAAATTGAAGTGGGACAGTGCATTGGCTGCAGCATTGTGCTTGCCAGGGATATGCTCACATTAACTGTTACATTTGGTGATGTAGTGATAATTGCAGCAGCCTGCGCAGGAAGGACATGACGGGGAGTGACTTGGATCTACCCTTATTAATGATGTCAGCTGTAGCCTGGTTGTCTGTGTTGAAGAGCTCTGTCTGACCTATCCACATGTGGCCCCAGACTTGGGCTGCTGCCACGATGGGGTACAGCTCGAACAATGACAAAGATCAAAGGAAACCAGGAATCAGGCAGATTTCCGGGGGGCCAAGTTCTGGCGAACCAGTGATGGCCAAAAAGCTGGTGGAGGCTGCAGCAGGGAAAAACATTGATATGCCGTTCCAGTTGAAGAGGAACTCATACCACATAGCACTCGGGCGAGAGACTAAGAGCCCTGAGATGAACGACCGCCCCTGAGGAATAGTTCTCATAGCGAAATTGAGCATCCCTATCAAGGACTGCAGCTGTCTTTTAGTACACTCCTGTAACTGGGTAAACTCCTGAATGACCGACCTTAACACAAGCTAATTTGGCAGAAGGCAGGCTAGGCTGCATGGTGTGTGTATCCAGGACGCTGCCTGAGAAACTTATGAAATGTGTTGGGCCTTTCACTATGTGTTCATTGAGATTGTTGAAGACCTCTCTTAGCTTGTCTAGATCTACCGGGGGGGTATGTCCAGGTGTTCGATGAGCAGAAAATCGTCCGGATAATGGATAACCCTGAGACACTGGGCCTGGTGTGACAGGTTCAAGTGAGGGACTGGGCTCACTCACTGCTGCTTTGGCTGACAACGAACGATGGTAGTCGTAGAAGGCAAAACCTCCATATTTGTAAGTAAGATCTGTCACTGCATGAAGGTATAAGTCCAGCTCCTCCCTCCTGCTGAGGGTGGCTGAACAAAGTACGTCTCTGAACATCCCGAAGGCCAGGGCGAACTCAGTGGCTGACAGCTTACGACTGAGGCTGGGGTCTCTCGACTTGACAATCACTGAGACATCCCCCCAGGCGTATGATTTGTTGTCAGCTAAGTCATGGACTGAGATGAGCTGGGATGCCAATTGACGTCTTTGCCCTCCAATATATTTTTCCCGACAAGTGGTTGGGACAAGATGAGTGGGGAGGACGATAGGTGCAGGGCCTGGTGTACCTGCAGAAGGAGAAGCTGTCATCGGGACCAGGTCAGGGAGGGCCATGGGTGGGCGAACTTTCAAAGGTGTGACTCTGGTCTGGACGTCCAAACTGTTGCGGCTAAGGGGGAGACCAAAGAGTGCAGCTGGGCCCCGTGGATGGATTGTAGGGATGCCTGTTGGGCCCAGCTGCAGCTGGAGGTGGGAAGAGGAGCCTGAAAAGCTCTGCCTTCCTGCCCATAGCGGGAAAGGGAATATCCCTGCGACTCGTCTCAGCTATGAGTTTGGGGATGTTCTGTCCCCTGAGGGACTGCAGGCAGCCGCGCTCTGAGCCCGCTTGAGGGGTAACAGAGGGGCAGGTGTAAAGTCCTCACTGCCAGCCTGCGACATGGCTCTGGCCAGAAGACAAAAGGGGCGGGGTGCTCATATTTAAGAGGATTCAAAGCCATAGGATAGAGAGCAGAGTGGTAAATAGAAAACTCAGCGAGGAGGAAAAAGGGAGAAGTACATAAAAAGGAATGATAGGCATAGACAGGAGCTGACAGAGTTCTGTTGTGCAGAACTTATGTAGAGTGGAAATTTAGAAAACTCAGAAGAGTGCGTGGCGACCGAGGTGGGCCAGGAGGTGACTGGCCAGATAACCGATATCTCGGGTGCCTGTCTGTGGCGAGCACAAACCTGAAGACCAGAACCCCAGGGCGTACTGGGGCAAGAAGTAGAAGTCTGGTATGGCCTACATAGGAATGTTGTGGTCTGTAGTGGGTGACGTGTGCTCGGCCTGCTAACACTTGCACTGCCTGCAAGCCTACTGTTAAGCGACCTTGTCTACGAGGTGAAGGGTCGCCCTTCAAAAACAGAGTGTCATGTATAGACATATGTGACAGAACTAACGCCTGGAAATCACGTCCAATGATGTATGTGAAGTAACGGTATAGTGAAAGGGTGCTGCAGAATGATGTGATAGAAAAGCCCATGAACTAGGCCCTGACTGACGCTCTAGTAGCGAGGTCCTGGTTAGGATTAAAACTCGGTCGACGGGGAACACCTGCAGTAGGGGTGACATGAGTGCAACAAGATTTCTTTACTCTTCTTTTTTTTAAATGTGTCCCCCTTGTATGCGACTGGCCCTGGTGAAGATGCAAACATAGCATTATTTTTTTTTTTTTTTTTTTAACCTGATAAATAACATCCAACCTGGTACAGGATAGAACCTAAACTCGACTGACCTGAGGGAGAAAAGACAGATGAAAACAATGAGTGACTCGTATGAATGCCACTGGAGACGAGTGACCGATTAAGTGCCACTAAAAAATGAAGTGGGCTGTATGAGCACCACTGAGTGTGCTTGCAGCGATTGCAAGGAGTATATGTTGAGATGCATGTTTGCAGCGATTGTAAATGGGTATGCTGAGATGCGTGTGTGTGCAGCGATTGCAAGGAGTTTATACTGAGATGCATGTCTTGCAGCGATAGCAAGGAGTTATGATGAGATGCGTGTCTTGCAGCGATGGCAAGGAGTTATGATGAGATGCGGGTCTTGCAGCGATGGCAAGGAGTTATGATGAGATGTGTGTCTTGCAGCGATGGCAAGGAGTTATGGTGAGATGCGTGTCTTGCAGCGATGGCAAGGAGTTATGATGAGATGCGTGTCTTGCAGCGATTGCAAGGAGTTATGATGAGATGCGGGTCTTGCAACGATTGCAAGGAGTTATAATGAGATACGTGTCTTGCAGCGATTGCAAGGAGTTATGATGAGATGCGCATCTTGCAGCGATGGCAAGGAGTGATGAGATGCATGTCTTGCAGCGATGGCAAGGAGTTATGATGAGATGCGTGTCTTGCAGCGATGGCAAGGAGTTATGATGAGATGCGTGTCTTGCAGCGATGGCAAGGCGTTCTGGTGAGATGCGTGTCTTGCAGCGATTGCAAGGAGTAATGAGATGCGTGTCTTGCAGCGATTGCAAGAAAAGGTCACCTACTGATAGGCGAAAAATAAAAAGGATAGTAGAATTTGTATATGTAGGAACGAACTGCGAAGTAGCATACGTAACGAATCGTAGATTTGTGATAGGGACTGTTACGAATTGGTGTGTGGGATACTGGTGATGCGAACCGATGTGCCGCCGATGCGACTAGGTTTGAATCGGATTGTGATGTGTACAAATGTAAATGTGACACAAATCGGTTAGTAGAAATGACATAAGTAACAAATCGTAGGTTTATATAGGAACCGCTATGAATTGGTGTGCGGGATACCCGTGATGTGAACCGTTGTACCGCCAGGAGCGACTAGGTTTGGAATGGACTATGATGCATGTAGCTGCCGCTGCGATCCAAATCGGTCAGTAGAAATAATATGAATAACGAATTGTAGGGCATGGTAAGAACCGCTACGAATCAATGTTTGGGACATGACCGATGCGAACCGTTGTGCTTCTGAGGCGACTAGGCTCGAATTGGAGTGATGCGTATGGCATGAAAGTGATATGAATCAGTGAGTAGCATGACATAACAATGAATCGTTTTGCAGGGTATGAGAGTGAGTGATATGAATCGGATGTGACCGTTGTGCCGCTGACACGACTAGGTACGAATCAGACTGTGGTCGGTAATGCAACGTATCTGATATGAATTGGTAGTAGGGTAAAAGAAATTAGTTGAAAAGTATGAAGTGAATTCATTATGAATCGGTTGCAGAGTGTATGCCACCCCTTACTCTAAAACCGAACCCATACCAACCACCCAGCCCCCCATGCTAATCAAGTGCAGAGAAAGCACCAGGTGGGTCTAATTACCACCTCAATCAGCCACAGAACCTGTTCAAACAATACATGCTCATCTGCAAATGGATGAGATGGCAACCCCATAGACTGTGAATCCTATGAGCAGCAAAGCCTGTAAAGAGTGAAATCGACAACGACTAACAGTGGCTCGGAGGTTTGGATCTACAAATGAAACGTATGTTTGTGGGTTGGATGACAAGCAAGGCTGAGGGAACATGTGAATCTACGACACCTATGCCGAATGATGACAGGACGTGACCGACAACAACTCAGAGGCAGCTAAGAGCGAAAGAGATGCAGGATAGGAAACATAACAAATCGCAACATTGCGTATGAACGAAAAAGTTTGAACCCTACCTGCAACAGCAAATGAGAACCGCAGACGAAGACCACGCACAGAGAAGCTGCAAGATGTGTAATCAAACGGAGGGACTCATGAACATGAGGTGAGCTGTAGTATCCCTCCCATAAATTCAGGCCAGCGTACTGGCCTTCTATCCTATCTATTATATTATATTATATTATATTATATTATATTATAATATATATTTATATATATATATGGATTTCTCAGTCACTTTGTGCCCCTATTAGAGACAGGGTAACTTAGACATAGGAGGTGCATGGGGAGCTGAAACCAGGGTTTCCCACCCTTCCCAAGGGATTCTGGATTCCACGGGCCTCCCGCCCAAAGTGACTCCTGTCACTCCTAGAAAGGACAGTTCTCGTTGTTTCCTCACTCTCTGACTAAGATCCATGAATAAAGAAATGAACTGGTAGGAGATCAGAGGACCCATTTACTAGTTACCTTGAGGGGGGAATTGTAAGATCCTCAGAGACAAAGCTGCCTGATGTGGGCGGAGTCCTGGTTTAGGAGAACCAATCTGCTCATGTCTAGTAATAATCTTTTTATTTCTATTTTAGTAGATGGACGGGAGATGAGGAAAACCTCAGAGGATTGTCTCACTTTGTCTCCAGACTGTAAAGTAGAAGATGAGGACATCACACAGTATAGTCCAGGAGAAAACCCGACTACCTCAAATGTCCATCCGGCACCACACAGTGTAGATGGACCATCGTATTCCTCTTATCCTGAGGAACCTCAGACTGTGAGGGACGGTGCCGTCCTTCCAACAGAGAAGAGCTTTTCCTGTACTGAGTGCGGTTTCTGTTTTAAATTCAATCTTGAAGATCATAAAAGATCTCAGGGGGAAAAGCCGTATTCCTGTCCTGAGTGTGGAAAATGTTTTTCAGTGAAGTCCAATCTTTACACACAGCAGAGATCTCACACAGGGGAGGAACAGTATTCCTGTCCTGAGTGCGGGAAATGTTTTTCAAGGAAGTCCTTTCTTTACACACATCAGAGATCTCACACAGGGGAGAAACCTTACTCCTGTCCTGAGTGCGGGAAATGTTTTTCATATAAGTCCAGTCTTTATAGACATCAGAGATCTCACACAGGGGAGAAACCTTATTCCTGTCCTGAGTGTGGAAAATGTTTTTCACAGAAGTCTGATCTTTATAGACATCAGAGATCTCACACAGGGGAGAAGCCACTTTCCTGTCCTGAGTGTGGAAAATGTTTTTCAGACAATTACATTCTTTCCATACATCAGAGATCTCACACAGGAGAGAAGCCGTATTCCTGTCCTCTGTGTGGGAAATGTTTTTCAGACAAGTCCAATCTTTCCAGACATCAGAAATCTCACACGGGGGAGAAGCCATATTCCTGTCCTGAGTGAAGGAATTGTTCCTCACTGAAGTCCTGTCTTCCTGTACATCAGGGATCCCACACAACCCTTGAGGTGTATTAGTGCCTTGAGTGCGGGAAATGTCTTCTATATGAATGTTGCTGGACATCACAGCTCTCATGTGGGGAAGAAGCACACCCTGATATACACCTCAGATATACTCCATGGCTGATCTTCATCATGTAAGAAACAGTTGATAAGGAGATCAGAGATCACCAAAGACATGGATGAAGTGTTGTACCGTGTTGGGTTTTGATTGGCTGAGTACATTTTGGGGTGTAGAGAGGTAAGTAGATCCTTGAAATGAAGGACATCACCTTCAGAATGTCTGTCTTGTCTGTGTGACTGATAATGATATAGCGGGTTACAGAGCTAGAAGCTGTGAGATCCGATTTATCTTTATCAGTACACTTTACACAGACAAGACAGAAATTGTGAAGTTGATGTCCTTCATTTCAAGGTTCTACTTACCAGTGGTACCGTCTCTTTGTCTTCAGTCCATCCTTCTCCCATCCCCCAACCGGAGGGAAGGAGAACTCAGAGATAAACTAGGTGAGAACTTCTTTCCTTTGCTCCTGTGTGGGTTTGGGTGGCTTGGTGGAGTACGGCACGAGAGGGAACACCTTTAGTCTTTATATTTGTACATATCTTGTCTGGGTAGAGGTTATTGATTGGAAAATATTTATACTGTTTGATTTTGTGTAAATCATTTCTGTTTTCACTTTGAAAGGAGATATTATTTGTTCTTTGATAAAGTGATTGGCTCAATAGTTACCACTTCACTTACATGTTTAGTTTTTAAATGATAGATGAACATATATGACAATCATTCATTCATCCATGTCACATGTTGGTCTTATTTTATTTCATACAGGGATTTCCTATGATCATTGGGTCCATCTAGTGGCCATAATGTGGTATTGAACTATTTTTCCTGATTGAGGTATTTTGGAACTAATACCTCATTATGGCCACTAGTTGGCACTGAAGATTATAGGAAATCACTGTGTTTATTAAAATACAGCCAGAATTTGGCATGGCTGGACACATGCTTGTTACCCTCACCCAACATATTCTTTGCATAGACCCCTTCGTTTCCTATGTCGGGGGGGGGGGGTCATACAAATACTTGAGATCATGCTCATGCATTTATGAGTACAGTAGACATTGAAGGACATACATTAAATAAAACCACAATATTAAACCAAACCTTGGTTTAAAACCAAAAATACCTCATTTGGCCTTTAGATGGTGCTAAGTATCATATCAATTAGCACCATCTAGTGTCAGCATGGAACATTTTCCATTTTAAATCAATGGAAAATATTCAACCAGTACAGAAAACAGCCTAATAACAATCATTGTTTCCCCATTCACAGAGAAGGGATGTACATGCATTGTCACTGAGCGAATTGCTATGCAAATGTTCTAATATTTACCCCTAAATGTCAGGAGACGTTTATATAAAGATGGGAAGTATGTAGCAGATAAATGAATAGACCTCCTAGCAATGTTATTGCCAGGCTGCAGCTAGGGGGAGCTCTAATGTTTAGAGTGTGACCACAGAAGAGTGATCCCATCTAGCTCACATTAACCCTTTCACTGCCAGAGCTGGTTTTGTATTATTTTTGCACACATGATAAAATGCAGATTTTGGGCCTGAAGATTAGATAAAACCCCCAAACATATATTTTCTGAAAGCAGAGGCCCTGGAGAATAAAATGGTGGTAATTGTTAAGGTGTTCCTCGTACACAAATGTCACCTTCATATCCGGGTTTATTTTTTACTTTCCCCCATTTTCTATGGTGTGATCTTTTTCTACAATACTCTGTTATAATAATGTAACACGTTGTGTATTGTACACAAATTAATAATGACTCCGCCTCCACATTCCAGACACGTCAGCATCCTGACCAATTGGATTTCTACCTTTACTATTTCCTGATTGTTTGTTTTTTATTGCACTCTTGTTAAAAGTAAAATTATAATAAAAGCTGTGTGTGTCGGTGCAATGATAAAAATATTTTGTACAAAACATTCCTCACAGATAACCCTTTAAAAGCCAATCGCCTTAAGTCATCCCGCTGTATTTGTTGTCTTGTCATGTTTCCATTGATGGAGATCCAGAGATTGACTTCTCAGTGTCACCAGACCACCTCTTCCTCTACTATTGGGGATGTCTTATGTTGTACAGATTCCTCATGTTCCCCGATACGAGCTCATCCATTGTGCTTGTTTAGCTTTCCAACCAGGAGTGAATGGACTTGGTAAGATATCCTCCTTATGTTCAGGGCATGTGACCTGGTATGGTCCAGGAGAGGAACACTCACCCCATCTCCTTTCCCACCCTTTTCTGGTCATCCAGGCTGCATGCTCAGATTAGTGTCTGGTATAGATTTTGGGGGTTACACCACACTTTTTTTTCTTGTTTTTTTGCATAGGGTTTTTCTGTTAAGACTTAGTATCTATTATGATTTTTTTCAGGGGAAGTTGTGGCCCCTTAACGGCTTGCCGACCGGCGCATGTACATTTACGTGGGCAGAATGGCACGGCTGGGCAAATTGGCATACCTGTACGTCCCTTCGAATTTCCCGCCATGCGCGCCCTCGTCGCATACTCCGTGATTGCACCCATGGGTCCGCGGACTCAATGTCCGCCGATCTCACGGCGATCGTTTAACGGAGAGGTAGAAGGGGAGATGCTTTTGTAAACATAGCATTTCCCCATTCTGCCTAGTGACAGGACAGTGATCACAGCTCTCTGTCATCGGGAGCAGTGATCACTGTCCTGTGTGTTCAGGCCCAGCCCCCTCACAGTTAGAATCACTCCCTAGGACACACTTAACCCCTTCACCGCCCCCTAGTGGTTAACCCCTTCACTGCCAGTGTCATTTACACAGTAATCAATGCATTTTATAGCACTGATCGCTGTATAAATGACAATGGTCCCAAAATAGTGTCAAAAATGTCCAATGTGTCCGCCATAATGTCGCAGCCACGATAAAAATCACAGATCGCCGCCATTACTAAAAAAAAAAATAATAATAAAAATGCCATAAAACTATCCCCTATTTTGTAGACGCTATAAATTTTGCGCGAACCAATCAATATACGCTTATTGCAATTTTTTTTTTTACCAAAAATATGTAGAAGAATACATATCAGCCTAAACTGAGGAAAAACATAGTTTTTTTTATATATTTTTGGGGGATATTTATTTATAGCAAAAAGTAAAAAATATTGTTTTTTATTTTAAAATTGTCGCTCTTTTTTTGTTTATAGCGCAAAAAATAAAAATTGCAGAGATGATCAAATACCACCAAAAGAAAGCTCTATTTGTGGGAAAAAAAGGAAGTCAATTTTGTTTGGGTACAACGTCACACGCCCACGCATTTGTCAGTTAAAGCGATGCAGTGCTGAATCGCAAAAAATGGCCCGGTCATTGAGCAGCCAAATCCTCCGGGGCTGAAGTGGTTAACAAACCCGTTTGAGTAGGAAGCTGCAATATTTAACAGCGATAGTAATAATGTGTATATATAAGAACAACCTCACTCTAAAATGATTGATGACAGACTGCTGTGTTTAAAAATTCCCTGAATACCGGAAAATAAACATCAATACAAAAAACTATCGAAAGTACGCTGTCTGTATAAAGGATTATATCAATGGTGACCACAGTAATAGTCAGCTACGACGTAGTCAAATCTCTAGCTAAAGAGCTAACAAGTGAATAACAATTGCTGAAAAACATTTAAATCAAACAAATATGTTTAATCCCCAAACACTATTATTTAGTATCCATATTATCTTTCTTCAAACTCTATTGTGCAATATCTCGCAAAAATATAATTACAATGTATCAACATAAATGTTCCAAATCAGAAAAACAGTCTATCCAAAATGATTTGCTGAGCCAACAAACAAATGAACAAAAGTGCGCTGTTCCCAGGTTTCCTGTATGTTAACATCCAGTAAAGTGCTTCTGTGTTCCACCAGTGCTCAAAGATAAGAAAGTAGATGGTAATAATTGTGATGGACTCACCTGGGGCAGAGGCTTTTGGAGGGGACTGAATGCTAGCCTCTTGCCTACCGACTATGGACCCTGGCATTTGAGGGAGTTACAAGCATTTAGGAAGATGTTTTGTTATGTAATGCAAAAAGACATTATTAAAAAGGCCATGATGGTCTCTGCCAGCTTGGGTGCCAGAAACCATGAATCAGACAGAAGTACAGTTAAATCACACTTGTTTACCTTTTTTTTTATTATTATTATTATTATTAAGCAGAGTAAACATAGTCAAAGCATAGCCGGAGTTCAGGAACGGATAGTCAGACAAGCCAAACCGTCAGGGAGCCAGAAGGAATGTCAGCCAAGCAAGTCTTTAACAGGAACATAGGAGAACGTCTCTAGAAATGTGAGCAGAGCGAAGGCAGAGATCATCTGGGCTGGACGGCTTAAGTAGACAGGACTGACGAGCAGGATATCATCAATGGGTGAGTCACTGTGGAGAGAAAGGAGCTGGCAATTAGCGG
The DNA here is from genome assembly GCA_037953035.1 of Aquarana catesbeiana. Taxonomy (NCBI): domain Eukaryota; kingdom Metazoa; phylum Chordata; class Amphibia; order Anura; family Ranidae; genus Aquarana; species Aquarana catesbeiana. The sequence goes on from JBBHAA010002243.1 coordinate 557,661, forward strand.
ACAGCTGAGCGGCCAGCTCAGAGAAGGGGGGGGCTGGGCCCAGCCCTGACAGTACCCCCTCCTCAATGACCCCTCCCCCTCAGAGGACCACCAGGCTTGAGGGGAGAACGTCTATGAAAATCACGGAGGAGGACAGGGGCATGTACGTCCAAGGATGAGACCCAAAAGCATTCCTCCGGACCGTATCCTTTCCAATGCACCAGGTACTGTATGTACCTATGGGAGTCAACAATGGACTGTACTTCATACTCCTCATAGTTCTCAACCTGAACAGGGTGAGGACGTGGCACCGAAGTGGAAAAGCGGTTGCAGACCAAAGGTTATAATAAGGAGACATGAAATACATTTGAGGTACGCATATTAGAAGGAAGGTCTAATGCGTAAGCCACTGGGTTAATCCTGCAAAGAATACGGAAAGGCCCAATAAACCGAGGTGTGAAATTCAGAGAGGGAACACGAAGTCGGAGGTTGCGAGGTGAAAGCCAAACCCTATTCCCAACCTGGTAGGAAGGCACAGGCAGGCATCTGCGGTCAGCATGGAGTTTGTACCTATCATCAGAATGTCACAAAGCCTCCTGGACTTGTGCCCAAATGGAACGAAGACCTCAGAGATGCTCCTCTAACGCAGGAATACTCTGCAGAACAAAAGAGTCAGGCAACATGGAAGGTTGGAAACCATAGTTCGCCATAAACGGGACAATCGGGAAGCAGAAATCAAGGCACTATTGTGAGCAAACTCTGCCCACAGTAAGAGGTCTGACCAGTTGTTATGATGGTCAGAAATTAAGCAACGTAGGAATTGCTCCAAGGACGGATTGGCTTGTTCTGTGGCCCTATTAGACTGCGGGTAATAAGCAGAGGAGAAAGCAAGCTGGATTACCATCTGCACAAAAGGCTCGCCAGAACCGGGACACAAACTGACTACCCCTGTCCGAGACAATCACCTTGGGTAGCCCATGTAAGTGAAAGAATTTCCGTGCAAAAATGGAAGCCAGTTCCTTAAGAGTGGGCAACTTCTTAAGTGGAATACAATGAGACATTTTCAAGAACTGATCAACCACCATAAGGATAACTGTGTTGCTCTGGGAGTTGGGTAACTCCACAATTAAATCTATAGACAGGTGGGTCCAGGGCCTCTCTCCATTGGGTATGATTTGTAGGAGACCCACTGGAAGGTGTCGAGAAGTCTTACTCTGAGCACACACAGAACAGGCAGCTGCGAAGGCGGTTACATCAGCACGTAGACTAGGTCACAAGAATTGTTGGGAAATGGCCCAAAAGAGTTGATTCTTCCCAGGGTGGCCAGCAGCACAGCAGTACGGAGACTCTCTGGGACAAAGCAGCCGTCACAAGGTTTCTCAGGAGGAGCATGGACCTGAGCAGCAAGAATTTTGTCACCCAAAGGAGAAGTGAGACTGGTGCGAACTGTAGCCAGAATACAATAATGAGGAATCACAGGAACCGGAACCGACACCATCTTGAAAGTGGAGGAACATTGTTGTGACAAAGCGTCAGCCCTTACATTCTTAGTACCTGGTAAGAATGAGACAATGTAATTGAAACTTGACAAGAAAAGAGCCCATTGCACCCTTCTGGGAGAGAGGCGTTTAGCCTCAGACAAGAATGTGAGATTCTTATGATCAGTAAGAATGAGAACCGGCACAGTGGTACCTTCAAGGAGATGTCTCCATTCTTTCAGGGCTAAAATGATCGCTAACAGCTCTCTGTCACCAATCTTGTAATTGCACTCCGGAGGTAACAATTTATTGGAAAAGTAAGCACAAGGATGCATAGCGCTCTGAGGGAGGTAGGACGTTGAGACAGAAGGGCAACCTCAAGGATAAAAGGTAACGTAGGATCAGGATGTGCCAACACAGGAGCAGAAACAAAGGCAGCCTTGAGACTTTCAAAGGCCTTAATGGACTCCGGAGACCAACTCTGTGGGTTACCGTCCTTGCTGGTCATATCAGTCAGGGGCTTGCCCAGAGACGAGAAGTTACGAATAAACTTCTGATAATAGTTGGCAAAGCCAAGAAAACACTGCAGAGGACATAAACCCACTAGGTTGTCCTTCCACTCTCTTCGGGAGTTCTCCACAACGTCCATAACCTGGGATGGGACATATGGGAAGTCCAGGCCCCACTCCAGAGCTACCTTCCTTTGCACTTCTCATTGGAAACAAGAGAATCTTGGCAACGTTGTGGGATTCCCTCTCCCCTGGAGAATGCAGGCATCTGGGAACCTCACGACCCACTGACTGGAGGGTGCATTGGTGGGCGCTCTGGTCTGGGTGGTGGAAGGCCTGTTCAAGAAGAGCTGCCTGGTACTGGTCGGGGTTCCTGCGGCTCCTTCAGATTCCAAAACTGGCTCTGGCCCATCTCCACTTCCATGGACTTGGGATTCCCTGGTTTCCCATTCCTCTTCAGAACTCTCACTAGGGGATGACCACTTCACCAATCTCTCCAGAGATCCGAACTCGGCCTGCACTCTGAGGGGACCCCAATCAATGACTCGGCCCTCGCTTTCCCTGTCCAGCTCACCTGAAGGTGCACCTTCCTCTGATATTGGCTTCCTCTGGACTGGGATGGCAAGGGGCTTAGAGTTGGCCGGCTCTTCAGGGACTGAATTAGACTCCTGCATGGCAGTGCTTACAGTCGCCAGGTCCCTGGCCAGGCCACAGGTCAAGGCAGTCTCTCCTCCTCTGATGTCCTCTTTCTTCACAGGGGAAGTCGCTAGGCCGCAACTCTGCTCCGCCTTCAGGGGGTGATTCTAAGCCCTCTCCGATCTTCTGGTACTTTCACGGTTGCAGGCTACAAATTCCTGAAAGCAGGTTCATGGTGTAGTATTTCGGCTCCTGGTGGATGGGCCCCAGTCAGGTAAGTGGTTCTCCGCACTGGGCCCAGGCAGTGACCGGTGGTTGCCAGTAGCAACAATAAAGTTTGAAGCCAGTGTCCTACTGAAAGGATCAATTTTAGTACAGTCCCGCCCACAGGCACCCACAGGTTGACCCGATCACCCCGGGGAACAGTAAACACTCTCAGGCATTCTTTACTGTCTATAGCAGGAGGTTGGAGCAACAGTTGAAGATGTCCAGCATTTGCAGAGCACTGGGCATATTTGTAATGTTACTATTATGGTACTGTATAGCAGGCAGAGCACACAAGTCCTTCCCAAGGTTCAATTTCCTCAATACTGATGGAACAAAGCAATTCCCCAGCTCGCTTCCATGGTTGCTAGGGGCAGCGGCTGGCAGGTCACATAAACAGGTGGTCCCGGAATGAGCCCCCAAATGTAGCGGTACCACCGTAGGGGCTGCCGAATTATGTGGTCCACCTGTCACCTCTACCCAGCCCAGCATTCACTCAATCACTCCAGAGACAGTGAACAGTCCTGTGCATTGTTCTTGTTATTTTATTGAGGGGATATTGAACTTGGATGGGTAAGGGGATTATGGGATGTTCAAAACAAATTAGTGAGTCAATTGGTAGACCAGTTGGTGAATCAATTGTTGATCATTTGGTAGATCACTCTCTTACTCCAGTCTCCTCCAGCACAACACTTGCTTGCAGACTGTTACTTTCTCTCTCTCTCGCACAACACTTCTCTTCCCAGGACTTGCTAGCACATGGTTAGGCCCAACACCAAACTCAGTTAGGCCTTAGCACTGACCATTTGCAGGCGGGGGTCGTGGGCCCCTTTAACCGCTTGCTGACCAGCCGCCATCATTATACTGCGGCAGGTCGGCACGTTCCCGCTAACTGTCGTAGCTGTACATCAGGATAGCAGGCGCAGGTCCGCTGCACTACGGGGGTGCCGGCCATGTGCGATCATGGGCACGAGAGCCAGTACAGGGACGTGTGTGTGTAAACACACAAATCCCTGTTCTGTGAGGAGAGGAGAAACAGATTGTGTGTTCCTACAACATACGAACAACGATCTGTCATCTCCTCTAGTCAGTCCCCTCCCCCTACAGTTAGAACACACACAAGGGAACACAGTTAAAGGGGTTGTAAACCCTCATGCATCCTTTGCATTAAGGTGAAAAAACTTCTGCCGGTGACCGGCCCCCCAGCCCCCATTTTACTTACCTGACCCCCGTATTTTCCTTGGCGGAGACGCCCTCTCCCTCTCTGCACAGGGTCCTGGCTCTTAGTTGGATAGATTCATAGCAGCGCAGCCATTGGCCCCCGCTGCTATCAATTGAATCCAATGACGCGGGTGTCGGGGGGGAGTCCGGCATTTGTGTCTATGGATGCCGAATGCTGGACTTGGGAGTGCTCCCGCAAGGTAACCCCCCGGGAGAGCGCTTCTCCTAGTGGGTTATCTGATGCAGGGAGGAGCTGCGAGAGTAGCCGAGGGACCCCAGAAGAGGAGGATCGGGGCCACACTGTGCAAAACGAGCTGCACAGTGGAGGTAAGTATGACATGTTTGTTATTTTAAATTAAAAAAAACAAAGGCTTACAATCACTCTAACCCCTTGATTGCCCCCTAGTGTTAACCCATTCCCTGCCAGTGACATTTACACAATAATCAGTGCATTTTTATAGCTCTGATCGCTGCATATTTGTCAATGGTCCCAAAAATGTGTCAAAAGTGTCCGATGTGTCCGCCATACTGTCGCAGTCCTGATAAAAATCGCTGATCACCGCCAATACTAGTAAGAAAAATAAATAATAATACAAATGCCATAAATCTTTCCCCTATTTTGTAGACGCTATATTTTTTGCGCAAACCAATCAATATACACTTATTGCAATTTTTCTTACCAAAAATATGTAGAAGAGTACATATCAGCCTAAACTGAGGGAAAAAATTAGCTTTTTAAAAAAAAAAACATTGGGATATTTATTATAGCAAAATAATGTTTTTTTTTTCAAAATTGTCGCTCTTTTTTTGTTTATAGAGCAACAAATAAAAACCACAGAGATGACCAAATACCACCAAAAGAAAGCTCTATTTGTGGGAAAAAAAGACATCAATTTTGTTTGGGTACAGAGTTGCACAACCACACAATTGTTAGTTAAAGCGACGCAGTGCTGAATCGCAAAAAATGGCCTGGTCATTGAGCAACCAAATCTTCCAGGGGTGAAGTGGTTATTTAGCAGAAATAATGACAAAGTCATTGGTGCTAGCTGCCCTATTATGGACTACTGCTTCCAGCTAGTCCCCTTCAGGCCCTGCCAGCTCTCTTTGCTGCAGCTGCCCAAACTCCACTGCCATGACCCCACAGTCCTTCCAGCTGGCTCTGCACCCTCCCAGACTGCTCACTCCCAGTCCTCTGAGGTGTGCCTCCCCAGACCTCCCGACTGTGCCTGTCACTCACCAGCCCTCCTGGCTGACTTGCCCAGGCAACACTTGCTCCTGTTGTCCTCTTTAGTTCTTCTGCTGGTGCCTCCTGTCCAGATCCTTGTCACTTATTGGAAAGGCCTCTGTCCTGCACCCGAACTCCCAGGCCCAAGGTCAACCCCCAGACTGGGGAGCGCCCTCAAAGGCCCTGACAACCTAGTGCTCCATCTCCAGTTCTTCCACCCAAAAAATTCCTCCCCAGCTGGGCTGACTCTGGGTATTTCAAGGAGGACTGCCCCTGCCAATCCAAGTTGGGGATTGGTCAGGGCTCCCCGAGGCACCCCACACAGCTCCTCCTCCCTTCTAGAATCCTCCAGAAGAAAGAGGGAGGTGACAGTGAGGTGATGCTGCCTGTGAGTCACCAGCTCTGCTCTAGGCCACTCTCACCCCACACAGATAAAAAAAACAAGCCTAGCCACCAGCTAGGCCTGCCTAAATTTACCTGCTGTTTCCAAAAACCTACTTCTAGCACCTACCTAAAGTAGAAGGTGCTAATATGTTAATGTGTATTCTACCTTCTGAGCTTGAAGCCGACAAGTCTGACCTGCAATAATACATCCGAGTCATCCCGGTGGCTAATTAAGGATCCTCTGTAATGGAAATAGCCATGAGTCAGCTGTAGCTCATTAGCTAAACCATTGTGTGATGTTTTGGCTAAATATTTGGGTCATTGTTAATGTGGTGAGTGACCTCCTTCTCAAGTGTATAAAAGCCTGTATACCTTGTTCAAATAAACAGTTCTTATTCTGGTTTACTCCAAGACTGGTGCTGTCTAGTTCTTGGGGTAACTATAGCCAGATCCACTGGTCTCGTGTTCCAGAGCTTGGGAAGCAGCTTCTTGGCAGAGATACCCAGTCAGGGTGTCCAGAGTCCGTCACAGGTTCTATCTCACCTCTTTTTTTTTTTTTTTTGAGGGTCTCTTACCCTTTATTCCCTTACTTAATTTAATGCCCATAATGACTGGCCAGTCTTCTCTACTTGTGCCTATACCCTCTTGCCTCTAAACTACTTTATATAGCAGATGTGTACTACATATACCTGTGAACACTCTGATGGAGAGTAGACAGTGACAAAATAACATATAACCACCAATCAATACAGTTTGATTAAGGGGAGTAAAATAGGTACCGTTTATCCCTAAAATGTTTTACAGATCAAGGAAGTCTGATAACTCAAATGTAAGCAAAAGGCTGATTATCAGAAATTCCCGGATCGTCTCAAGCTCCTCTTTTTAGATTCTCAGGATCACCTGTAAATCACCTCCTAGGCAAAGCTTGCCATCTGATATGGAATTTTATTGATAGGCAACTCCTATCCTCATATTGATTAGTGGTTCCAAATTAATAATAACTACTGCAACTAGAGAACAGACACAAAAGATACACTCCGCATCTTTCCAAATAACTGTTGTGTTTTATTATGACGCAATTGAAGGTTTTTATACACAAGATTACGTAGGTATCACATTAATATTACAATTGTACTTGTATGGTTACAAGGGGCGTAACATAGGCAGGTTCATTCTAATCAGGACTCGAAAGAATGCAAACATGTAATGAAAACATTATTAGTGCTCTGTGCAATACATACAAAATAGAATACAATTATATACAGAACTTACACATTTCCTTTACAGTAAAAACATGCCCCCAAATGACCTCTTTTGTAAAGTAGACAGAGACACCAGTGCTGGGGTTTAATAATGCGTCCGCTGACACCAGTGCTGGGGTTTAATAATGCGTCTGCTGACACCAGTGCTGCGGTTTATTAATGCATCTGCTAACACCAGTGCTGGGGTTTAATAATGCGTCCGCTGACACCAGTGCTGGGGTTTAATAATGCGTCCGCTGACACCAGTGCTGGGGGTTATTAATGTGTCCGCTGACACCAGTGCTGGGGTTTAATAATGCGTCCGCTGACACCAGTGCTGGGGTTTAATAATGTGTCTGCTGACACCAGTGCTGGGGTTTAAAATGCCTCTGCTAACATTAGTGCTGGGGTTTAATAGTGCGTCCGCTGAAACCAGTTCTGAGGTTTAATAATGCATCCGCTAACACCAGTGCTGTTGTTTATTAATGCGTCCGCTGACACCAGTGATGGGATTTAATAATGCATCCGCTGACACCAGTGCTGTTGTTTATTAATGCGTCCTCTGACACCAGTGATGGGGTTTAATAATGCATCCGCTGACACCAGTGCTGGGGTTTAATAATGTGTCCGCTAACATCAGTGCTGGGGTTTAATAATGCGTCCGCTGACACCAGTGCTCGGGTTTAATAATGCGTCCGCTAATACCAGTGCTGGGGTTTAATAATGCGTCCGCTAACACCAGTGCTGGGGTTTAATAATGCATCCGCTGACAACAGTGATGGGGTTAATAATGCGTCCGCTGACACCAGTGCTGGGGGTAAATAATGCGTCTGCTGACACCATCGATGGGGGTTAATAATGCGTCTGCTCACATCAGTGCCGGGGTTTAAAACAATGCATCCGCTGACCCCAGTGCTGGGGGTCAATAATGCATCCGCTGACACCAGTACTGTTGTTTTTGAAGTTTTACATGCGGCCCCCATGGGATATGAAAACTTGTCTTGTGGCCCTCAGGTAATTTGAGTTTGAGACCCCTGCTCTAAAGCAAACAATGGTTAACAATAAAACACAATAACGATATGAGATTAACTCAATAAAACAACAATTTTTTTTAACTGAAATCTATACCAAAAAAGTGAAAAAAATATATGCTGAAGCAAAGGAGCAATCCACTCACTGACCACACAGGCCCCTCATGCTTGGGCATGCACATTTTTTTAAACTGTGGATGGGAAATCTCCTCCTGCAGCTCTGCAGGCAAGGATGTATGTATTCTGAGAGCAACACCCCGCTGCTGTCAGAATAAACAGATCAGTGCTGCAGCTGATTGGTGTTCCTGCAAAGTAAATTACAATGGTTAAAGCGTAACTCCCCTTTTGTTGAGAAAAAAACATTCCCCTCTGGCTGATCTGTATACATTGCAGGAATTATAACAACCTTTGTTGTGGATTCCTACCTTTTGTTATTCTGAAGAATTCCCTGTGTGTTTGTCTGTGCCTCTGTTCTGAGTAAGTCTAATGGAAGTGGTTTCATAATTAACTGCAGGGCACTAATGAGGAAAGCTGCTGGGCCTGCATCCCTTTAGATGTGTTCCTATTAAAAGTATCTCTCCAAAAAATGACATTTTTGTTTCAGGGGATGCCTGAAATCTAACTTGTATCTTAGGGCAGAATTCTGGGAAAATTGGTGAGCCAATCACACAAGCGGGAAATTATGTTTCTGGGGAGTGGTCAGTACACACTCTGTGTACAGGACAACTCCAGGTAGCCATATTGCAATGTATTCTCAGAAAATTACATTGGCTGCAGATTGAAAAGGAAAGGTAATTTTTAATAACATTCAATCACAATATGATTAGTGTCACAATTATATGCGCTATATTATTTTTTCTTTGGTTGCTTTTTTTCCCACACAAGTGTAGTTACTCTTTAACCACTTCACGCAAATTGCTGTACCCGTACGTCGGTACTATGATGCTAAATACCATTGTTATGGCAGCAGCTAGCTTACATAATTACATATTAGAAGAGGTTGAAAAGACACACGTCCATCAAGTCCAACCTCTGTGTGTGATTATATGTCAGTATTACATTGTATATCCCTGTATGTTGCGGTGCTTATCTAATCGCTTCTTGAAACTATTGATACCCCTGCTGAGACCACTGCCTGTGGAAGGGAATTCCACATCCTTGCCGCTCTTACAGTAAAGAACCCTCTACATAGTTTAAGGTTAAACCTCTTTTCTTCTAATTTTAATGAGGGGCCACGTGTCTTGTTAAACTCCCTTCTGCAAAAACGTTTTCTCCCTATTGTGGGGTCACCAGTACGGTATTTGCAAGTTGCTTATCATATCCCCTCTCAAGCGTCTCTTCTCCAGAGAGAATAAGTTCAGTGCTTGCAACCTTTCCTCATAACTAATATCCTCCAGTCCCTTTATTAGCTTTATTGCCTTTCTTTGTACTCACTTGATTTCCAGTACGTCATTCCTGAGGACTGGTGCCCAGAACTGGACAGCACACTCCAGGTGCAGCCAGACCAGAGTCTTGTAGAGCGGGAGAATTATCATTTTATCTCTGGAGTTGATCCCCTTTTTAATGCATGCCAATATTCTGTTTGCTTTGTTATCAGTAGCTTGGCATTGTATGCCATTGCTGAGCCTATCATCTACTAGGACCCCCAGGTCCTTTTACATCCTAAATTCTCCCAGAAGTTCTCCCCCCCAGTGTATAGATTGCATTCATATTTTTGCCACCCAAATGCATTATTTTACATTTTTGATACATTAAACCTCATTTGCCATGTAGTTGCCCACCCCATTAATTTGTTCAAATCTTCTTGCAAGGTTTCCACATCCTGCGGAGAAGTTATTGCCCTGCTTAGCATCATCCGCACAGAACCCTGGGGGACCCCACTACCCACCCCTGACCATTCCGAGTACCCCCCATTTATCACCACCCACTGAACTCGCCCTTTTCAATCCATGTACTCACCCTATGGTCCATGCCAATGGACCTTATTTTGTACAGTAAACGTTTATGGGGTCCTGTGTCAAATGCTTTTGCAAAGTCCAGATACACCACGTCTAAGGGCCTTCCTTTAGCTGGCAACTCACCTCCTCATAGAAGGTTAGTAGATTGGTTTGGCAAGAACGATTCTTCATGAATCCATGGTGATTACTGCTAATGATACTGTTCTCATTACTAAAATCTTGTATATAGTCCCTTATCAACCCCTTCAAGAGCTTGTATACTATTGATGTTAGGCTGTCATAAACCTGGTATTTTCAGGAACAGCATGCATTTCTCTTTAAAATAAAAGTGGTCTCTGCGGCGGATTCACCGCAAGATCACTTTTATCGGTGGTGGGAGAGGGGCCCCCCACCCTCCAAGGTGGCCAGTGAAATGTATGATGGACTCATCTACATAGATGGTTTGTTGGGGTGTATACACATCTGCAAATTTCTGGGAGAGGTAGCTAATGAGGGGGAAGAATTTTGTAAAGCTGATCATATTCAGGATCACCCCAAGGACAACAAAGCGTGTGATCACTAAAACGCATTATTGTCTCATATCTATGCTTGACCATTGCAGCAGAGAACATGGGCATATGATGAATCGGGTCTCTGGACCAATATGATCGTGGCTCATTCTTTTTAGTAATGCCCATGTTGGGTGTTAGGCTCAAAAAAGTTTTACATTTATAAACCTTGATAGGTCTCCATGCGAATTGTCTTGCAAGAGTTAAATTTGGATCGATACAGATTTTCCGTGAAAAACATTAAAAAAAAATCGAGGGGAGTTGGTAAATTTGCTGTTTCCACCTGAATTCTGGGTTGGGCAGTGAATGGGGGGGGGGGAGTACAACCGCTGCAGAATCTGTGGGCTGCCAATCAGCATTTGCAAGCACATCTGGAGGAACACTATGGGCTCTATGGGTGAATCCTTGGTGTCTGCGGCATGCTACTAGTGCTAGCTACCTCACCAGTTTGGACTGCATTTTTGCGGCTCGCCAGGTCATCACGAAATACTTCTGTCCTGGTATATAAAACACTAGGATGTACTAGGCCGCTGGTGCCTGCCAGCTCACCAAAAGGTAGTGTGGCATTAGTACTGGCCTCCTGCTGCATATTAGACAAATCAAGTGTTCCCAGCATTTCAGCTACCAAGGGTCGGGTACGCCTAACCTTAGCAGGGACCTCTCCTCCATCCTCTGAGCTCCCTGTCAGGGTGCCGCTGCTCTCTACAGGTTTGTATTCAGAGCCTGATTCTGTCAGTGAGGACTAGGGATGAGCCGAACACCCCCCTGTTCGGTTCGCACCAGAACATGCAAACAGGAAAAAAGTTTGTTCGAACACGCGAACACCGTTAAAGTCTATGGGACACGAACATGAATAATCAAAAGTGCTAATTTTAAAGGCTTATATGCAAGTTATTGTCATAAAAAGTGTTTGGGGACCTGGGTCCTGCCCCAGGGGACATGGATCAATGCAAAAAAAGTTTTAAAAACGGCCGTTTTTTCAGGAGCAGTGATTTTAATAATGCTTAAAGTCAAACAATAAAAGTGTAATATCCCTTTAAATTTCGTACCTGGGGGGTGTCTATAGTATGCCTGTAAAGGGGCGCATGTTTCCTGTGTTTAGAACAGTCTGACAGTAAAATGACATTTCGAAGGAAAAAACCCATTTAAAACTACTCGCGGCTATTGCATTGCCGGTGTCTTGCCGAATAAGTTCCTTCGGCGGATAGGTTCTCCCCCTGTACTGCGCAGGCGCGGCGCAGCGCCTGCGCAGTACGTACTACTGTTGGCCGCCGGAGATAGCCGAAGCTCAAACGCTTCGATCAGCTGTACACGGCGCCTGCGCTCTGGGTCCAGATTCCTTCCCCTCTATCCAAGTGGACCTAGAGGGGGAATCTAAAAGTGCCGAGCGCAGCGAGGCTGTGCCCGAAGCGTGGCGAGGGGCCCTCTTACAGGCGCCGTGTACAGCTGATTTTCAGCTGTTCCGCTTCGGCTATTTCCGCCGGCTTCTACTGCGCATGCGCAGTAGAGGGGGGAACTAGTCCGCCGAGCGGAACTTTCTCGGCAGAACACCGGTCCGACAATAGACATAGAAGTTCATTGATAAAAATGGCATGGGAATTCCCTACAGGGGAACCCCGAACCAAAATTTGAAAAAAAAAATGACGTGGGGGTCCCCCTAAATTCCATACCAGGCCCTTCAGGTCTGGTATGGATATTAAGGGGAACCCCGGCCAAAATAAAAAAAAATGACGTGGGGGTCCCCCTAAATTCCATACCAAACCCTTCAGGTCTGGTACGGATTTTAAGGGGAACCCCGCGCCAAAAAAAAACGGCGTGGGGTCCCCCCAAAAATCCATACCATCCCCTTATCCGAGCACGCAACCTGGCAGGCTGCATGAAAAGAGGGGGGGACGAGAGAGCACCCCCCCTCCTGAACCGCCACATGCCCTCAACATTGGGAGGGTGCTTTGGGGTAGCCCCCCAAAACACCTTGTCCCCATGTTGATGAGGATAAGGGCCTCATCCCCACAACCCTGGCCGGTGGTTGTGAGGGTCTGCGAGCGGGGGGGCTTATCGGAATCTGGAAGCCCCCTTTAACAAGGGGACCCCTAGATCCCAGCCCTCCCCCCCTGTGTGAAATGGTAAGGGGGTACTTACCCCTACCATTTCACTAAAAAACTGTCAAAAATGTTAAAAATGACAAGAGACAGTTTTTGACAATTCCTGATGTACAGGAAGACAGGACTTCAGTGAGGAACATTTCCCTCACTCAGGACAGGAATGCGGCTTCTCCCTTGTGTGAGATTTCTGATGTGTAGAAAGACTGGACTTCTGTGAAAAACATTTCCCGCACTCAGGGCAGGAATGCGGCTTCTCCCCCGTGTGAGATCTCTGATGTGTGTAAAGACTGGATTTGTCTGAAAAACATTTCCCACACTCAGGACAGGAATACGGCTTCTCCCCCGTGTGAGATCTCTGATGTGGGTAAAGACTGGACTTGTCTGAAAAACATTTCCCACACTCAGGACAGGAATATGGCTTCTCCCCTGTGTGAGATCTCTGATGTGTGTAAAGACTGTGCTTCTGTGAAAAATATTTCCCGCACTCAGGACAGGAATACGGCTTCTCCCCCGTGTGAGATCTCTGATGTGTGTAAAGATCGGACTTCTGTGAAAAACATTTCCCGCACTCAGGACAGAAAAACGGCTTCTCTCCTGTGTGAGATCTCTGATGTGTGGAAACATGGGACTTCTGTGTAAAACATTTCCCACACTCAGGACAGGAAAACGGCTTCTCTTCTGTGTGAGATCTCTGATGTCTGTAAAGATCGGACTTCACTGAAAAACATTTCCCGCACTCAGGACAGGAATACGGCTTCTCCCCCGTGTGAGATCTCTGATGGCTGTAAAGTTTGGACTTCTGTGAAAAACATTTCCCACACTCAGGACAGGAATACGGCTTCTCCCCCGTGTGAGATCTCTGATGGCTGTAAAGTTTGGACTTCTGTGAAAAACATTTCCCACATACAGGACAGGAATACGGCTTCTCCCCCGTGTGAGATCTCTGATGTGCGTAAAGACCGTGCTTCTGTGAAAAATATTTCCCACACTCAGGACAGGAATACAGTTTCTCCCCCATGTGAGATCTCTGATGTCTGTAAAGACTGGACTTCTCTGAAAAACATTTCCCACACTCAGGACAGGAATGCGGCTTCTCCCCTGAGTGAGATCTCTGATGTCTGTAAAGACTGGACTTCTCTGAAAAACATTTCCCGCACTGAGGACAGGAATACGGCTTCTCACCTGTATGAGATCTTATATGCACATGAAGACCAGATTCAAAACGGAAACACTTCCCGCACTCAGGACAGGAATACGGCTTCTCCCCTGTGTGAGATCTTTTATGCCTATTAAGATGGGATTTAGAATGGAAACACTTCCCGCACTCAGTACAGGAAAGTCTCTTCTCTGTTGGAAGGACGGCCCCGTCCCTCACAGTCTGAGGTTCCTCAGGATAAGAGGAATACGATGGTCCATCTACACTGTGTGGTGCCGGATGGACATTTGAGGTAGTCGGGTTTTCTCCTGGACTATACTGTGTGATGTCCTCATCTTCTACTTTACAGTCTGGAGACAAAGTGAGACAATCCTCTGAGGTTTTCCTCATCTCCCGTCCATCTACTAAAATAGAGATAAAAAGATTATTACTAGACATGAGCAGATTGGTTCCCCTAAACCAGGACTCCGCCCACATCAGGCAGCTTTGTCTCTGAGGATCTTACAATTCCCCGTAACTAGTAAATGGGTCTTATAAAACTGAAGGTATACAGATCCAAAAAACGTCGCCCAAGCCTGTATTGCCACCTCTGCGCTGAGATTTAAATATCAAGGCCCTATCGGAGCTGCCACTTAAATATTAAGGTAAATAAGAAACTGAATTCACCAAAAAATAGTAGGGATGAATAATGGTGCTAACCCCCAGATGGTGGGGAGATGCCAGACACTCCTATATAACCAATAAACTGCAGTGGGTGCAGAAGTGTACTGGATAATAGAATGATGTACCTGGAGTAAGCTAACACTACATGGGTAAGGTGATCTTCCCTATTACCCAAAAGATAAATATATCAAGTAATAAACTGAAAATAAAAGCCTAACACCCCGTGACAGTAGTGTAAAAAATGATAACAATATCAATGTAATATGAATATCCACAAGAAAATATCTTGATTATGAAGGGAATAAGGCAAAATCCAAAATTTATGTGTAAAAATAATAATAATAACAGTCCAAATAGATTGTGAAAAAGATGAAGAAAATCCGAAGAGTGAAGGTGACTCCTAACTAATCAGCTGTGTTTCAAAACATCCACCACACCTCCGTGACGTGATTCCACTCCCTTCTGAAGTTCAATCTCACCAGCTTTTAAGGCCTCCCACTCTCGTGTTTGGCCTGACAGGGCTTTTAATCCACTGTCATGGGGGTCAGCATGCGAGCATACACATCCACTGCTTAATAGGCCGGACACCTTCCTTACGTTGGTGCTGTGACATACAAATAAAAGACTCACCCGTCCGCAGCACTCGTCCCTCCACTGACCCTCCGCTCCGTCACCCTTCACTCCTTCCTTTAGCACTTGTGTAGAATTGCTGTGTAGCCACGCCCCCACCTTCAGTTTTATATTATTTGCTTTTAACCATCTGCTGCTATTGAAGCTATCAACTTCTTGTCGAAGAGACAGATTAATCCTGATAGTGTCTTCTCAAGCAATCATGAAATGATTGATTGTGATGAAGACACTATAGGTCTCTTGAAGAATTTAGATCACTTGCTTGAAAAACAGCTCAAAATATGGTGGGATGTATTCACGTTTAAACACTACCTCAAAGAGAAATTGATTTTTAAAAGTCTAAGATGGGAAGTGCCCCCTCAGGATGCAATCACAGCCGAGCCACGGATAGAATCCCAACAATGTGGGGCAAATAATCAAATATATATATATGTATATATGGAATTTGGCCCAGTGATCATAATAAAAGATAATAGGACATAAACGTATGGAGGTTAATAAGGCACTGGCACTGTAAAAATGACAGAAATGCCTGGCAAGCATAAGAATATGATATCCGATTAATAATCATGAGTGGAACAGAAGAAGCCTAGAGTTTACACTCCAGGGATTTAGCATAGCGGTACAAATATGTAATGCATTGCAGCCATAGTTAAAGGTAAAACGAGATAACTGTAAGGGGGTGTATTATCTTGCTGGTCTGAACAGTCAGCAGCAAGTAACATCCTTCCTAGTGTCTGTTAGAGCATGGGAAAAGAAATGGGAAAAAACCCATTTAAAACTACTCGCGGCTATTGCATTGCCGGTCCGACAATACACATAGAAGTTCATTGATAAAAACGGCATGGAAATTCCCCACAGGGGAACCCCGAACCAAAATTTAAAAAAAAAAGACGTGGGGGTCCCCCTAAATTCCATACCAGGCCCTCCAGGTCTGGTATAGATATTAAG